>CM045996.1:36429135-37021959 GCA_025175895.1 Wurfbainia villosa
GTAAATTAGTTGCTCTAACATCTCACCCCTATCTAGCAATACACAAGTAGAGTTAATCCTATGATTTGTGTGAGATGTTTCCCCAAGGTATCCCAAAAATTATTTCCCCATTTCTTTTGTACTTAAGAATTAGTCCTTATGATCAAGGAGAGTTTTCACTTAGTGACACACATTCCTAACTCTCTTCTTAAATAGATAAATTCATTTTCTAGAAGAGGTTTTGTGAAAATATCAGCAAGATTCGCCTTAGACTCAATATAATTGAGTATAATATCTCCTCTTGCTACATGATCCCTAATGAAGTGATGTCTCACTTCAATGTGTTTTGTTCTGGAATGATGGACTGGGTTTTTCGTTAAGTTTATTGTGCTAATATTATCACAAAGCAATTGCACGTTCTTATATGAAAACCCATAATCTTTCAAGGTGTAGTCATCCATAACAATTGTGACACTCTCTCCCATGGCTATGTACTCAGCCTCAATGGTGGAGAGAGCAACACAATGTTGCTTTCGACTTGACCAACTAACTAATGCTGAATCTAAGAATTGATAGCCCCCGCTAGTACTTTTCCTATCTAGTTTGCATCCTGCATAATCTAAATCTGTATAGCCTACTAAATCAAAAGACTCAGTTCAGAGATACCACAATCCAACTGATATGGTTGCTTTAAGATATCTCATAATTCTTTTAACAGTAACCCAATGAGACTCTTTCGCACATTGATTGATATCGTGCACATACCTATAACAAATACTATATCAGGTCTACTTGCTGTAAGGTATAAAAGACTACCTATGGCACTCCTATAAAGCTTTAAATCAATAGGTTTTCCATCTATATCACTATCTAAATGAGTGTTTTGTGCAATTGGAGTGAAAACCTCCTTAACGTTTTCCATGTTGAATCTTTTCAGCAACTCCATGGCATATTTTGATTGATAGACATGAATTCCTTCTTTGGTTTGTTTGATTTGCAGTCCAAGAAAAAATGTCAATTCTCCTACTAGACTCATCTCAAACTCACTCTCCATGTGTTCTATGATTTCATTGAGGTAATCCCTATTGTTTAAACCACAAATTATGTTATCAACATAAATCTGAGCTACAAATATATCTTCACCATTTCTTTTCAGAAATAGTGTGAGATCGATTTGACCTCTTCTAAAACCCCTCTCAACTAGAAAAGTTGACAACCTTTCGTACCAAGTACGAGATGCTTATTTCAGCCCATAAAGAGCCTTCTTAAGCTTATACACGTGATTTGGAAATGCAAAATTTTCAAATCCTGGTGGTTATTCAACATAAACTTCCTCCTTTATAAAACCGTTCAAAAATGCTGACTTCACATCCATTTGATATAATTTGAATCCTTTTTATGCTGCAAATGCTAGCATAATTCTACTAGATTCTAATCTAGCCACGGGTGCATAAGTCTCACTATAATCAAGTCCCTCAACTTGATTATACCCTTTGGCAACTAACCTAGCTTTATTTCTAACTATTTCTCTCTTATCATTCATTTTATTTTTGAATACCCATTTGGTTCCTATTATGGTAGCTTGATCAGGTCTTGGGACTAAGTCCCAAACTTGACTTCTCTCAAATTGTCTCAATTCATCTTGCATTGATATAATCCAGTCCGGATCAAGCAAAGCATCATCAATTACTTTTGGTTCAATTTTAGAGATTAATGCTACTTGATTCACTTCATTCCTAAAGTATGATCTTGTCCTCACCCCATGATGAATGTCTCCAACAACTTGGTCTAGGGGATGACTATTTACCATTCTAGTGGATCTTGGTACTTGAGATGTTTCCTGAACCTCACAAATCGGCACAAGCTCAAATGATGACCCTTCTGACTTAGAATTTTCATTATCAGCATCAGATTTTACTCCCCCTACATTAGTGTTCTCATTCAAACTCAATCTTTTGAGTTCGAACTCAACTTCATCGCTCTTATCCTTAGAGTCACTTTGCTCTTTACATTCTTCAAAAACTACATTTGACGATTCCTCAACCAAATTCGTTATTTTGTTATAAACTCGATAAGCTTTACTAGTGAGAGAGTATCCTAGAAGGACACCTTCATCTGCTTTTGCAGTGAATTTTCCTAGACGATCCTTAGTGTTTAAAATAAATACCTTGCAACCAAATACCCTAAGATGTTTGATTGTTTGTGGTTTTCCAAACCATAGTTCATTAGGAATTTTTCCTAAAAATCTATGATCAAAACTCTGTTTTGAACATAGCATGCAGTATTAAACGCCTCAGCCCAAAAGTAACTAGGAAGAGCATACTCCTCGCAACTTCTTGTAAAACTCTATTCTTCCTCTCTACCACACCATTTTGTTGTGGTGTCCTAGGAGTGGAAAACTCGTGTTTATACCCTTTTTCTAAACAAAAATCCTTAAACCTCATATTTTCAAATTCTCCTCCATGATCACTTCTAATTGTTTTAATTGTTGCATTTTTCTCATTCTCAATTCTTCTACAAAAGGAAATAAAAATTTCTAATGTTTGATCCTTATGTTTGAGAAAGAAAGTCCATGTATATCTAGTATAGTCATCTACTACCAAGCAATATCTACTACCATTCAAAGATTTAGTTGAGCTACTATCAAACAAATCCATATGCAATAAATATAAAGCACTTGACGTACTTACAGCAGTTTTGCTTTTGTGTGAAGCTCTTATTTGTTTACCTTTTTGACACGCATCACATAATTTGTCCTTTTCATATTTGAGCAATGGTAGTCCTCGCACAAGCTCTTCCTTGGCCAACCTTTTAATATTCTTCATGTTGACATGTGTGAGTCTTCGATGCCATAGCCGTGAGTTATCTACTTTGGACAACAAACACTTCACACACATGTTAGTAGCACTACTAAACTGAACTTGATAGATATTTTCCTTCCTAGTCCCTACTAGCACGATAGTATTGGATTCATTATGTTTAATTAAGCATTGAGTTGAATAAAACTCTACTCTATATCCTTCATCACATAATTGACTAACACTCAATAAATTAAAAGTCATTCCTTTAACTAGCAGAACATTCTTAATCATAAATTGTTCAGAAATAACAATATTTCCTACTCCTATGACTTTCAGTTTACCACTATTACCAAAAGAAACAGTACCTTTACTTCTGTTTTTAATTGTGGCAAACTTTGAAGAATCCCTGGTCATGTGCTTGGAGCATCCGCTATCCACAACCCATATCATCGAACACTCCCCCTCGATCGGTACCTAATCAAACACGAAATACAAGATCTTTTGGAACCCAGATTTTGGGTCCATTAGCATTCACAACATATTTCTTAGGAACCCACGCTTTAGTTACTTTTGCCTTAATAACATGAGTTATACTAACTAATGACATGAAGCTAAATTCCTTTTGTTTTGGTTTATAGCCTATCTCGGCTTTGTTGTAGACTGCCCTTTGGGCATCTAGAATCATGTTCAGAGTTTTGGAGCTTGCTGTGAATTTCTCAAGTGTGCACTTGAGATCATCAACTTGTGCTCTTAATGTTGTGTTTTCTTCTCTAAGTTCTTCTACTTGAGAAGTATCATTCCTATGTTCTGCAGAAATAGGATTCTGGTTTCTAAGTTCCTATACTTCCGATTTCAACATTTTAACTTTAATTTTTGATCTACTCAAAGCATTAGTCAAGCATGCTATTGTTTCATATAGTTTATCTAACTTGGGAGATGTTACCTCATCATCATCAGATGATGATGTGTCCTCAGGTGAAGATTCATTTTGACTTTCATTTTCCTCTGAATCCGAAAGGTCAAAAGCCATCAGTGCAACGTTCTTGGTCCCTCTTGTCTTGACTTCATCCTCTGAGGAGCTGGAAGAAGACTCATCCCATGATGCCCTCAATGCCTTCTTTTTCTTAGGCATGTCCTCTTTCTTTGTGAGGTCAAGACATTCACTTTTAATGTGACCCTTCCTGTTACATTCAAAGCAAACAACATCAGATTTTCCTCTGTACTTATGTGAAGTCTTACCCTTCTTCTTGTCTGCGAAAATTTTCTTCACATCCTTCTTGTTGTATTTCCTGCTTCTCCTCATCATTCTCCTCACGAAATTTGCTATCTCGCTGGATGAGGACTCATCATCACTATCACTGCTTGTCTCGGATGAGGATGAGGATGACTCCCTCTTCTTCTCCTTTTTCTTACTTTCCTTGCCCTTGTCCTCCTTGTATTGCTCTCCTGCAACAAATGCAATACCTTTCTCTTTTGGACCCTTATTAGCTTGCTCATGCAGTTCCATTTCACAAAATAGTTCATCTAATTTTAATGTAGATAAATCTCTTGATACTTTGTAGGCATCTACCATAGATGACCACAAAGCATTTCGGGGAAACGATTTAAGAACATAACTGATCGTGTCTTGGTTTTCTAACTCCTCTCCAACCGAATGCAGACTATTTAATAGCTCCTTGAACCTTCCATGTAGTTCACCAACATTCTCGTCATCCCTCATAACAAAATTCTACATCTGGTTCATGTAGAGGTCTCATTTTGCTATTCTGAAGTCTCTTGTACCTTCATTTAGTTCAATCAATTTGTTCCAGAGCTCTTGTGCGCTGCAGAATGGACCAATCTTGTTGAGCTGATCCTTCGCCAAACCACATTGCAGAGTTACAGTGGCCTTGGCATTTGCTTGCGCCTTGCGTTTTTGCTCTGCAGTCCATTTTGTAGATTCAAGTGTCCTGCCTTCTGCGTCTATCGGTGGTGTGAAGCCTTCGATCACGGAGAACCACATATCTATCTCAGTCATGAGATAGTACTCCATTCAGCTTCACTAGTATTGGAAATTGGTTCCATCGAAAAAGGGAGGTCTGTTTGTGCTGTAGCCTTCTTGCATCGCCATTAGAGCTTGCTCTTACGGTTGTAAATTTGGAGAAGAGCACCAGGCTCTGATACCACTTGCAGGACTGTTGGTGTCGCTAGAAGGAGGGGATGAATAGCGATGCTCGTCTCTTCGATTTGTCGTGCATGTCTATAGTTGTTAGTACGCAGCAGAAACACGAATACAAGTACAAAAAATCCAACAAGCACAACACAAAGAATTTACGTGGTTCGGAACCCAAGTTCCTACTCCACGGTTAAGCCCTAGTCGGCTCTAGTGATACACACCACCACTATAATACTTATCCTTCTCGATGACACACCGGAGGTGGAGAAACCTCTTAATACAAATTTTCAGATGTTTTCTCGAAACTTATAGCTGTAGGAAATGAAGAAGAACATATTACAAGAGTTGTAGTGAAAACAAGCGCCTTTCTTCTTTTCAGAATTGTTGATTGCCTTTAAGGATGATCAAAACTTGGAGGATCAAGGAACTCTTTCTAGAGTAATCGCTTCCAAGGTTGTCGTGAGCAGTAATAACTTTCTTAAGGAAAAAAAGTCGTGTAAACCTTTTAAATCGAGCCTGATTAGGGCTTTTTCGGCCCACGTAGTCGAGTCGCCTCGACTGGCGCATTAACTCACATTTAATGACGGTTCCTGTTGGTGCAGTGGGCACCAAAGTCGAACCGGTATTTTGATTATGGCAAAAGGCTCAATAGTTAAGGGTATATTTGTTATCTTACGAGCTCAATTAAGTGTGCAGAAATGCTAAAGTTGAGCGGAAGGTCTGCGACACCCGGTGGGAACCGAGGTGGTCGGGCAACGCCAGAGGGACTTCGGAGGAAGCCGAGGTACTCGGGTGAAGACCGGAAGCGAGGCTACAAGGTAAGCTCGTGTGAAAGCGAAGCAAGGTCGTTAAGCGTAGATCCGACCCAATACCTCCAATGGAAGGTCTAGGTCGAGATCAGATGGTTAGAACCATCGTACTTTATATTTTAAGCTAACTTGTCATCGGTCAAAACCCTTTGACTACACAACCGCTAGTCAAGTTCCTCGAGAAGAGCTCGAATTTCAAGGGGGTGAATTTGGACTTGACTCGTGTTTTGGTACAAAGGGTGATGTGGCATCAAGGTGGACATCCAAACCATCACCAAGCTTCCTTGTGGTGGACGCCCAAAATAAGGTGAGTTGGCACAAGATGGTTGGCTCCCATGATGTGGCACAAGTTGAATGGCTCCAACAAGTTGGCGCCCAAGGAGGTTGGAGGTGGCACAAGGTGGTTGGATGAAACACCTCATCCTCAAGTTGGCGCCCAAGGAGGTTGGAGGTGGCACAAGGTGGTTGGATGAAACACCTCATCCTTGAGTTGGCGCCCAAGGAGGTTGGAGGTGGCACAAGGTGGTTGGATGAAACACCTCATCCTTTGAGTTGGCGCACAAGAAGGTTGGAGGTGGCACAAGGTGGTTGGATGAAACACCTCATCCTTGAGTTGGGATAAGAACCTCACCTTGGACACTACCTATGTCTAAATTCATAGATCAATATCCATAAATAGACATGTTTAAGCCAAGCAAAAACAAGAATTCAAGAGCTCTCAACACGCCGTCGTAACGCCGCTACTACTACTCACATTTGCTACGAAGTCAGCCACAACGAAAGCTACATCTTCTACTTATAAGAGTTGTCGGTATATTTATTTAAGTTCTACTTCTTTAAATTGTCTTTGTGCTTTAATCGTAACAAGGAAAGGGGGAGTGTCCCTTTGCCTTGATTTCTTTTTGTAATCGTTGCTCCTACCTCCAACGAGGAGGAGTGGTTTTAGTGAATTGCCCTCCGTACGTGATCAAGGATCACTAGGGCCGTGGATTAGCAATCGAAAGATTGTGAACCACGTAAAAATATCTTGTCTACTTTATATTTCCACTGTGCACTCTCTACTTGCTTTTTACTTATTGCAAAAGTTTTTAACGACATCGTATCGCTATTCACCCCCCCCCTCTAGCGACACTTTCGATCCAACAATTGGTATCAGAGCCGGGGGCGCTAAGATTCGGTGAAACCACCAATCTAGCTTTGTTTTTCTTTTTTTTACAGATTTTTTATTTATTTATTTCTGTTTTCGTATAATTATTTCACTTGCTTATCTTCTCCTACATATAGAATTGCATTAGAGGCTTTAGGATCCGGATAAGGTTGTCCTTCGGGTTAGATCCCGAGTAAGGTTGTCCTCCGGAACTTCAACGACATTCGCATTTGATTGTTTATTTCTTTTTGCAAGTTACATTTTATATATCTTTTTTTACTTCCCGCACTACTAATCCAAGACGAAAGTCTTGGAATATTCTTTCCGTGTGTGTTTTGCAAGATTCTTTTCGTCGTTCTTCTTCTTGTTTTTAAATGGCCCATCTCGAAGGGTTTAGCACCGCCCGACCCCTGTTTTACAACGGTAATGACTTTCGTTATTGGAAGGGTCG
Organism: Wurfbainia villosa; assembly: GCA_025175895.1. Lineage (NCBI taxonomy): Eukaryota > Viridiplantae > Streptophyta > Magnoliopsida > Zingiberales > Zingiberaceae > Wurfbainia > Wurfbainia villosa. The sequence continues at coordinate 36,436,478 of CM045996.1, forward strand.
GATGGAATGCTTTCTTAAAACCCAAATCGAGATGTGGATCGTAATCCAAACCGGTTTCACACTTCCTATTAATGAAGATGGTGAATCTTTGGGTTACGATCAATGGTCAAATTCCATGAAAAACAAGTAGAAGCCGATGCCAAGGCAACTCAAATCTTGCAATGTGGGTTGTCCAAGGAAGAGCTCAACCGCGTCGGCCCCTTCATTAGTGCAAAGGACTTATGGACCAAGCTAGTGGAACTACACGAAGGCACCGACGACACGAAGGTATGTAAAAGAGATTTACTTTTGAATAAATTGTATAACTTGAAAATGCAGGAAAACGAGACCGCAACTCAACTACATGCTCAGTATCCAAGACATCGCCAACCAACTCCATGCCATCGGACAAAAGGTCGAGAATCGCGACCTTATCGTATTCTCTTAACTCGTTTCCTAGGACCACCTTGTGGGCATCCATGGTCGATGCCTACAAGGTCTCCAAGACCTTTCTAAGATTAGGTTAGGCGAATTGTTTTGGAACTTGAATTACATGAGCAAACTAACGTGGTCCGGTGCCGAGAAGAGTATTGCGTTAGTTGCGAGTTCCAAGAAGAAGAAGCCCAAGCAAGCCACCCTCGGAGGAAGAAGACGATATCCAAGCTCTAATGGCCAAGCCGACGAGAGCACGACTCAAACCAAGAAGAGTCCGAGTCCGAATCCGATGATGAGCTTCCATTCAAGACAAGCCACGGATCCGTATCCGGTTCAAAAGAATCATTAAGGGTAAGTCGGTCGTTACTTAATACTTTGTATGGTGCAATTAAATTTTTAAATAAGAAACTAGCTAAGTCCGAGTCCAAGGTCGAGAGCCTAATTGAGGAGGTTAACCTTCTCAAACATGAGGTCTCCCTAACCTCTTCGACTACTCGTATTCAAGAGGAGGACTCAACTCAAGTTGAAAAGCTTGAAGTTGAGAACTCGCTTTTGAAAACACAAGTCGAAGACCTTAGGAACACGTTGGAAAGGTTCACTTTGGGATCCAAGGGACTTGACCTCTTACTTGGATCACAAAGGGCCGTGTACAACAAGGCCGGACTCGGGTTTAACTCAAATACAACCAATAAGTCATATATGTCTATAGTAAACCAACATAAGAAAAATGTCCAAGCATGGGTCCCTAAGACCACTTTGATTTCAACTTTAGGATCTAACATGTATTGGGTTCCCAGGACCAAATTCACTATGTGAATAGACCACTGATTCAATGGTCCAGGAGCCAATACAAAATGTATTTTGTTAAGTCTTAGAAATTGCATGCTTAGTTTTTCCTTTATTTTTAGAATGGTTAGATAGGACTCATAACCAACTAAAATCCTCGAAAGATTGAGCCTCGGGAGCCTCTTTTCAAAAATAAACCAACTAAAATCCTACGAAAAGATTGAGCCTCGGGGAGCCTCTTTTCAAAAATAACTAGTTAGACCAAGACGTAGTCTCAAGTAAGTCGAGTTATCAATTTCTTGAAATTAGCTTTGTCTAAGGAAGTGGTCGTTGTTCCGATCAAAGAAGGCCTCGTGCCTCGCGCCACGACTGGAAGCTAATCTCTTGAAAAGATTACTTGATGAGCTTAGACTAAATCCGAATCTAACCTAATGTTGGTTAAAATTAATCAAGTAAAATTGAAAGTCATCCCACAGTAACACATAGGAATAACATGTTTTGATCATGTAGATATTGGTGAGATGATTTAGGTTTAAAAACTTACAAACAACCCTTTAGTAATTCCATTGATCCTACACTCTTAGAGTCGAAGAAACCATTAATATAGTTTTCGACGAAGGACACGAACCCGTTCAATCCTTAACAAAACCAACTAGCAAATCAACTTATAGCGAACCCGACTCTGATCTTGAACTTGAATCTCGTCCTAACCCAAGTCATCCTATCGACCAAGTGATAGATGACTCTAACCCAAGTCAAACTAGAACTCACCCAATTCATCCTATCGACCAAGTGATAGATGACCCTAACCCGAGTCACACTAAGACTCAAACAAATCATCCTATCAATCAAGTTATAGGTGATCCAAATTTAGGGGTTCGAACTAGAGCTTCATATCGAAACCTTAGTCAAATCTCGTTAATTTCCAAAATCGAACCCAAAACTATTGAACAAGCACTTCTTGATCCCGACTGGATTATTGCTATGCAAGAAGAGCTAGCTCAATTCACTAGAAATGAAGTATTTTAATTAGTACCACAACCTAAATAAAAATCAATTATTGGAACAATGTTGTTATTTCGAAATTAAATTGATTATAAAGGTGAAGTAGTTAGAAATAAAGCTAGGTTAGTCGCAAAAGGGTTTAGTCAAGTCGAAGGTTTAGATTACGATGAGACCTACGCCCCGTAGCTTGGACTAGAGTCCATCCGAATGTTGTTAGCATATCTCGCACATCGAGGTTTTAAATTGTTTCAAATGGATGTCAAGTCAGCATTTTGAATGGATACATTAAGGAAGAAGTTTACGTCGATCCAACCTCCGGATTCGAAAATCTAGATAAACGACCATGTCCTTAGACTTAAGAAAGCCCTATATGGACTCAAACAAGCCCCAAGAGCTTGAGTACGAAAAGGCTTCGATCTATCTTAAGTCCAAAGGATTCAACCAAGGTTTAGTCGACCCAACCTTATTCGTTAAAAACCGTAGGAAAAGAAATCTTTATAGCCCAAATCTATGTAGATGATATAATTTTGGAACTACCAACTCGATCCTGCTAAACAAATTCATCTCACTTATGGAAAGTGAATTTGAAATGAATTTAGTGGGAGAGTTAAGTTTCTTCTTAGGTTTACAAATTAAACAAACTAAAGATGGAATATATTTACATCAACAAAAATATACTAAGGACTTAATAAATCGATTTGGAATGCAAGATGCTAAAATAATCAATACACCTATGGCAACTAATGTTAATATAAACGAAGATGTAGAAGGAAAACCCGTTGACCTAAAATACTATAGGAGCGCAATAGGAAGTCTCCTATACTTAACCGCGAGCCGACCAGACATTTTATTCGCGGTAAGTATGTGCGCAAGGTTACAAACTGCGCTAAGGAGTCTCACCTAACCCTAGTCAGCGTATCCTTAGATATCTAAAGGGCACGCTAAACGTAGGTATTTGGTACCCTAGATCTACCGAGTTTAATCTAATCGGCTACTCGACTCCGACTATGCCGTAGTAAACTCGATAGAAAGAGCACGAGTGGTTGTTGTCAAATCCTCGCCGAGTCTAGTAAGTTAGTGCGATGAGAAGCGACATTGCGTTGCCTTATCTACCACCGGTAATACGTTGCGATGGGTGAGTGTGTCTCTTAGCTCCTGTGGATGAAGCACACTCTCCAAGACTTTAGCTTAATCTTTAACAACATTAAAACCTACATAGATAACATTAGTTCAATTAACTTAACTAAAAATCCAATATGTCATTCTAGGACAAAACATATAGAAGTTAAACACCACTTCATTAGGGAACATGTAACTAATGGAACTATACAACTAGAGTATGTTGAGTCCAAATCAAACCTAGCGGACATCTTCACCAAACCACTACCCAAGCCAATTTAGTTTATTAAGACTAAAGTTAGGTATGTGCGTAATAGAGTAGGATTTAAATTTTTCTATATATGTACTCTACTTTTGCTTCTTTTTATGAAATTAGCCTAAGTCTTACCTTAGAAATCATATACCTATAGATTTAAGGAGCCAACACATCTCACAACACATAGGACTAATGTGTTTGTGTACTTAGCCACGTGACAGGCGTGAGATGTTAGGACCTTACTCTGGTTCCGTAGATTGATTGCATCGACATGAACCATGGAGTATAATTATTTAAAATTAATCAACTCCTTCAAGATTTATTTATAATTCTATATCAATCAAGTACATCCTGAGTTGTACATTTTAGATAAAAATATTTTCAAGCTTATTATTATTTTAAAAAAAAAAAAATATATTTATATTGGGAACTTGCTTGGACTTACAAACCTTAAAATATATTTACAAACTTTTTGAGTTAAGGCAAAAGGGAGAAAGTCACAAAGTAAGGAAGAAAGTAAACAAAATTATTACCTTTTATATTAAGTAATTCCGTTTACTTAAGCAACTATTAAGGGGGAGTAAAAATTATTTTTCAAGAACTCACCTTCGGTCAAGGGGGAGGTTACCTCAAAGGGAGAACTTGAAACAATAATATTTCTCACTCATGCTTAATCTTTATGCTAGCTCATTCATACTTAATCATTATGCTAGCTCATTCATATTTAATAATTATGCTAGCTCATTCATATTTAATCTTTATGCTAGCTCATTCATATTTAATCTTTATGCTAGCTCATTCATGCTTAATCATTATGCTAGCTCATTCATATTTAATCTTTATGCTAGCTCATTCATGCTTAATCATTATGCTAGCTTCTCGTTATGTTTAATTTTTCCTTAACTTTTAGGTTTGCCATGAATCAAAGGGGGAGATTGTTGGTGCAGTGGGCACCAAAGTCGAACAGTATTTTGATTATGGCAAAAGGCTCAATAGTTAAGGGTATATTTGTTATCTTACGAGCTCAATTAAGTGTGCGTAAATGCTAAAGTTGAGCGGAAGGTCCGCGACACCCGGTGGGAACCGAGGTGGTGGTCGGGCAACGCCTTGAGGGACTTGAGGAAGCCGAGGTACTCGGGTGAAGACCGGAAGCGAGCGAGGCTACAAGGTAAGCTCGTGTGAAAGCGAAGCAAGGTCGTTAGCGTAGATCCGACCCAATACCTCCAATGGAAGGTCTAGGTCGAGATCGGATGGTTAGAACCATCGCTTTATATTTTAAGCTAACTTGTATCATAGTCAAAACCCTTTGACTACATCAACTGCTAGTCAAGTTCCAAATCGAGAAGAGCTCGAATTTCAAGGTGAATTTGGACTTGACTCGTGTTTTGGTACAAAGGGTGATGTGGCATCAAGGTGGACATCCAAACCATCACCAAGCTTCCTTGTGGTGGACGCCCAAAATAAGGTGAGTTGGCACAAGATGGTTGGCTCCCATGATGTGGCACAAGTTGAATGGCTCCAACAAGTTGGCGCCCAAGGAGGTTGGAGGTGGCACAAGGTGGTTGGATGAAACACCTCATCCTCAAGTTGGCGCCCAAGGAGGTTAGAGGTGGCACAAGGTGGTTGGATGAAACACCTCATCCTTGAGTTGGCGCCCAAGGAGGTTGGAGGTGGCACAAGGTGGTTGGATGAAACACCTCATCCTTTGAGTTGGCGCACAAGAAGGTTGGAGGTGGCACAAGGTGGTTGGATGAAACACCTCATCCTTGAGTTGGGATAAGAACCTCACCTTGGACACTACCTATGTCTAAATTCATAGATCAATATCCATAAATAGACATGTTCAAGCCAAGCAAAACAAGAATTCAAGAGCTCTCAACACGCCGTCGTAACGCCGCTACTACTACTCACATTTGCTACGACGAAGTGCCGCCGACAACGAAAGCTACATCTTCTACTTATAAGAGTTGTCGGTATATTTATTTAAGTTCTACTTCTTTAAATTGTCTTTGTGCTTTAATCGTAACAAGGAAAGGGGGAGTGTCCCTTTGTCTTGATTTCTTTTTGTAATCGTTGCTCCTACCTCCAACGAGGAGGAGTGGTTTTAGTGAATTGCCCTCCGTACGTGATCAAGGATCACTAGGGCCGTGGATTAGCAATCGAAAGATTGTGAACCACGTAAAAATATCTTGTCTACTTTATATTTCCGCTGTGCACTCTCTACTTGCTTTTTACTTATTGCAAAAGTTTTTTAACGACATCGTATCGCTATTCACCCCCCCCCCCTCTAGCGACACTTTCGATCCAACAGTTCCAACTGTAAGTTTTCCACCATAATTAGAATTATTTATCCATTAAAACATAGGTCCAGTCGAGGCGCTGGTCCATCGCCTCGACTAGTAGGCTTTAGTCGAGCCTTCAGTCGAGCCTACCTCGCTTCTGTTTCAACTGAACAGAGCAACAATCGAGCTTGCAGTCGACAGGCCCTTACATCTGTTCAATTGAACCAAAGCTCCAGTCGAGGCGCCGCCTCTACTGCTGTAGGTTTTTCCTTCAAATACACAGGCCCCAGTCGAGATACTAATCGACTGCGGCTTGCTTCTGTTCATGAGAAACAACCCCGATCGATGTGCCGCCGACCGCTATGGTCTTCTCGATTGCTGCGGGCGGTCGAGGTGGCGCCTGACCGATGGTAATCCGATCAGTGTCGCCGACGACCCTTTGACTCTTGACCGTATCAACTTGTCTAGAGTTAAAACCATGCCTAAGAATGGGTCTACCCTGACCCCTTTACCTGATGCCTGTGAACCACTGTTCATAGGTCTTCCGTGCCAAGAATTGCTTCCGGGACTTCGTGCTAAGACTCCTTGTCTAGGTCTTCATGCTAGGACTCCTCGTCTAGGTCTTCACTTGCCAGGACTCCTCGTCCGAGTCTTCACTTGCCAGGACTCCTCGTCCGGGTCTTCACTAGCCAAGACTCCTTGTCCTACAAGAAACTTTCTGAAAATACATCTCAATCAAACCGCATGAAATAACACATAATTATCACCTTGACTTAAACCCTTATCAAACATCAAAACATCATTTGGGCCTGATTGCACCAACAACTTTAACTACGATTCATACATTAAAATCAAGGAATGATGCTCACTGCATCAACAATCTCCCCCTTTTTGATGTATGACAACACATCAGTTAAAGTTAGGAGAATAAGATAGCAATATTTAAATTTTTACATATATAAAAAATGAATTAAGTTAAATATGTATGAGATGCATATATAAATTTTTACATCTCACTTTCAATAAATCTCTTCTCTCTAACTTTATATCTCCTCTCTCCCCCTTTGGCATACATCAAAATCAAAATTAAGTTTATAATGCTACAACTCTAAAGCTAAAAAATGCCATAATTTTAAAAAATACTTAAGTTTTGAAATCAATCCTCCTCTATAGGGTTGTCTTCATTTAAAAATAGGATTTCTCCCTTTATAAAAATTTTCAAAAAATAAAAAAAATTCAAAATTTTCTAATGCTGAATAATAATATATTTTTAAAATTTTCTAACTCCCCCTAAATAATAACATATTTTCAAAATTTTAAAATTTTTCAAAAACTTTCAAAATTTTCTAACTCCTCCTGAATAATAATATATTTTCAAAATTCCAAAATTTTTCAAAAACTTTCGAAATTTTCTAACTCCCCCTGAATAATAATATATTTTCAAAATTTTCTAACTCCCCCTGAATAATAACATAGTTTAAAAAAAAATTAAGATGATGCAAATATGATAGAGAATATGTCTAAGCATGAATTTCTAGATATTATTATTATATTATGCAAATATAATATTACTTTTTCAAAGTAAATTTGAGTAATGAGTATGAAAACATCCTAGTCTACCAAGCATAAAATAATCCACACACAAGATTTAAAAATTATTAAATTTATTAAGTTCAAATAGTAACAAGTGACATAACTAAAACACTCCTAGTCAAAAGATGGAGGTGGAGGAGGTGGATGACCCATACCCCAAGACCTACGAAGCTCCATTATCTCTCGATGATCCTCTCTCTCTCTGCGCCTGCAATATCTACATCATCTCAAGATGTTTCTCCTGGCGTTGCATCACATCCTCCAATCTGGATAATCTCTCTGCTACGGTAGGAGGTGCTAGAAGCCCAATAAAAGGTGATAGACTATCGAATCCTGGGGCTTCCTGATGCTCAGACTCAGAGTGGTGCTCAGGGTCAATCTCAAGCTCAGGCTCCTACTCAGGCTGGGGTTGGGGCTGAGGACCATCTCTCTTCCATGCAAGGATATTATTTTCATCTAAACCTATCTTAGCTAAACCAAATTGCCTAGAACCTATCATGTCGTACTCAGTAAGTTGTTTGATGTTACCTATGGTAACTTCAAACCCTAATGTAGCTAAGAGGGATGTGATAACATGGCAGTAAGACAAATGTGTCTTCTTACTAGTAACTGACCTAGAATGATGAATGATGGAATGGAACATTTGTAAGCTAATGTCTAAATCTAATCTATGACTAAGTGCATAAAGTAAAAATGAATGATAGGGGTGTATCATAGCGATGTCCCTAGTGGTGAGTGGCAGAATGCAGTTCACTATGACTCGGTACAAGGCATAGTCCTGTACTCTGAGTCTAGTGGAACTAAAGATACTCACAGATGAAGTTCTCTCTTCACCAAATAGATGCATATGTATCTTATCTAAAGTAATGTGCAAGTAGGGGTCACCATATGGTAACTCCGTCGATGGAAAGCATGCAACCAGACATGATGAATGGATGAGTCCTAGATGCTTTCTCAACATAGAGGGGGTAAAAATAAAATTCTTACCCTGTACTCTAGTCGAATATGCAAGATCATCAATTTTATTAAAATTATTAAAAAACTCTGCACATAAGTCTATGTTAATAGAGTTTTTTGCAATAAACCAGTTTTTCTAACCCATAATGTGTTATGACTTCCATACTAAGTATGCATGAATTACTAAAAAATGATTTGCTAATGTATCGAGTAGGCATAGGAGTATAAAGTGTGTTCTCAAACCCAATCCTATGCCCCTCAGTAGGGAACCTAATATTCAAGCATGGAGTAGATGACTCAATCTCAACAACTCTTCTTTTACCCCTAATTGAATTACAATTATTCAATATTTATTGAAAGTAATTGAAACTAAAGTTTTAGACTTATTACCTCAGCATTATGGATGATTTTAAAGAGATATGACGACCTAGATGCTTCAGAAGGCTGAAAATAGGGTTTTCGCGGTGGATTGTGGTGGTTGTGAGTCGTTTTGGCATGACTTGGCGTTGTTCTTATAGATGGAATCCAATCGACTGGAAATAGTCCAGTCAACTGTAATTAATTTTATCATTTACTTCACCACCTAAACTTTATCTACTATTTCATTTCAATCAACTGAATCAATTCAGTCAACTGAAGTCGCATTTTACCTTTCCGAGGCTCGGAGGCAACTGAAGCTGATTTAGTCAACTCTTTTCGAGTCGATTGGAAATACTCTAGTTGACTGAATTCAGGTATTTTTAATTTTGGTTAATTTTTTATGTTTGATTTGATTTAATTGATTTTATTAGATTAATTTCATTGATTCACTTAATTGATTTGAGTTGATTAAGTTGGTTGGATTGAATTGATTAGATGATTAAGTTTAATTTAGTAGGTTAATTAAGTTTAGTTTAGTGGGTCAATTAAGTTTGTTTTAATTTAATTAAATTTATTAAGTTTAGTTAAACTTAGTATATTAAGTTGAATTTAGTTAAGTTTAATTAAGGTAAGTTGTTAAGTTAAATTTATTTAATTTATTGAGTTTGAATTGAGTATATTAAGTTGAGTTAGTTTAAGTAAAGTTATTTAAGTAGATTGTTAAGTTAGGTGAATTGTATTAAACTAATTAAGCTTGATTAAATTCTAAATCATCCCACTTAAGCTAGATTTTCAATACACGTTACTCCTATGTGTTTTGTGAGATGAGAATTTCTTTTTATCTTAATTAAGTTTAATGAGCAATTTCAAAATTTTTAAACTTGTGTTAGATTCAAGCTTGGTTTGAACTAGTAAAGTAGGTTTTTCCAACATTGACTTCCAGGTCGTGGCGAGGTACATGACCTTATTGTATATCGGAGCAACGACTACTTCCTAGACAAAGTCAATGAAGGAATCAAGTACTTGATTCACTTTGGACTAAGCCTTGGTCTAACTAGTCAAAGACTTAGTGAGTTAGCTTCGGTCAGTTCCACTCGACTTAGTGCACCAGGTCGTGGCGAGGCACAGGCCTTCTTAGATATCGGAGCAACAATCACTTCCTAGACATGCACTTTGAAGAGTTTCCCTAACTTACTATCAGTTCACTTCGTCTTAGTACTAGGTTCTTTAAGTTTAAACTACTTTGTTTCTTATCTAGTTCGTTCTAAATTAAGCAAGTAAAGTAAACTAAAGCATGCAAGAGTTTAACTAAACAAGGAAACAATCAAGGTTTTAGCTCCCCCTAAGTGGTAGCTAGTTTGAGTTTTGTTCACTAAGTGAACTTGACTTCTAGGAACCCAAAATTGATTTGGTCCAACTTGGTTGACTAAGTTAGACTTAGGAACTCATGCTTAGACTCGATTCTTAGTATTTCGGCTAAGCAATGACATGTATGATTTATAGGAGGATTTAGCTTTGTATTCGAGTTCAGACTTGTTATACACGACTCGCTGAGATCCAAGTATCATGTTGAGATACTTGGAGCCCGAAGTGAACCTTTCCAACGATCCGATTAGATCTTCCACCTGCCTTTTTAGGACCGAGTTCTCTTCCTCAAGCTTTTCAACTTGAGTTGAGTCTCTATCCTTAATTTGGCAAGTCGAAGTCTTCGAGTTGACTTGCTCCTCAAGTACTTGGACTTCCTTAAGTAGCGAGTCAACTCGTTTCTCGGACTTAGCTAACTTCCTACCTAGACATGCAATTATATTGTACAACTTATCTTCTAAGGGAGAAGTTACCTCATCTAGTCCTTCGGAAATGGATGCGGATATGTGGCTTCTCTTGGACTCGTACTCGGAACTTGACTCGGCTCCAGAGCTCGATTCGGCCATGAACGTCACGAAACTTCTCTTCATTTCTTCTGCGTTTGACTCTTTTGATGATGACTCGTCCCACGTTGCCTTAAGTGCTTTCTTCTTCTTTTCCTTTTTTGGTTTTTCTTTCTTTTTTAGGATTGCGCACTCCGACTTATAGTGTCCCTTTTCGTTGCACTCGTAGCATGTCACTTCCGATCGGGGTCTTGGCTTGTTATCAATAACTTTCTTAGCATCCTTCTTCGTAAACATCTTTCTCCGGTTGAACATCTTCCGGACCATGTTTACGATTTCCTCTTCTCCGTTTGATTCCGACTCTAACTCGTCTTCGGATTCACTTTTTGCTTTTCTTTCCTTTTTCATCAAACCTTCCACTAAAGCAATACCATTCTCGATTTGACCCGAGTTAGCTTGTTCGTGTAGTTCAAGTTCGTAAAATAATTTGTCTAGTCTAATTGTGGAAAGATCCCTAGAAACCTTATAGGCATCAACAATCGATGTCCATAAGGCATTTCTCGAGAATGCCTTAAGTGTATACTTAAGTCCCTATTTTCTATTTGGTGTCCTATTAAATGTAATCCATTTAAAATGTCTTTTATTCTTATATGAAGTTGACTAGCATTTTCATTTTCATTAATTTTACAATTAAATAATTTATTTAGTAACATGTCCCATTTAGCTATCCTAGTGTCATTTGTACCTTCATGTAATTCAATTATTTTATTTCATAATTCCTTAAAGTTTTCGAATGGACCCACCTTATTGAGCTCTTCTTTAGTAAGTCCACATTGCAAGGTGTTAAGCGCCTTGTAATCGACTTGAGTCCATTTTCTAATATTCGCGGTCCATTTTTTCGATTCTAACAACTCACTCGAGTCGTCTACCGGAGCTATGAACTCTTTCCTAATCGAAAATTAAACCTCTAAGTTGGTTTTCAAGTAACACTTCATTCGCCTTTTCCAGTAGAAAAGTCCTCTCTGTTGAAGAGAGGAGGGCGAAGATGTTATACCCTTCTAAGTGTGACATTCTTAAATAAATATTTTAATAATGGATTTTTATTAATTAAAATTGAGTATTATTTCTAGAGTTGTTTAAATTAAATAATATTTTACAAGAATTAAATTTACACTAAGTGCACAAATTAATGAAGTATTTATTCTAAGCAAAAATTATTCTGAAATAAAAATTAAGCTAAGTGTAGAAAATTAATTTAATTAATCAAATATACAAAAAATTAATTTAATTAACCAAATATACAAAAAAAATAATTTAATTAACCAAATATACAGAGAATTAATTTAATTAATCAAATATGCAGAGAATTAATTTAATTAATCAAATATACAGAAAATTAATTTAATTAATTAAATATGCAGAAAATTAATTATTCTAATGCTGAGAAAATATTTTAACAATTATTATAATTTTGGAAAAATATTTTAACAATTATTTTAATGCTGAAAAAATATTCTAACAATTATTGTAATGCTGGAAAAATATTCTAATAATTATTTTAATGTTGAAAAAATATTCTAACAATTATTTTAATATTGGAAAAATATTCTAGCAATTATTTTAATACTGTAAAAATATTCTAACAATTAATCTAATGCTAGAAAAATATTAAAAATTAATCTAATGCTAGAACAAATAAAGGAAATTATCCTAATGCTCTTGATGGTAGAGCGCCCCCGCTCTGATACCAATTGTAGGATCGCAATAATTCGAGAGAAGGGGGTGAATCTCAGAGTTTATAATTTTCTTTAAATTTAAAGCTTATTTTATATTTTCAAATATAAGTATGCAGCGGAATTTAAATGCAATTTAGATACAATCAGTTTACTTGGTTCACAACCCTAACTGGGTTGCTACTCTAAAGCCCGTAGCTCTTTCTAGAGCTACCTCGACAGACAATCACTATAATACCCTCTTATTTGAGAACTCTCGACTTTGGAGGGATTCACTTTTTACAAAAATGTGAGAAAGGTAACACTCTACCTTCTCTTAAAATTAAGTACAACAAGTGAATATAAATAGAAAGAATACAAGCTAAATTATACTGACACTTTGATGAGTTTGAAGTAGGCATAGAGTGTCGAAAATATGCCTTGGTGAGGAAGTAGAGCTCTTGTAAACGAGAGTAAATTTTGACAGCACTTCGACATAGTCGTAGTGTTCTCCTCGAATCTAGTCGAGCACTTATTTTATAAACTGTTTCCAATCGACTCCACATCAGCCCGTCGATATGGAACTTTTGGTCTTCCAGTCGACTGAATCCTCTCCAGTTGACTCCAGGTCACTTAGCTCCACATTGGGAAGTTTCCCACTTCAGTCGACTGAAACACTTTCCAACTACGATGCCAGATCTTCGACCGATCACCAGCTAATCCTGCCAATTGTGTATCCATTCGACTGAACCAAACTGAGTCAATTGCACTTCTGTCGACTGATCCCTGCAAAACGAGATTAGCACAAATAGATAAAATCCAATATGATAGTAGTAGTAATACTTCTCGATCTCGACTACTAAGTCTCATGCAGACTTTTCATCATATCGATGCCTAGCTTTGTCCTTCTATATAAGACTCGACCTCACCTCTTCACTCGAGGCTTATCTGCCAGCTGCATGTCGAACTTACCACTCTTGACATCCGATCTGACCAACCAGGGCTTCCACCAGCTGTCCAGTCTGCCTGACCCAGCTGGACTTTTTGTTGATTGTCTGATCTCCTGACCCAATCGATCTTCATGCCAAATGTCTAGTCCACGCGCCCCATTTGGACTTCATATCTGGTGTCCGATCCTTTTGATTTGTCAAGTCAACTGCCTAGTATCCGATCAACATGACCTACTAGGACTTCCTGTTAAGTCCCCACTAATATTAAAACACAAGTAATTCCTAACTTTAACTACGGTTCATGTATCAAAACCAAAGAATGATACTCACTGCATCAACAAAAACATTCGGTTACATTCAAAAGTAAGAATAATAAATATCAAATTGACTTTATTATGACTAAGAAGAAGAAAAGAAAGGTTTGTACATATTGCAAGGTCATTCTAGAAGAAAACTTAAATATTTAATGCAGGTTAATAGTGTTAGATATATGTCTCAAATATAGTATCAATTGAAGGGAAATATACATAGTTCCTAGAATCAAGTGGTGGAAGTTAAAGGATGAGAAGTAAAATATATTTAAGGAGATGATAGAAATACAAGTATTAGGAGAAATACAGAATGACTCAAATATAACTTGGGATAAGACGACATTAAATTTGAAAATGATAGTTAAGAGTGTGGTTTGTGAGCCAAAATAATCTTTACCACTAAATAAAGAATCTTGATGGTTGAATAAAAAAATTATATGAGAAAATAAAGGAGAAATTAATGATTAGCTTATAAGTTATTATACAATTGTAAGAATGAAAAAACTTAAAAAATTATATGGTAGCCAAGAAAAATGCCAAAAAAGTAGTGAATGAAGATAAGAGTGAAACTTTTGAATGCTTATATCGACGTTGAATACAAAAAAAAAAGGAAAAGGGACATATATAGAATAACTAAAATGAAAGAAAGGAAGATAAAAAAAATCTTATCTAAATAGGATGTGATGAATGCAATAAGGTACTAGTGAAAGATGAGAAAATAAAAAAAATGATAGAAGATGTATTTTATCAACTTTTTATTAAAGGTTTAGTTGACTAACTTAATTTAGATAATTTAAGTAGGTTAAAGGATTATAAAAATTTAAAATTTTGCCATAAAATTACATCTTTAAAAGTAGAACCGACTTTAAATATGATACAAAATAGAAAAGTAATTGAACCATATAATATTTTGATAAAGGTATGGAAGAATGTAGAAAGCAAGGTATTGAAGACTTATAAAATTATTTAATCTAATATTGAAAACGAAAAAAATGTCTAATATATGAAAAGTACTCTAGTCCCCTTATATAAAAATAAAGGATAAATTCTAAATTATATGAATTATAAGATATTAAGCTAATGAGTTATATCATAAAATTTAAAAAAAAATGTAATAAAAAAAGACTAAAAAGGAGATCATGATGACCAAAAATCAATTTGGATTAATGCTTATATGGTTAACAATAAAAATTATACATCTTCTTAGACAACTAATTAAAAAGTAATAAAATTTACGCAAGACATTTGTTAATCTAGAAAAATATGATGATAAAGTCTTGAGAAAAATTATATGGAGAATTCTAGAAAAGAAATGTGTTACTATTGCATACATTAAAGTAATTAAATATATATATGATGTTGGTGCAATCGGTCCAGGTCACGATTGACCAAACTCGAGTGGGACTCAAGTAGGATTTTGATGTTTGACAATGTGTTGGAGAAATCCAAGTTGATCATGGTTAATCGGACACTTGGTGTTGAGAAGTTCAAGTATTGCTACTTGGCATATGAAGTCCAAGTATGGATACTTGGCATGAAAAGTCCAAGTTTGGTGAATTGGAAAAAGAAAAGTCCAACATGGAGTTGGCAATGAAAAGTCCAACATAGTTTGGTAAGGAAAGTCCAAGTATAGATACTTGGCAAGAGAAAAGTCTAAAGGGAAAGTCTTGGCAGTGTAAGTTCAAGTGTATAGTTTTGACGGCATAAAGTCCAAGTGAACTTTGATAAAGGAAAGACCAATGGTGTAGTCTTGGTTGTGTAAATCCAAGTATGTAGTATTGGTAGTGTACGTATAAGTCCAGGGGTGTAATATTGGTGGCGTAAGATCCAGTTAGTATGACATAGCCGATGGAGACACTTGAAGGCTAGCGCAAGGATGAAAAGCCACAGACTCGAGGGATCCGGGAGATGTGAGGCTGATGGAAGTGGACTGAAAGCTTAGGTCATGGCTATAGGTGAGTATCAAGTATGAGGGAATCATACTTGGGTTAAATCTCATGTTTGAGGTTTACCAATCGACTTGGATTATGGACCAGTCGACTGACCGAGTATTTGACACTTGGAAGCCTAGTCAACTCGGAGCAGTCGACTGGGCTTATGACTAATCGACTGGTGAGTAGTCAACTACAGCTCGACTACTACTGTGTGTCATTGGCATTCGACTGCTATGTATTGGCATTCGACTGCCATGTATTGGCAGTCGACTGGCCTTGAGCAGTCGACTGCCTATGTGAGCAGTCGACTGGTCATAAATGGCCAGAGCATAGAAACTCTGGTAGTCAATTGGGTAGTCAACAAGTGATGCAGCAGTCGATTGTTGGTAAGGGTAGTCGACTGGTGGGGTATCCATTGGGTGAATCAATATGGATTAAGTCCGTTATGAGACAACAACAGTAAAATATCGAAAAAAAACATAATAATAATAAAAAATATTCTTTATTGAATAAGAAGGTATCTTGTGGAATTTTAGAAAAAAAATTTGGATTCAAATGGAATTCATATGACCGCTTAAGTGGAAGAATAAAGCTTAAATAGGTGGTTGAGTCAGCCTAAGCTAACTTAAAGCTCGAACCTAACTCGAGATGAAATTCCCATTTATTTCCTTGAAGGCATTTCTTTCCGTTTCTTTCTCAAGTTGCTTCTTTTCTTCTCCGCGCAGCTTTTCCTCTCCTTCACCGTGATGCAAATGATCGCCTCCCTTCGCCTCGAATCGACTGCAGGCGGAGATTCTTCTCTCGGTGGGAGATCTGGTGGGAGGGCAGGTCGATCCCTCTTCCCCGAGCTCTCGACAACATCTTTGGGGGAGTCGATCGACGGCGTGATCGCCGT
The DNA here is from genome assembly GCA_025175895.1 of Wurfbainia villosa. NCBI lineage: Eukaryota > Viridiplantae > Streptophyta > Magnoliopsida > Zingiberales > Zingiberaceae > Wurfbainia > Wurfbainia villosa. Next base: position 36,452,920 of record CM045996.1, read on the forward strand.
GACAGAGCTGCCACTGCGGGTCACAGGGTGGTCGCCGGAGTAAGGTTATGGCACATTTCTTGGTTGGTTTCCAGTCGATCCTTTCCATCTCAACTTATGGTTTTTCACGTGAATAGCCCAACGACGTCACTGCGGGTGGTCGCTCCGACCGGAGGAGCAGTTCCAATGAACTGAGCAAGTTGGGAGATGCCAATCACAGGTATATCTCAAACTATCTTCTGCTTTTTCATAAGATGTTGTTTTGGTTCGGTTAATTGTCGCGTGATGTGAATTTGGGGGGGGGGGGCTATGAGTTGGAGGTTGGATGGCTGTGAGCAGGGGGAATTGTCGGTTGTACGATTGTGATCAAGGAGAGTGCTGCCTATGAAGGTGTGGCTTTATCGGACTGGTGATAGGGCAGCAGGTGTCTCTGCTAGTGAATAGAACAAGGGAGAAGGGAAGGTTGTTTGTCGAGGGATTTTGGCTGCGAATGGGGGTGTTGGTCGGTTGAGAGGGCTTTGTGCCTTGGCTGTGATGTGTTGTTGAGAATTTTGGCTGTGATTGGAATTGAGGACGATTGTGAATCGCTGTGAGTGACTGTAAATGGTGGTGATGCTTTGTTCTTGGCTGTGAAGCTACGCCGACGATGAAGGTGTGGCTGTGAATAGTCGAAAAGGGGGCAGTGAGGTTCTGTAAGTGTAACAATGGGACTGTGGGAGCTGTGATCAAGGTAAGCTTTGATCTGGTAATGATATGGTTGGAGAATTAATGAATGGTTGGTGATTTGGTTAATTGATCGTTTATTAAGATCGGGTTAGATCCTTATTCATCCGATTTGATTATGTTAGTGTTTGTTCACAGGTAGTTGAATTGAGAAAGAGTTTTCGGACATGATGATTTTCAGCACGATCTACATCAGATGGGTTGTTGCCTCCGTGCATTTGAATCATATAGATCTGTGTTTCCTATGGTGGAACAAGAAGCTGTAGAGTGAGTCTAGGCAAGGTGAGTTGAGTTTGGATAATTTATGAATGTATATCACTATTGTTGTGATTAAACTGATCTTGTGATGGATTTGTTGTTAATAGAAGATTAATTATATGGATGTATACTACGTTATAGTTGAGCTAGTATTGACTCGATGATTAATAGTTATGGATGAGTTGTTCATGTTTACAGTGTTGATTTGGGTTATTGTGAATTATTAATTGGATCTAGTGGGTATACTTACGGTGATATAGCCGAAGTGATGTTGGAGGTGTGATCGAGACTTTAATTAATATCGAGACAATTGATTTGTATATAATGATCGATATAAGATTTAATTCAATCATTCGATGTGTAAGATACGACGAAAAGAAAAATTGGGCTAAAGGGATAATATTATGATTGGAGAATATGTGGTTTCAGTGGATTTAGATTTGGCTTATAGGGTTTTAAATCCGATCCACTTCAATACCAAACCCGACACGCCCCTTCGTAACGCACGCCGGTTTTCATTCCTTCAATTTCTCTTCTCCTTCTGTTTTCCCCGATCCGCCGATTTGTTCCCCCAATCTCGATCGCAACGGCAGCGACCTTCTTCTCCACTCGTCGCTGCCGGAACTGCCTCTTCCCACTTGCCTCCAGACCTTGCGATTGTCGATCGGTCGTGGCACCGTGGGAAGTCGTGCGAGCACCAAATTCGCCCCTTCTTTTCTCCCGATCGAGCGCCGTCGCAACGGCTGATCGCCGTCGTCGTCTTCGGCCCTCGATTGTGTGACACATCAGGCGCTGGCTATGCCTCCTCACAATGTCATCGCCTTTCCTCCTCGCCACGGGCTCAGTTTGCTGCCGTAAATGTCAACCCATCGAGCGTCTGCAGCAGCCAGCAGCCACCCGATCGTGCCCTAACTCATCGCTGCTGTGAGTGTGAAGATGCTGGCATCGCAACACCTCCGACCCTCTATTCTGCCGAGCAGGAAGTCTCGCCGCCCTTCTATGAGTCGGCATGTCATCATCACGCTAGAGATCCGCGCTTGTGCTGCCGCCAGCCATTTCATGGCGCCGCCGGATTTAGGAGTCGTCTCTGCCGGATCGATTTCCTATTTTTCCAGATCGTGCGTCGCTAGGTCGACTGCCAGCCCCTCCTATTAGTCAGGTTCTTCATCTTTTACCCTGCTCTGCGATTGTCGCTGTGGCTGATCTATATTGCTTCTATCGTAGACCTCCTCTTCCGCCGTTCATCACCGGATATCTCCACTGCAAGCAATAGTTGGTTGCCCTTTTGTTCAGGCTGCCACCCATAGCAGTTGCAGCTCCACCGTTGACCATCATCAGTTCTTCCATCCGACCCCTTGCTGTGAATTGCCACAAGTCGCCGCCTCCTAGTTGCGACACTGATCATGGATGCCCTATTCAGCGATCGCCTTTGAGTTCCACCGCAAGTGGCAGCTTCGTTGCCTAGCCTCGTTGTGCCCAATCGAGGGTAGATTTGCAGATTTACCATAGTTGATTGCTGGTAAGTCTGTTTATATGCTTATTGTTAAAATTGGATTTGATTTGCAGTTCAGTCAATCGATGCGGACTGGATCTTCTAAGGTGGATCAAGAGGTTGTGGTGGTTGAATTGGGCTAGGTAAGTTTTAGCTTGAATGTTATGAATATGAGGTTATACTTATAGTAATCTTGTGGATGATGTTTCGGCTTGGTCGATATAGATTGGATAGTACAGAACTGATTTTCTACCTTGGACCAAGAAGCTCTTATCCTGGATTTGGAACTAGGTAAATGCTATGAATTGTCACTTTGACTGTAAATTGAGATGTTATTTAGTTAACTCGATTAGATATGATTAAATGGATAGATTAGTACGGTGATTAAGAGCTAATGGAGGAAACTATTTAATTAGTTGATCGAGATATAAAATTGATGCAGGATTAGGATTTGATCCTAATATTAGAATTGGTATATGATTGGATCATCTATGTTTTATTTGCAGGATTTTGGTTCGAGATATTCGTGGACGTGAAGACGATTGGTGTCTATAAAGCAGGTGGGTAATTTCCTACCTGGTCCGGGTAGTTGTATTTCATTCAGATTTAGTCATTGATATGAGCATGTTAGGTGTTCATATTACCTTGACCATGTTCTTTTTATCGTATGCTTGATCCTTTACCGTTGGCTATTAACTCTATTGCTGATATCATGTTTATTTTATCATGATTAGGAGTTATACATATAGGTGATGCAAGTAACTTAGAATTTATTTAAGTTAAGTGCAAATGGTAAAGTCCGGATGACAACCTGATTGTACATTGGGCAAAAAGGTCATCCGTAGGTAGATAATGACTTTAACCTAGGGTTAGTTCTAGTACCCTTAGGTTGTATGTTACCACCGAACATGTGTTGTGTAAATGGTCAGAGGAATGATACTTAGGGTATCGCCATGCACTTGGTCCTAGCTTATTATAATCGGATGAGTACGACTCTCACAGGATGAGACTGCGAGTAGATTAGTATGACTCTCTGAGGATAGAGAGTATTATGATCGATTGAGTACGACTCTCTGTGATGAGAGTGCGTCGAGTAGATTGGTATGACTCTCTACAGGATAGAGAGTCTATGGTGGATGTCTGTATGTGAGACATTGCATTCATGCATTTTCATGCACGCTGGCGACGAGGTCTCCCTTGTGGTTGAGAGGGTCGCCAGTCATCCTGCCTCCACGGTTACTCATAGGAGGAGTAACCGGTGTGAGGGCAGAGCATTGAGGTGCCGCACTCTACCACTATAGACGGTGGTAGTTGGATTTGCATGCCGTAGTCCTGCGTGTGTGGTACTCGACCACTCATGGGTAGTGACTGTCGGAGTGACCAACAGCAGGGACCCCCATCGTGTAGCTTGCTCTTTACGCTTATATGCTACTCGATCATACTGCCCACTCGGCCACTCGAGAGTAGTGGTTGGTGTTGAGTTGGGACAGTTGTCATGCTCGAGCCACCGAGGCCACACTGGGGTCGTGGTAGCTTTAGGGTGAGCCGACATGACCATGCATGCTGCATAGCCGTATCTGATGGCGCTTTGCATATTACCATATATATATATACATATATGCATGTATATATATATATATGGATGGTTGAGATTAATATATATATGGATACAGTCTATATATATATGATTATTGTGATGTTGTATTTGTTTGTACTATGCTTTTGATTTGGTGGACATCATATTCATGCATGTCTCTTGCATTTGTTATATACGATTGTGTCGGATGTTGGTATGTGTTCGATGCACTATGATACCTTGACCTGTAGCATGAGTAGATTATGTGTTGGTATTACTTTTCTTGTTATATATATATGTTGGATATATGTTCAGGTTGGATCAGAGTATCGTAGCAGACTTCAGGTATGTCTGCATTTTATGTTATTCATTTCAGTTAGACGGTATATGCTTGTATTTATATACTATGCTGATATACCTGTTGTACATCTAGATATGTCATTGAAATACATGTGATATTACATATATACATGTTTTCTATTACCTGCTGAGTTTTACTCACCACCCCCGCGGACCCTGGGTTTTCTGTCGCCCAGGTAACAGGTAGCCGACTTCGTGATGGACTTGGAGCACCACTAGCTGGCATCATCTCATCTCAACTCTGAGAGTCCGGATTTTTGGTGTTCTCATTGTATTCCGTTATGGATTTGTTTTATGTGATGATTGTAGTTGTGACTATTGATGTTGTACCCTTTTCTTCCTTTCTGGTTTTATTGTGGTGTCCTGAGTCGGTGTTAGTCATACCGGTATGCTGTGTGTTGTCGTTTGTTGATTGTAGTATGTTTCCGCTGTGCCTTGTGTAGTTTTTGTTTTCATACATATGTATTGTTGTTATTGTGGGCCTACGAGCCTTGTATTAACCCGAAATGTTGCCACGTACAGGGGAGGTGCCGTCCGTTTGATTTTCGGCTCGGTATGCTCTCGGGGCGTGACAACTTTAGTGGTATCAGAGGCCAAGATTCTGTGATGCCCTACAATGTTGTTTTTGTATCGAGTCTTGGATTCTCGGGAGTCGATTTATTCGATTTTGGTTTTGAGATGAGATGGACAGTGACCTGAGCTCCAAGCAGCACGAGGTAAGAATTCTTGAAAACTTATGGTTTAGTAGATATTTATCTAAACTGGATCAGTAGGTGTATACAATAGAGTTATGACACCTGTGCAGCCTTGTAGTAGGGGTCGTCCACCGAGGCGACCAACCGGAGTGACCTTTAGGGTTTATACTCCCGGTTATGTTGACTATGCTTTTAATGCTTATACCAGGGAATAACCTGTAGTGTGTTGGTTATTTTTCATAACCGTGGTATGAGTTGACCACGGAAATGACCTGTTGAGTCTGTGAGTTTTGAACCTGTGTCAAGAAGGTAATTTACCTTTGAGAGCCGACTGATACCGAGTCGGAAAACATGGGCCAAGTCGTCACATTTATTATGGAAATCAGAGACTACAGTCTTAGAGATTTCCACTAACTGTGCTAGTCAGATCATTACCTATGGGTAATGAACAGACTTGTAGACTATTGTTGATGCAGATAGCGGAAGGCTAGGTTATGGAGTTTCATAGGGATTTTATCCCTGAGTTGTACGTACTGAGTTGTATAACTTTGAGAGTACTTTTAAGTACTTAACTCATGTTATACCGAGAAAGTAGAGTTATTTGCATACCATTATCGGGGTCAAGCCGGTACTTGGTGATAAATGCAGAAAATAATCTTCGGGAAATAATATATCACTTGATCATGGTTTAGTGATGTTGAAAGAGAGTATTTCCCCGTGTCACTTTTAGTGACGCATTGTAAGGAATTCTTGAGCTTCAAGAAAGGGTGCTCGGTTAGTAATAGTGTACTGTGCAGAGTCGTGAGACTTGCGGAGGTTACGACCACCTAATAGCTCAAGAAGATGGATGGATGATTTAAGCCACCCAGAGTTTGGCTTATAGTTGGATTAGGATACCGGGATCTTCTACCAGATCTTGCCGGAAGACGTTGAATGAGACAGGAGTTTAGAAATGACTCTGTAAAAGGGTTTAAGAGATGGAGACCGATAAGCAGATAATGCAGGTCAACTTAATAGAGTCAGAAGTCTCCGACTATTGGATAAAGGAGCAAGATCGGAGTCATAAGCCTTGAGCTATGTTTCGATTATAGAAGACCAATCGCAGATTATCAGAATGTTCTCGTGCACATCAGCGAAATCAGAACAAAGACTCCGAAGAGATTGTGTGCGTGCAGTGCGGATCACGAAGACACGCGAAGTCAGATAATCCATTGGATCAGTTCAGCTGTTGATATTGTGAGCAACCAGTACAGTGGAGGAGCTATACTGTGAAGACTCAGTTGAAGACTATCCGGGAGATTCCGGGAAGGTGATGCACCGTCTCGACAGCAGAGATCAATACTGAAGATTGAGTTATTTCGTCAGCAGCGATTTACCACCTCAGGCGTGGTTGGAGTTCCTCGATATTACCCTTCAGCAGAGATTAGCACAGAAGCAACATCAGTAGAAGACATCTTAGAAGACTCATGCAGACAACACCAGTTACCTCCAGATGTGAATTGACTTTGTACAGAGGATAGAGTATATGATGATGGTCGTATCTATTCGGTAATCTTCAGTTGCAGCTCGTAGGATTAAGTGATGTGATCAGATGATCTAGCAAGATCCTCGGATCATTCATCACAGAAATGCGACCGCTTTGTCGCAGACTATTGGATCTAATCTTGTTCTCTTCGGAGAAAGGCCAAGACCTGCGGGGAGCCTTTTGGATCGGATTGACAGATATTTCATCGTTCAGGGTATTACTCTAGTTTTACCCTCTGGGTTAATATGTTGAGAGATGCTTGTAGTTACAGATATCTGTATCTAGAACATTCTCAGTTGGATTAGAAGGGTCCTTTACATCGACTTGCGGGTCGGTGGTATCTCTACCGTCTGGTGAGATGTGGATCAATAATTAAGAAGTCAAGGGATACCCTTAGACTTTGATAGACATACTTTTGCTGTAGACATATCCTTACGGATGGTCAAGTTGTTGAGATTATAGTATGATTATGTCTCTCAGATGTGCGTATAATCCGAGAGCATTCGGAAGTAGTTTTGGATGAACTCCTAGACTTGCCGTTGCATAGGCAAGTGGAGTAGGCGATCGAAATGATTGCGGAAATAGTTATGGTATCGAAGATCACATATCGAGTGATAATTTTGTTGGTATCAGTGTTGCTAAACACTATAGAAATTGGAAGAATGTAAGTTGTAATTATAGGAGATGTTGGAGGGGATATTTATCTATCCCAGTATTCCTCCTTATGAAGATCCGGAATTCTTTGTTGAAAGAGAGATGGACCTTTGAAAGTATGCATCGATTATCGATGATGGAATGTGATAGTTGTTGAAAGTAAATATCCTTATTGTGGATAGATGATCTATTTAGATTAGCCAAAGACACCTGTGTATACTCTAAGGTTGGTTTACGACTGGAGTACTGATATTGTAGTGACATGATGTCATACGATTATCATTGTCGATGTGATGATTATTATATCGTCAGCTTAGAGTAAAGGAGATGCAGGTGTGTGGAGACGACAATTTCATACTTGGTATGAATTGTATGAATTTTGATTAAGTTAGACTAATTAACGATTTAGTCGTCCCTGGATTTGAGGATTGTGTACTCTGGACACGATTTGATCAGGTTGTGGTCGTTGGAGTTGCGTAACTTGGCCACTATTGATGGTGGTAGTTGGAGTTGCACAGTCGACCACCGTAGTTGTTGTTTCCTTGTATTGATTTTGTTATTCCTACGAATGTGGATGAGATGCTTTTAAGCATTAGTATACCACGAACTTGTTTGACAAAGGTAATGTTGGGAATTATTTAGTCGGAAGATGGTGAAACCAGTTACGAGACCTAGATGGCGGTTAACTTTTACGCAAGTATTAGTTAATCCTTCCGGTGGATAAAAGGAGGTTATGCAGCGGATGCGTCGTTTTGAGATCGGAGCGATTCGTATCTTTTACTTACGACAGTTAAGAAACTAAGAAATAGACTGTCATATACATGACGTGACTTTAGTAGTTATTATCTGGATTTGTGGATGTATGGAGCAGAAGTGCTCATTGAATTTAACAAGCTATTAGGTAGCTACAATGAGTTGCTGGAGCGCGAACAGTTGCAACAATTGCAACGAATGAGATTCGTCGCTATAGTCATCCATGCACTTACAGAGTGTGTGGTGAAGCGTATCATTTATACGTGGAGGATCTATTTAAATCTTGTGTCGTGGATTATGGAGGTGTAGCTTATCGGTTGACTTTACCTCCAACACTTGCGAGTGCTCACAACGTATTTCCTATTGTTATACTGAGGAAATACGTGTCGCATGTTGATTATGTTCTGAAAGAGGTTTCGAATTCTACCTCAATCTAATACGACTTACGAGCTGATTCCAGGGTGGAGCCTGGGTCGCAAGGAGCGACAGTAGTGGGACGAAAATCATCTGACTCGTAAAGGTTGGATGACAGCATCATACCGATGAGGAGGCTAGGTGGGAGCTGGAAGATACTATCCGAGCTCGATACCCTCATCTGTTCACTTAAGGAATGTATGCGGTCCTTTCGGAAACTTACTTGAAGTAATTTTTGCATGTAAGTACGAAATTTGGGGACCAAATTTTTATAACTGGGGGAGAATGTAAGATACGACGAAAAAAAATTGGGCTAAAGGGATAATATTATGATTGGAGAATATGTGGTTTCAGTGGATTTAGATTTGTCTTATAGGGTTTTAAATCCGATCCGCTTCAATACCAAACCCGACACGTCCCTTCGTAACGCACGCCGGTTTTCATTCCTTCAATTTCTCTTCTCCTTCCGTTTTCCCCGATCCGCCGATTTGTTCCCCCAATCTCGATCGCAACGGCAGCGACCTTCTTTTCCACTCGTCGCTGCCGGAACTGCCTCTTCCCACTTGCCACCAGACCTTGCGATTGTCGATTGTCGTCGGCCGTGGGCCGTCGCCGGCGAGCACCACATTCGCCTTCTTTTCTCCCGATCGAAGCGCCGTCGCACGCTTAATCGCCGTCGTCTCTTGACCCCGATTGTGTGCCCATCAGTCGCTATGCCTCCTCACAATGTCGCCGCTTTCCTCCTCGCCACGGGCTTGCCAGCCGTGAATGTCAACCCATCGAAGCGTCTGCGGCGCAAATGACCACCCGATCGTGCCCTAACTCATCGCCGCTGCGAGTGTGAAGATGATGGCATCGCAACACCTCCGACCCTCTGTTCTGCCGAGCAGGAAGTCTCGCCGCCCTTCTATGAGTCGACATGTCATCATCACGCTAGAGATCCGCGCTTGTGCTGCCGCCAGCCATTTCATGGCGCCGCCGGATTTAGGAGTCGTCTCTGCTGGATCAATTTCCTATTTTTCCAGATCGTGCGTCGCTAGGTCGACTGCCAGCCCCTCCTATTAGTCAGGTTCTTCATCTTTTACCCTGCTCTGCGATTGTCGCTGTGGCTGATCTATATTGCTTCTATCGTAGACCTCCTCTTCCGCCGTTCATCACCGGATATCTCCACTGCAAGCAATAGTTGGTTGCCCTTTTGTTCAGGCTGCCACCCATAGCAGTTGCAGCTCCACCGTTGACCATCATCAGTTCTTCCATCCGACCCCTTGCTGTGAATTGCCACAAGTCGCCGCCTCCTAGTTGCGACACTGATCATGGATGCCCTATTCAGCGATCGCCTTTGAGTTCCACCGCAAGTGGCAGCTTCGTTGCCTAGCCTCGTTGTGCCCAATCGAGGGTAGATTTGCAGATTTACCATAGTTGATTGCTGGTAAGTCTGTTTATATGCTTATTGTTAAAATTGGATTTGATTTGCAGTTCAGTCAATCGATGCGGACTGGATCTTCTAAGGTGGATCAAGAGGTTGTGGTGGTTGAATTGGGCTAGGTAAGTTTTAGCTTGAATGTTATGAATATGAGGTTATACTTATAGTAATCTTGTGGATGATGTTTCGGCTTGGTCGATATAGATTGGATAGTACAGAACTGATTTTCTACCTTGGACCAAGAAGCTCTTATCCTGGATTTGGAACTAGGTAAATGCTATGAATTGTCACTTTGACTGTAAATTGAAATGTTATTTAGTTAACTCGATTAGATATGATTAAATGGATAGATTAGTACGGTGATTAAGAGCTAATGGAGGAAACTATTTAATTAGTTGATCGAGATATAAAATTGATGCAGGATTAGGATTTGATCATAATATTAGAATTGGTATATGATTGGATCATCTATGTTTTATTTGCAGGATTTTGGTTCGAGATATTCGTGGACGTGAAGACGATTGGTGTCTATAAAGCAGGTGGGTAATTTCCTACCTGGTCCGGGTAGTTGTATTTCATTCAGATTTAGTCATTGATATGAGCATGTTAGGTGTTCATATTACCTTGACCATGTTCTTTTTATCGTATGCTTGATCCTTTACCGTTGGCTATTAACTCTATTGCTGATATCATGTTTATTTTATCATGATTAGGAGTTATACATATAGGTGATGCAAGTAACTTAGAATTTGTTTAAGTTAAGTGCAAATGGTAAAGTCCGGATGACAACCTGATTGTACATTGGGCAAAAAGGTCATCCGTAGGTAGATAAGGACTTTAACCTAGGGTTAGTTCTAGTACCCTTAGGTTGTATGTTACCACCGAACATGTGTTGTGTAAATGGTCAGAGGAATGATACTTAGGGTATCGCTACGGACCGGTGGTCCTAGCTTGTTATAATCAGATGAGTACGACTCTCTACAGGATAGAGAGTGCGTCGAGTAGATTAGTATGACTCTCTACAGGATAGAGAGTATTATGATCAGTTGAGTACGACTCTCTACAGGATAGAGAGTGCGTCGAGTAGATTGGGATGACTCTCTACAGGAGAGAGAGTCTATGGTGAATGTCTGTATGTGAGACATTGCATTCATGCATTTTCATGCACGCGGCGAGGTCTCCCTTGTGGTTGAGAGGGTCGCCATCCACCTCACTGCTACTCATAGGAGGAATGCAAGTGAGGGCAGAGCATTAGTGCCGCACTCTACCACTATAGGACGGTGGTAGTTGGATTTGCGTCGAGTCCTGCGTGTGTGACACTCGACCACTCATGAGTAGTGATTGTCGGAGTGACCAACAGTAGGGACCCCCATCGTGTAGCTTGCTCTTTACGCTTATATGCTACTCGATCATACTGCCCACTCGGCCACTCGAGAGTAGTGGTTGGTGTTGAGTTAGGACGATTGTCATGCTCGAGCCACCAAGGCCACACCGAGGTCGTGGTAGCTTTAGGGTGAGCCGACATGACCATGCATCTTTGCATAGCCGATCCGATGGCGCTTTGCATATTACCATATATATATATACATATATGCATGTATATATATATATATGGATGGTTGAGATTAATATATATATGGATACTGATGTATGTATATATGATTATTGTGATGTTGCATTTGTTGTACTATGCTTGTGCATTTGGGTGGACATCATATTCATGCATGTCTCTTGCATTTGTTATACGATTATGTTGGATGTTGGTATGTGTTGGATGACCAGATACCCTTGACCAGAGATATTGAGTAGATTATGTGTTATTACTCTTTATCGCTATATATATATGTTGGATATATGTTCAGGTTGGATCAGAGTATCGTAGCAGACTTCAGGTATGTCTGCATTTTATGTTATTCATTTCAGTTAGACGGTATATGCTTGTATTTATATACTATGCTGATATACCTGTTGTACATCTAGACATGTCGCTGAAATACATGTGATATTACATATATACATGTTTTCTATTACCTGCTGAGTTTTACTCACCACCTATGGACTCGGTTTTCGCGCCGTAATGTAGCCGATGTGATGGACTTGGAGCACCGCTGGCTGGCATCATCTCATCTCAACTCCGAGAGTCCGGATTTTTGGTGTTCTCATTGTATTCCGTTATGGATTTGTTTTATGTGATGATTGTAGTTGTGACTATTGATGTTGTACCCTTTTCTTCCTTTCTGGTTTTATTGTGGTGTCCTGAGTCGGTGTTAGTCATATCGGTATGCTGTGTGTTGTTGTTTGTTGATTGTAGTATGTTTCCGCTGTGCCTTGTGTAGTTTTTGTTTTCATACATATGTATTGTTGTTATTGTGGGCCTACGGGCCTTGTATTAACCCGAAATGTTGCCACGTACAGGGGAGGTGACGTCCGTTTGATTTTCGGCTTGGTATGCTCTCGGGGCGTGACACGATGTACGATAGAACTTAATTATGTTCTATGTTGTGTGCAGGATGTTGAATCGAGATCAATTCTTGGACATGAAGGCAAATTATATTTCGAGATACTCTACATCAACAGGTAGGTAATTTCCTATCGATCGGGTAGATGTAATGACTTTCAGATTTAGACATAGATATGTGTAGATGTCCTGGGTGCGTGACACTCGACCATTATAGACGATGGTAGTTGGAGTTGCGTGCAGATGTCCTGGGTGCGTGACACTCGACCACTCATTTGTAGTGTCAGTCGGAGTAGCCAGCAGTAGGGACCCCCGTTGCGTAGCGAGCTCTTTACGCTCATATGCTACTTGATTATACTGCCCACTCGGCCACTCTATAGTAGTGGTTGGTGTGAGTTGGGACAGTTGTCATGTCGTGCCACTTAGGCCACACTGGGGTCGTGGTAGAGAGTAGGGGTGAGCAGACATGACCATGCATGCTGCATTGCCGTATCATACGGTGCTTGCATATGATTATATATATATACATACCTGCTTGTATATATATATACATGGATGATGGTGATTAGTATACATACAGATACAGTCTATATGTATACTCACTTTGATGATGCATTTGTATGTGCTATGCTTGTTGCATTTGTTTGTACATATTCATACATGCTACTGCATTTCCTGTATGGTAGTAGGTTGGTACTTGTATACCTGTTGGTTATTCACGGTGATACCCTTGGATCATATTCAGGATATTGTGTGAGTTAGTACTATTCTTTTATACCCTATGATATTGTTATATGCCCAGGTTGGATCAGGATAGAGTAGCTGACTGTCAGGTATGTCAGCATCGTTGTTGTTCAGTTTATTTAGTGTATGCATGCATATATACCTATTATGCTGATGTATACCTGTTGTTCTAGTAGATTTAAACTGTTGAATGACATGTAATATTGATACGTATATTTACATGTTTTCTCTTATTACCTGCTGAGTTTTACTCACCACCACCGACCCTGGGTTTTTCTGTCGCCCAGGTAACAGGTAGACGCCTTTTGTGACGACTGGAGCTGCACCGACCGATCCATCCCATCTCTGTTTTCCGAGTCTCCCGAGGAGTTCGTTTTTGGTTATGTCTTGGACTTTGATTATGTATGGACTTGTTGTTATTATGGATTTTGTCATGATGTCGTGGACTCTATTTGTGTAGTCATTGTTTTATTTACGGTTTTATGATTGTGGACTTGTCAGGTGGTGTACACCTGTATGTTTTTGGTATGTATGTTGTGGGTATGTGGTTTTTATTTCCGCTGCTGTTATTATGTTATATTGTGTTATTGTTGTGGGCCTACGGGCCTTGTATTAACCCGAAATATTGCCACGTATAGAGGAGATGTCGTCCGTTTGATTTTCGGCACAGCATGCTCTCGGGGCGTGACAACTTTATTGGTATCAGAGCTCAAGGTTCTGCGATGCCATACAATATTGTTTTGTGTCGAGTCTTGGATTCTCGGGAGTCGATTTATTCGGTTTTGGTTTTTGAGATGAGATGGACAGCGGCCTGAGCTCCAAGCAGCACGAGGTAAGAATCCCTGATAACTTATAGTTTAGTAGATATTTATCTAAACTTGATTAGTAGGTGTATACAGTATAGTTATGACACCTGTGCAGACTTGTAATAGGGGTCGTCCACCGAGGCGACCAACCGGAGTGACCTTTAGGGTTTATACTCTCGGTTATGTTGGCTATGCAGTTAGATGCTTATATCAGGGAATAACCTGTAGTATGTTGGTTATTATTCGTAACCGTGGTATGAGTTGACCACGGGAATAACCTGTTGAGTCTATGAGTCTTGAACCGTGTCGAAAAGGTGATTTACCTTTGAGAGCCGACTGATACCGAGTCAGAAAAACATGGGTCAAGTCGTCACATTTCTGGTTGAAATCAGAGATTTCAGCCTTAGATATTTTCACTAATGGTGCTAGTCAGATCATTACCTGTTGGGTAATGGACAAGACAAATTGTCTATTGTTGATGCAAATAACGGAAGGCTAGGTTATGGAGTTTATAGGGATTTTATCCCTGAGTTGTTCGTACTGTATAACTTTGAGAGTACTTTTGAGTACTTAACTCATGTTATACTGAGAAAGTAGAGTTATTTGCATACCATTATCAGGGTAAAGCCGGTATTTGGTGATAAATGCAGAAAATAATCTTCGAGAAATAATATATCACTTGATCATGGTTTAGTGATGTTGAAAGAGAGTATTTCCCCATGTCACTTTTAGTGACGCATTGTAAGGAATTCTTGAGCTTTAAGAAAGGGTAATCAGTAGTAATAGTGTACTGTGCAAAGTCGTGAGACTTGCAGAGGTTACGACCACCTAATAGCTCAAGAAGATGAATAGATATTTTAAGCCACCTACGATTGTTGGCTTAGAGTTGGATTATGATGTCGAGATCTTCTACCAGATCCTACCGGAAGACGTTGGATTGAGACAGGAGTTTAGGAATGACTCCGTATAAGTGTTTAGGAGATGAAGATCGATAAGCAGATATTGCAAGTCAGATATTGGAGTAAGAAGCCTCCGAATGTTGGACAAAAGGAGCAAGATCGGAGTCAGAGGCCTTGGGGCTACTTTCCGATTATAGAAGACCAATCGCAGATCATCGGAAGGTTCTTGTGGATATCAGCAAAATCAGAACAAAGACTCCGAAGGAATTGTGTGCGTGCAGTGCAGATCACGAAGACACGCGAAGTCAGATAATTCATTGGATCAGTTCAACTGTTGCTATTGTGAGCAACCAGTACAGTGGAGGAGGTGTACTTTGAAGACTCATTTGAAGACTACCAATGGTGTTCTAGAAGGATGATGCACCGTCTCGACAGCCGAGATCAGCATAGAGGATTGAGTGATCTCATCAGCAACTAGCTACTACCTCAGGTGTGGTTGGAGTTCCTTGATACTCCCCTTCAGCAAACTTCAGCATAGAAACAACATCAGCAGAAGACATCGTAGAAGACCCGTACAGACAACAACAATTATCTCCAGATATGATTTGATTAGTACAGAGGAGAGAGTATACGACGGTGGTCGTATCTATTTTGTATTCTATAGTTGTAGCTCATAGATTTAAGTGATAGGATCAGATGATCTAGGAAAAATCCTTGGATCATTCATCGCAGAAATGTGACCGCTTTGTCGCGAACTGTTGGATCTGATCTGGTTCTCTTCGGAGAAAGGCCGAGACCTACGGGGAGCCTTTGGATCGGATCGACAGATAATTGATCATTCAGGGTATTACTCTAGGTTACCCTCTGAGTTAATATATTGGGAGATACTTGTAGTTTATAGGTATCTTTGTCTAGAACATTCTCAGCTGAATTAGAAGGGTCCTTTACATCGACTTGTGGGTCGGTGGTATCTCTACCGTCAGGTGAGATGAGGATCAATGATTAAGAAGTCAAGGGATGCCCTTAGACTCTGATAGACATACTTTTACTGTGGACATATCCTTACGGATGGTCAAATTGTTGGAAGTATGATACGATATGCTTTCGGATGTGCGTATAATCTGAGAGCATTCGGATGTAGTTTCGGATGAACTCCTAGGTTTGCCGTTGCTTAGGCAAGTGGAGTAGGCAATCGAAATGATTACGGAAATAGTTCCGATATCGAAGATCCTATACCGGGTGATAATTTGACTGGTATAAGTGTTACTAAACACTATGGAAATTGGAAGAACGTAAGTTGTGATTATAGGATATGTTGGAGGGGATATTTATCTATCCCAGTATTTCTCCTTGTGAAGATCCAGAACTCTTTGTCGAAAGAGAGATGGACATTTAAGATTATGCATCGATTGTCGATGATGGAATGCGATGATTGTTGAAAGTAAATATCCTACGTTGAGGATAAATGAGCTATTTAGATCAGCAAAGGACACCTGCGTATCCTCTAGGGTTGATTTACGACTGGAGTGTGTTGGTGCAGTGGGCACCTAAGTCGAACCTAAGTTTTGATTATAGTAAATGATATAAAGCTAAGCTTATATTGTTATCTCACGAGCTAAATCAAGTGTGCAGAAAAGTCTCAATGCTGGAGCTGAAGGCTAGCGACACCCGGAGGAAGCCGCGGTGGTCGGGCGACACTCGAGTTACTTCGGAGGGAGCCGAAGGAATCGAGTGGAAGGTCGGAAGCAAAAGCGACACGTAAGTATCGAGGTAAGCTCGTGTGTGCGAGCGTAAGTGAGATCGTATCCTCTTTACGGGGATGATCTTAGGCGACGATCCGACCCAAGACTTCCCATGGAAGGTCTATGTTGAGATCGGATGGCAAGTGGCCGTCGAATCCGCTTATATTTTGAGCTAACTCTTTATTGTAGTAAAAAATCCTGGCCATCAGTTCAACCAGCCAGTTCAACCGGCGCCAGTTCAACCGGCCAGGTCAACCGGTGGTCAAAAATCAGCCGACCTAATATCTTATTTGCAGTAAGTATGTGCGCTAGGTTTCAAACCTGTGCCAAGGAGTCTCACCTAACCCTAGTTAAGCGTATCCTTAGATATCTTAAGGGTACACTTAACGTTGGTATTTGGTACCCTAGATCTACAGAGTTCGAACTAATCGGCTACTCCGATTCGGATTATGCCGGTAGTAAACTCGATAGAAAGAGCACGAGTGGTTGTTGTCAACTACTTGGCTCAAGTCTAGTGAGTTGGTGCAGTAGGAAGCAACATTGTGTTGCCTTATCTACCACCGAAGCCGAATACGTTGCGATGGGTGAGTGTGTAACTCAGCTTCTTTGGATGAAGCACACTCTCCGAGACTTTAGGTTGGACTTCACCAAAACTAAAATTTTTGTAGACAACATAAGTTCGATAAATCTAACTAAGAACCCTATATGCCATTCAAGGACAAAGCATATAGAGGTAAAACACCATTTCATTCGAGAACATGTAGCCAATGGCTCCATACAATTCGAATATGTTGACTCGAAGTCTAACCTAGCAGACATATTTACTAAACCACTACCCGAAGCCGAATTTAGTCTCTTGAGACGAAGATTAGGCATGTGCGTAATAGAATAGGAACTTACAAATTATATTTTCTTACTACTATTTCTTACTTTTTTTTTCATGGAACTAGCATAGGACATACCTTAGATATCATGCACCTATAGATTTAAGGAGCCAATACATCTCACAACACATAGGACTAATGTGTTTGTGTACTTAGCCACGTAGATGGGCGTGAGATGTTAGGACCTTACTCTTGGTTCCAGATGTAGAGCTAGTGCATCGCTATGAACCACGGAGTATAATCATACATACTAACCGACTCTGACCAGGACTGGTTGATCCTTCATATCAATCAAGCCAAATATGAGTCGAACATTTTATAGATGAACTTATTTTCAGTATATTATTTTTAAAAATAAAAATGTGGAACATGCTTGGACTTTAAATTTAACATTTATTTTGTTTTCCACACACCCCTTACTCTTTTCGATATACGACAAAAGGGGGAGAAAAAGGAGAAAAAGGACAAAAGTTAAGGGGTCAAAAAAAATTTTTGATAACTTAACTCTTACTTCATAATTAAACCAAAAGTTAACTTTAAGTTTTGAAAACTTATTTAACTTTTAAAGGCCAAGGTTAAGAAATCATTTGGTTTCTTAACTTAAAACTTATTTTAAACA
Source organism: Wurfbainia villosa (assembly GCA_025175895.1). Classification (NCBI taxonomy): domain Eukaryota; kingdom Viridiplantae; phylum Streptophyta; class Magnoliopsida; order Zingiberales; family Zingiberaceae; genus Wurfbainia; species Wurfbainia villosa. The sequence continues at coordinate 36,470,924 of CM045996.1, forward strand.
CTATGGCCAATATTAAGTAATTTCGATTACTTAATTCTTTTTCTTAGTAGCAAATATCAAGGGGGAGAGTTAAAACCCTTTCTCAAGTACTCACCCTCGGTCAAGGGGGAGGATTCCTCAAGGGGGAGCACTTGAAAAAGAATTTTTATATACTCCTACTCATTCATGCATAATCTCATACTTATTTTTGTCTTAACTTTGTATGTGGGTTTGCCATAAATCAAAAAGGGGGAGATTGTTGGTGCAGTGGGCACCTAAGTCGAACCTAAGTTTTGATTATAGTAAACGATATAAAGTTAAGCTTATATTGTTATCTCACGAGCTAAATCAAGTGTGCAGAAAAGTCTCAATGCTGGAGCTGAAGGCTAGCGACACCCGGAGGAAGCCGCGGTGGTCGGGCGACACTCGAGTTACTTTGGAGGGAGCCGAAGGAATCGAGTGGAAGGCCGGAAGCAAAAGCGACACGTAAGTATCGAGGTAAGCTCGTGTGTGCGAGCGTAAGTGAGGTCGTATCCTCTTTACGGGGATGATCTTAGGCGACGATCCGACCCAAGACTTCCCATGGAAGGTCTATGTTGAGATCGGATGGCAAGTGGCCGTCGAATCCGCTTATATTTTGAGCTAACTCTTTATTGTAGTCAAAAATCCTGGCCATCAGTTCAACCAGCCAGTTCAACCGGCGCCAGTTCAACCGGCCAGTTCAACCGGTGGTCAAAAATCAGCCTCGAGGAGTCAAGCTTTATCACCATTTTTCAAGGAGTTTTGTGCCCATTTGTGATTGGTTGAAGACCCATTCGTTGAGGGGCTTAAAGGCTATAAAAGGAGGGCCAAACCTAGGGTTTCATCCTCAATTTTAAGTGCTCAAAAGCCTCCGTTACGCTGCAACTCTCCGACGACTCTACAACAACGAAGTGCTGCCAACAACCCTAGCTTAAAGTTTCTTTTGTTTAGTTGTTGGTATAATCTTAATTTTTTATTGCTTTCAATATTGCAATTCTTTTTAATCGAGGCTTTTCGTTGCATTTTACTTTAATAGAAGAGAGGGTTTGTCTCTCTATCTTTCTGCTTCGAAGGCTTTTGTAATCGTAAAACTCCTACCTCCAACGAGGAGGAGTGTTTTAGTGAATTGCCCTCCGTACACGGTCTAGGACCGTTAGGGCCTTGGAGTAGTAGCCGAAGGCTACGAACCAAGTAAAAAAACTATTTGTCTCATTTATTTTTTATTTACATTTCCGCTGCGTTTAATTGTCTATCGAACGATTTAAAAGAAAAGTTCTTATCGCTATTCACCCCCCCCTCTAGCGATCCGCTTCGATCCAACAGAGTGTTGATATTGTAGTGACATGATGTCATACAATTATCATTGTCGTTGAGATGATTATTATATCGTCAGCTTAGAGTAAAGGAGATGCAGGTGTGTAGAGACGACAATTTCATACTTGGTATGAATTGTATGAGTTTTGATTAAGTTGTTAGACTAATTAACGATTTAGTCGTCCATGAATTTGAGGATCGTGTACTCTGGACACGATTTGATCAGGTTGTGGTCGTTAGAGTTGCGTAACCTGGCCACTGTTGATTGTGGTAGTTGGAGTTACGCACTTGACCACTGTAGATGGTGGTTTTCCTTGTATGTTCTGGTTAATTTCGTAGATGTGGATAGAATGCTTGACATTACTATACCACGGACTTGTTTGACAAAGGTGATGATGGAAATCATTTAGTCGGAAGCTGGTGAAACCAGTTACAAGACTTAGATGGTGATTAACTTTTACACGAGTATTAGTTAATCCTTCCGGAGTGGATAAAAAGATGATGTATGCAGATGCATCGTTTTAGGGATCGGAACAAATCCGATGTAGTTGAATGAGGCGTACTTTATGCTTACGTCAGTTAAGAAACTATGAGATAGACTGTCATATACATGACGAGACTTTAGTAGTTATTATCTGGATTTATAGATGCATGGAGCAGGAATGCTCATGGGATTTTAACTAGCTACTGAGTAGCTACTATAAAGTTGTTGGAATGCGAACAGTTGCAACTTGTGAGATTGGTCGCTATAGTCTCCCATGCACTTACAGAGTGTGTGGTGAAGTGAATTTTGAATGGTTGATGGACTTCTCTTTTGAGAAGATAATTCCCCGTCTCTGATAAGGATAGTGGGTTCCGGAGTTGCAGTGTTTAAGAAAGAGTTGCTACAGAAAGCACATCATTCGAGATGGGTTATATACCTTGGTGGTACTCAGATGTACCAAGAGTTGAAACGTTTATACTGGTGAAATGGTATAAAGAGAGTTATAACAGATGTTGCTGCTCGATGTTTAGTATGCCAGTAGGTGAAGGCTGAACATCAGAAACTCGCTGGATTGCTCTAGAAAATTTCAATTCTGGATTGGAAGTGGGAGCATATCACGATTGATTGCGTTACGGGATTTCCTAGAACCCGTAAAAGACATGATGCGATTTGGGTGATTGTGGATCGACTGACCGAATCAGCTCACTTCTTTCCTATTCGTGGGTTGTACCCATTGGATCATTTAACAGAGTTGTATTGCCGGAAGATTATCGGATTGCGTGGGGTACTTTTAAGTACCATATCGGATAGAGATTCGCGATTTACCTTGCAATTTTGATAGAGTCTGCACTAGACTATGGGCACAGAACTTCGGCTTAGTGCAACATTTCATCCGTAGACAGATGAACGGTCTAAGTGTATCATTTAGACGTTGGAGGATCTATTCAGATCTTGTGCCGTGGATTATGGAGGTGTAGCTTATCGGTTAGCTTTACCTTCGACATTTGCGGGTGTTCACAACGTATTTCATGTTTCTATGCTGGGGAAATACGTGCCGCGATCTGACCATGTTCTGAAAGAGGTTCCGATTCTACCTCAGTCTAATGCGACCTATGAGGAGATTCCATATGATTCTTGGTCGCAAGGAGCGCGTCGGCGTAACAAAACCATCTGACTCGTAAAGGTTGGATGACAGCATCATACCGGATGAGGAGGCTACGTGGGAGCTGGAAGATACTATCCGAGCCCGACATCCTCATCCTTTCACTTAGAGTATGTGATGGTTTCGGAAATTTTTTTGAGTTGGTTCTCCTATTTAGGTATGGAATTTGGGGACCAAATTTTTATTAGTGGGGGAGAATGTAAAATACCGAAAAAAAATATAATTATAATAATAAATATTCTTTATTGAATAAGAAGGTATCTTGTGGAATTTTCAGGAATTTAAGAAATTTTTTTTGGATTCAAATGGAATTCATATGACCGCTTAAGTGGAAGAATAAAGCTTAAATAGGTGGTTGAGTCAGCCTAAGCTAACTTAAAGCTCGAACCCAACTCGAGATGAAATTCCCATTTATTTCCTCGAAGGCGTTTCTTTCCGTTTCTTTCTCAAGCTACTTCTTTTCCTCTCCGAGCATCTTTTCCTCTCCTTCACCGCGCGATGCAGCCGATCGTCTCCCCTTCGTCTCTGAATCGACCAGAGGCGGAGTTCCTTCTCTCGGTGGGAGATCTGGTGGGAGGGCAGCCGACCTCTTCCCCAGCTCTCGACAACACCTTTGGGAGCCGATCACGATCGCCATGATGTAGCCGCCGCGTCACAGGGTGGTCGCTGGAGTAAGGTTAGGGCACATTTCTTGGTTGGTTTCCAGTCGATCCTTTTCATCTCAACTTATGGTTTTTCACGTGAATAGCCCAACGACGTCACTGCGGGTGGTCGCTCCGGCTGGAGGAGCAGTTCCGATGAACTGAGCAAGTTGGGAGATGCCAATCACAGGTATATCTCAAACTATCTTCTGCTTTTTCATAAGATGTTGTTTTGGTTCGGTTAATTGTCGTGTGATGTGAATTTGGGATGGGGGCTGTGAGTTGGAGGTTGGACGGCTGTGAGCAAGGGGAATTGTCAGTTGTACGATTGTGATCAAGGAGAGTGCCGCCTATGAAGGTGTGGCTTTGTCGGACTGGTGATAGGGCAGCAGGTGTCTCTGCTGGTGAATAGAACATCAAATCCTCAGCCAAATGTCTTATGACATAGGAAGAGGAATCATGGTTGTGGCACCGACGACTCGGTCACTCGCACCCAAGACTCGTCCACAAGATGAGTCAGAGTGGCTTAGTCAGAGGCTTACCCAACCTCAACAATTTGGTTAATAAAATCTGTAATGCTTGTCAACAAGGAAAACAACCTAGGACACAACACAAGTTAACCAACCAAGAACGAACCTCAAGTGTACTTGAGCTCCTGCATATGGATCTATTCAATTCACATGGAGCCAAGTCACTCAATAGAAGTCAATATTGCTTAGTCATAATTGACGACTACTCCAGGTTTACATGGGTTAGGTTCATCAAACATAAAAATGATACCCTAGATCAATTAATCAATCTATTCAAATTAATCGAGAATCAAAAAAACCTTAAGGTTAAAAGACTTAGAAGCGATCATGGTGGTGAATTCGAAAATCAAAGGTTCACCGACTTCTGTAACCTAAACGGATACCACCATGAATTCTCTTGCCCTAGGACCCCTCAACAAAATGGCCTAGTGGAGCGGAAAAACCGAACTCTACAAGAAGCCGCTAGGACCATGTTGAGCGAATCGACCTACGATAGGTTTTGGGTGACGGGTGCTTACGGCTTGCTATGTCCAGAATAGGATCCTTATGGTAAAGAGGCACCTTAAGACCTCCTACGAGATTTATCACAATAAAGTGTCCAACATCAAGTACTTTAGGGTATTTGGATGTAAGGTACATATCTTAAACACTAAGAACCACCTAGGGAAATTCAAATCCAAAACCTCCACCGGAATCTTCTTAGGATACTCAACCACGAGTAGGGCCTATAGGGTATATAACCACGATACCCTTAAAGTCGAAGAGACTATTAATGTAGTGTTCGATGAAGTACCCAAACCTACAAAACCCTTAATGACCCCAAGTGTTGAGCCCACTGATACCAAACTCGTCTCCGACCCTGAGATCGAGTCTAATCCACATCAACCAACTTCTCTTGTCGATCAAGTGACAAGTGATCCGAGTCAAACTAGTGTTCAACCAAGTCACCCCATTGATCAAGCATTAGGTTGTAAGTGATCGTTTGAAAGCTAGAGGGGGGGGTGAATAGCTCTTTTCGTTTCTACAAAAATAATTAGCGGAAGCAAACACAAGTAATATATGTAAAAACAAAAACCAATGCTAACAAAGCCTTTACGTGGTTCGGAGATAACGCTCCTACTCCACGGCGATCCTTAAGGTGGATCAACCCAAGCAATTTCACTATGAAGCTTTCTCTTTACAAAGACCTCCTCTTCTTACAAAAGATGACAATGAAGATTTGAGAGGAGAAAGGAGATTAATACACTTGAAAGCTTGGAAAACTTGTAGGAGCTTAGAAGAAAGATCAGAATATAAGCATTAGGCTCTTCTTGCTCCCCTTGGGCTCTTTTTATAGGAAAGAGCCTCTTTTTCCCGTTGGAGGTCTATCGATCGTGATGACTTACATCGATCACTGCCGCCGATTCTAAGCAACCACGAGCGGCCGGATTCGGGATTTTGCGTCGTCATCGCCATAACGGAAGACTATCGATCGGCCCAGCGATGGCGATTCGGCTCTTGCTAAATATGGCGGCCGATCGGCTACGACCATTTTCTTATGTGATCGGCCCGCCAATAATGGCGATCATTGCCCGACACTTATCTTCGATCAGTCGATCGGTCACCGGTCGGCCCAGGATAACCCCGATCGTGATGACCTTCAAACTCTAATGCTATATTTTAAGGGCGATTCGGCCAGGCACCATGTTCGATCGTAGCACACTCAATATGACTAATTCATACTTGAAAACATAACCTAAGCCTAGACTTAACCTTCTAGCTTCTCCATGACCTTGCGCCTCCTTTGGTCTTCCTTTTCCAAGGACTGCTTGGACTTTACGCCAAGACTACATGCTTGGACTTATGTCAAGACCTTTCCTTGACTTCTCTTTGCCAAGATCACACTTGGACTTGTCTTTTACCAAGTCTTCATACTTGGATTTTTTCACTTAAACATGTATACAATTAGATCATAAAACATTGCCTAACTTAGATGATTATCCAAACATCAAAATATATATCAATGCTTGGGGCATTGTTGCACCAACAATCTCCCCCTTTTTGATGTTTGGAAATCATTTAAGTTAGATCTTTAACACATAAACATATTTCAATATGAATTCTAACTTAAATATCCCTTCTCCCCCTTTGACATACAACAAAAAGAGAAGAGGTTATTCAATAAGTGCAGGAAAGAATTATAATTAACATATCTTGAACAAAGGTATAAAATTGATATGAAGCTCCCCCTAAATCCAAGACATGTTTCATGATAAAAAAAACATAAGCAATAGGCAAATATGTCCTAGCCTTGCACCAACAATTATATAAATAAGGGATGTAGCTCCCCTAAATCGTCACACCAAGAAAATCCGCCTTTCCATACAAGGTATCATATATATCTTGTGGAAATTGTATAATGTCCAAAATTGAACCTTTTAACCGATGAAAAACCGCTTTTCATTCCAAAGCAGTGACACCGGTTCGATGAATAAGCGATCAAGCTAATCGCATGTACGATCAGCCAATAACTGATCGATGATCGACATCGATAAATCAATTTCGAAGTTTTTCAAGGTTTGAAAATGCGAGAAAATTACGTGGGTGTCCAAAAATCACGAAACCTGGCATACACATTTTATTTGACTAATATAACATATGAAAAATATTAGACGAAAAACATGTTCATCAGATTAATGGATTGATACGATATTTAAAACAACAAAATTATGACACAAAAAGTGTAATTGTATCGTATCAATATTCATAACTTCGTACTATATACTCAACATCTAAACTTGATAAACAACAAATTGTAGGCACTAATAAAAGTGAATAATAGAAATTTCATTTCATCAATCAAAAGTCATTACATAAGTAGGAGTTTATGCCGTACATACTACTAAAAAGAAAATAACAAAGAAAACAAAGCTAATCGATCGTCGTCCTCGGCATCCATCGGTCGGATGGAACCATCGTGAGGTGGGTGTCCAGTGCAGCAGGCGGAGAATCGCCAAGATGTCCTCACTGCCGCGATGCACCTCTCACGAGGAGAGGAGCTCTGATGCTCTAGCGCAGCTCCTCAAAACGCAGGTCCACCGCTCCGCAAAGCATCGGCGGCACCGAGGGATGTCGGTAGAACAAGACGCTCGCAGCAGCCTCCCGCAGCAGCCCCTCAAGAACACCTGCGACACCACCTCGCCTACTCCTCCCAGCGACCACCTCGGAACTCCTTCCGCGGCGGCATCCTCTGTGCCGGAGCGCACCGCTACGGTCCTAGAAGACGGATCCTCTGTGAGAAACTCCGTCGAGTCATCTGATCATATTTCCTATTAATGACTTTAATGACTCCTATATTCCCATCAATGCCTACAGAGCTGAGCCATTGAGTGAGGACATTTCCAAATGGTATGTGAATCTTCCCATTGTTTGGTCTTATGAAATGAATGATGCATTGGAAGGTATTGAGACCAATGTTAATGTCTAAGTATTGACGAAAGAAATGCATGAGAAGTGATGGAGGGCGAACCAAGGCCAAACCACGGTAACTATAGGAAGAAGACAATGAGCAACGACCTTATAAAGGACATTGTCGAGGCATAGCTCTTGTGATTGAAATAAATTGGTGTTCAAAGGTCGAGGATAGTGATAGAAGGTATCATGAAGGGAATCTAAAGAAATCTCCTCAAAGGGAGGTGGAAGAGGTTCACTCCAAGATGGATATAAGTGAAATCACTCTCGGAAGGAAGACATCCGAGAAAATCGTCCAGATCGGGGATCGAAATCCGGATCGCATTGAGCAACGCGAGCCCGGTATCTCCATCTCCAACCTCGTAGGTTGTTGAAAAATTCAGAGAGAGGGTGATATTTACGTGATGTTCACAGAAAACCAAAGACTCAAGGTTGTAATGTTGGATGATTTGAACAATGTCGAAATAGTAGTCTTTAAGAAACTTGGAATCCATTGACCTAGGTGGAATAAGTTGGAATTTGTTTTTATGAAAAGCACTTTCAAGGGCGGAATTTGGAAATCGAGGATCAACAGAGGGTTGAGGGTTTGACGGGCCCTCATTGGCCTGGAGGTGCCCGTGCGCTTAGTAGCAACGTGCTTAATTCTAAATGGGCGAAAAGACAACAAAAAATGCACAATGTAGGTCGATGATGCATGAACAGAGACAACAAGATAAGCATGGGTTAGTGAAATACAATCATAGGAACAAAACAAAACATTGATCATGAAAGAAAATATACCTAGGTGGCATGGTGAACAAGGATCAGTGTCGGACCACGAAACCCTAGCCAAGTGACTGGACCCTAGAGCGCGAACGGAGTGACACGAGAAGGTCCTCGAGTTGGAGAGCACTCTAAATGGGATCACGTGTCGATGAAGTCGCCGGAAAACAAAGGAGAACGGCTAAGAGGTGCGGTGGACGATCGTCGGAAGAGGAAAAGAAGAGAGAAATCGAGAGGTTCTCGCGAGTCGAACCGTGGAAAGCCCTAAAATCGCGATCATCACGATCGGGCAAGATGAATCGATGGTGATCGATCGAACCGCAGTCGATACGAACGATTTCAGACGCTGCTGGCCGATCGCTATAAATGATGACCGAATCGATGGTTATCACCGAATCGATCACGTGATACGAACTATTTCAGATGGTTAATTAATTCAATAAAGATCAAAAAATCACAAAATTTGTGGTAATATTGTTAGATCATTTCCTATCAAGGAAAAATTATTTTAAAATTATATTACCTCTAGATTTTGATATTGACACAATCTTGAGATTTTGCAAAAGTTATGATATTTTGCAAAACTTTGTATCACTTTTGCTTATCAATAGGAAATTGTTTCTCAAGGTTTGATAGACATAGTTTATATTTTATTTTATATGACATTTCCAATCATATTCTTGGAGCGATATGCACATTAATTGTATATAGGCCTTCCCAATGATTGGTCCAATGAAGGATTAATGTTTCTAGATGACACTTTGGTTCATAGTAATGCATCATAACAAGCATGATGAACCAAGTGCATCTTCCTAACATCTCACATGTTGTCTAGGTGGCTAATACAAATCATGGTTTCTTAGTGTTTTGTGAGATGGTTAAAGGTATAAATCCTAGTATTTCTATAGAATCATGCAAAACTACACTTCTATTCTACAAAGCACATTCCAAGTTCTCTCTTAAGTGATGAAAATTCTAGTTCGGGAGAGGCTTGTTAAAGATGTCGGCTAGGTTGGACTTAGATTCAATGTAATTAAGCTCAATGTCTCCCTTAGCCACATGATCTCTAATGAAGTGATGTTTCACTTCAATGTGCTTGGTCCTAGAGTGATGCACCGGATTTTTGGTCAAGTTAATGGTGCTCACATTATCACAAAAGTACTTTCATGTTGGAGTAAGTTAGCTCATAATCTTCTAAGGTATGTTTCATCCATAATAGTTGAGCTACACAACCACCCATAGCCAACATATTTGGCCTCGGTGGTTGGATAAATCAACACAATGTTGCTTCCTACTACTCCAACTAACTAGGAGGACCCAAGAAATTGGCATCCACCACTAGTACTCTTCCTATCCAATTTGCACCCGCATAATCGGAATCGGTGTACCCAAGTAATCAAATGACCTAGTCCTAGGGTACCATAGACCTACATTTAGTGTGCCTTTAATATATCTTAAAATTCTCTTAACGCAACTAAATGAGATTCCTTAGCACATGATTGATACCTAGCACACATACCAACCGCAAATAATATGTCGGGTCTACTAGCGGTTAAATACAAGAGGCTACCAATCATGCTCCTATAAAGGGTAAGATCTATTTGTTTTCCTTCACTATCACTATCTATTTTGGCATTGGTTGCCATTGGAGTTGACACTACCTTAGCATTTTCTAAACCAAATTTCTTAATCATTTCCTTAGCATATTTGGTTTAATAAATGTAAATTCCTTCACTAGTTTGTTTAACTTGCAAACCTAGGAAGAAATTTAATTCTCTAACTAGACTCATCTCAAACTCTTTTTTCATATTTTGAATAAAGTCTTCAAGAAGCTCATCATTTGTTGACCCAAAGATAATGTCATCAACATACACTTGGCCTACAAAATGTCCTTAGATGTTGACTTTATAAAGAGAGTTTGATCTATACTACCCTCTTAAAGTCCTTAGAGATTAGGAAGATGACAATCTTTCATACCAAGCCAGAGCTTGTTTCAAACCATATAAGGCTTTCCTAAGTTTGTATACATGGTTTGGGTAGTCCATATTTTCAAACCCGGGAGGTTGTTCTACATACACCTCTTCCTTAATAAACCCATTTAGGAATGCCGATTTGACATCCATTTGATGGAGTTTGAAACCCATATAGGAGGCATATGCTAAAAGTATTCTAATGGACTCTAATCTAGCAACCGGGGCATATGTTTCATCATAATCAAGTCCTTCAACTTGATTAAAACCCCTTGCAATTAATCATGCTTTATTTCTAGTGATATTCCCTTGGTCATCTAGTTTGTTCCTAAAGACCCATCTTGTAGTAATAATAGTGTTTTCACTTGGTCTAGGAACTAACTCCCACACTTGACTCCTATCAAATTGAGGCTAATTCATCTTGTATTGCTAAGATCCAATCCGGATCAAGTAATGCATCTTTAATGTTTTTGGGCTCAATTTGAGAAATTAGAGCTATATGACTAGTGGGGTCCCTATGGAATGACCTAGTCCTAACTCCTTGAGATAATTCACCCACAATTTGATCTAATGGGTGACTTTGATGAACTCTTATGGTTCTAGGAGGTGTATCAAGTTGAGTTTGATCATGATTTACTTCAATTCTATGTTCATTATCGGAATCATCCCTTACTTCCCCTTGATCCAATCCTCCCCCTTGATTATTACCCCCTAAGTTTAAATCTTGTAATTGTTTGGTAATATCTTTATTTTCATTAGTTATGTCATCATCAATCGGGGATTTTCTAGGGTATGTATTTGAAGTTTCATCAAATTGAACATTTGAAGATTCTTCAATCTTTTGAATCCTTTTATTATAAACTCTATATCCTACACTAGTGGATGAGTATCCAACTAGGATTCCCTCATCCGCTTTGGACTCAAATTTACTTAGGTTGTCTTTGGTATTTAAGATATAGACTTTACATCCAAAGACCTTAAAATAATGAATTGTTGGAATTGTACCATTCCACAATTCAAATGGAGTTTTTCCTAAAAACCTATGAATTAATACCCTATTTTGGATATAGCAAGCGGTATTAACCACTTTAGCCTACATAGCTAGCTAGGTAAGGAATATGCATTAAGCATTGTCCTAGCCGCTTCTTGTAGGGCACGATTTTTTCTTTCCACAACCCCATTTTGTTGGGGTGTTCTAGGACAAGAAAATTCATGCTTGTACCCTTGTTCTAAGCAAAAAGTTGAAAAGTTAGAATTCTCAAACTCTCCACCATGATCACTACGGATCCGGTTGATTTTGAGTTTTCTTTCATTTTCTACTCTTTTGCTAAATCCTATGATTATTTTTAAGGTTTCATCCTTATTTTCAAAAAACACCCAAGTAAACCTAGAAAATCATCTACTATTACCAAGCAATATTTACTACCAATTATAGATGGGGTACTATGGCAATCAAATAAATCCATATGTAGCAATTCTAATGGTAAAGCGGTACTAAGTAAATTTTTACCTTTGTGTGATGTTTTTGATTGTTTCCCTTCTTGACAAGCATCACACATCTTGTCCTTGAGATATTTGACTCTAGGCAATCCTTTGACTAGCTTCAATTTTGCTATTTTGGCTATATTCTTCATGTTTATGTGACCTAGTCTCCTATGCCAAAGCCAACTTTCTTCCTCTTTTGCAATAAGACACTTAGTGGAAGGATTAGTAGCATAAGATAAATCAACATAATATATATTTGATTTTCTAAAGCCTACTAACATGCAATCATTTATAGTTTTGTGTCTTATAAAGCATTTTGAGGAATCAAACTTAACATCAAAATTTGCATCACATAATTGGCTTACACTAAGTAAGTTAAATTTCATATTTTTAACTAATAGAACTTTATGAATAGCAAGATTGGGAGATACCTCAATGGTGCCCTTTCCTAAAATTTTAAGTTTGCCGCTATTACCAAAAGACACTTTTCCTTGGCTAGTGTGGTTGATAGTGGAGAATTTTCTCTCATCCCTGGTCATATGCTTTGAGCACCCACTATCAACTATCCATAAGCTTGGTTCTTCTACCTATGTCACATGAAAAACACAATCCTTAGGTACCCAAATCTTAGGACCACTAGCATTAGTTATAAATTTCTTTGGTACCCATGCTTTTCTCCCCTTGCTTTTAATCATGGATTTTCTACTAACTAGGGATGCAAATGCTACCTCTTTCTCCTTAGGTTTATATCCTAAACCGGCCTTATTGTAAATTGCCCTTTGGTCCTTAATAATCATATCTAGATATTTGGAACCATTAGTGAACTTTTCTAGGCATGTTCTTAATTTACTTATTTCTTTTCTTAACTCATCATTTTCATCCCTAAGAGTACAATCATCACTAGATGGTTTATCACATGATGCATCTATATTCTTAAATGATTTGATTTCTAATTTTAGATCCTTAATCCTAGTTTTTGATCTATTTAAAGCATTTTGTAAACATGCAATAGTCTTATAAAGTAAATCTACTTTGGGTGAGTCATTTACCTCATCATCATCACTTGATGATGATTCATCACTTGAAGAGGAAGAAGACTCCTCGCTTGAGCTTCCGGTTTCTTCCAATGCCATGAGGGCTAAGTTCCGGGTTGAATGGCAAACTTCTTCATTGTCGGTAGACTCCTCCATACTTAGAGTGTCCTACGTTTGTGCCATCATCGCCTCCTTCTTCTTCTTTTCCTTCTTCTTCTTATCCTTCTCCTCCTTTTCTTTAGTTCCGCAATTGGGCTTTATATGCCCTTTCTTGTTGCAACCAAAACACGCCACGCTTAGAAATAGAATTTGAATTGTTAGAAGATTTACCTCTTGAGGATTGAAACATCCTCTTCACATCTTTCTTGGTGAGCCTCCTTGACTTCCCACCAAATTTCTTGACGAGTGTGCTACCTCACTTGCCGACAACTCATCCTCACTACTTGATGAGTCCTCCTGATTCGGATGAGGAAGACACCTCCTTCTTTTCCTTTTTCTTCTTCTCCTTCTTTCCTACAACAAGAGCTATACCCTTCTCTTGGATGAAGTGTTAGCTTGTTCATGCAATTGAAATTCACAAAATAACTCATCTAATTTAACTAATGAAAGATCCCTAGAGACCTTATAGGCATCTACCATTGAGGCCCATAAGGTGGTCCTAGGAAGGCTTGTAGTACATACCTCACAAGGTCTCGGTTGTCGACCTTTTCACCTATAACGTAGTCCGCTGACTACCTCCTTTGAAGCGCCTGCATTTGGCTCACCGCTTTCATTTGTCTTCATAGTGAAGCTTTGGAGTTGGCCAATCAAAAGATCCCTTGGCCCTTCTTGTCTCTTTGGATCCTTCGCTGAGTTCGATGAGCTTCTCCCAAATCTCTTTCATGGAGTTGAATGGCCCGACCTTAGATAGTTGCTCTTGATAGACCACATTGAAGTGTGGTCGTTGCTTTTGCATTCGCTTGTGCTTTCTTGGCCATCTCTCTTGTCCAATCCTTTGTCGGTAGTGGTGCTCAATTCGGCCGACCGGCTTCTCAAAACCATCTACAATACTAAACCAATTTTCAATATCGCTCATTAAATAATACTCCATCCTACCTTTCCAATATCCAAAATCGCGCCGAAGAACGGAGGACTCGCCGTACTATACCCTCTTGAAATGCCATCTTTGCTCTGATTGCTAGATCTTCCGATGCGATCCGCTCGATACCACTTGTAAGTGATCGCTTGAAAGCTAGAGGGGGTGAATAGCTCTTTCGCTTTACAAAAGTAATTAGCGGAAGCAAACATAAGTAATATATGTAAAACAAAACCAATGCTAACAAAGCCTTTACGTGGTTGAGATAACGCCCTACCTACTCACGGCGATCCTTAAGGTGGATCAACCCAAGCAATTTCACTATGAAGCTTTCTCTTTACAAAGACCTCCTCTTCTTACAAAAGATGACAATGAATATTTGAGAGGAGAAAGGAGATTAATACACTTAGAAAGCTTGGAAAACTTGTAGGAGCTTAGAAGAAAGATCGTAATATAAGCATTAGGCTCTTCTTGTTCCTTGGGCTCTTTTTATAGGAAAGAGCCTCTTTTCCCGCTTGAGGTCTATCACCGACCGATGACTTACATCACGATCCCGATTCTAACGGGCTCAATCCGGATTTACGGATTTACCCGTCTATCGCTAACGGAAGACTATCCGACCGCCAACAAAGGCGCCGATCGATATCGCCAGATCCGACCGCCACGCCACGGGCTATTTTAGGGCGCTGACCGCTAATACGGCAATGATCCGCACTTATATGCCGCAGCGAGTCGAGTCGATCGTCACCGCCCGACCGATAACCCCACCGAATGATCGACAACCTTCCAAACTCTAATGCTATATTTTAAGGGCCGCCGATCGACACCATGTTCCGCCGATCGGCACACTCCAAGTATGACTAATTCATACTTGAAAACATAACCTAAGCCTAGACTTAACCTTCTAGCTTCTCCATCAGCCTTGCGCCTCTAGGATTTCTCTGAGTCCACGACTCCATCCATGCGCTTGCCTTCAAAGGCTTCCTTCGGTTTCGTCATGCTTTGGGTTTCTTCTTTGCCAAAGTACGCTTGGACTTTACGCCGCCAAGACTACATGCTTGGACTTATGCCGCCAAGACTTTCCTTTGGTCTTCCTTTTCCAAGGACTGCTTGGACTTTACGCCGCCAAGACTACATGCTTGGACTTATGCTGCCAAGACCTTTCCTTGACTTCTCTTTGCCAAGATCACACTTGGACTTGTCTTTTACCAAGTCTTCATACTTGGATTTTCCTGTCACTTAAACATGTATACAATTAGATCACAAAACATTGCCTAACTTAGATGATTATCCAAACATCAAAATATATATCAATGCTTGGGGCATTGTTGCACCAACATAGGTGACACAAACCCAACCCAATCTAGGATTCAGACTAACCACCCTATCGATCAAGTGATAGGAGATCCTAATCTGGGAGTTCGAACTAGAGCATCCTATAGGAACCTTAGTCAAATTTCCTTAATTTCAAAGATAGAACCCAAATCAATTGAACAAACTCTTCTTAATCCCGATTGGATTATTGCAATGCAAGAAGAGCTAGCTCAATTTACTAGGAATGAAGTGTGGGAGTTAGTACCACCACCTAAAGACAAAACGATAATTGGAACAAGGTGGGTGTTTCGAAATAAGCTTGATGATAAAGGTGAAGTAGTTAGAAACAAGGCTAGGTTAGTCGGCAAAGGGTTTAGTCAAGTCGAAGGCTTAGATTATGACGAAACCTATGCCCCAGTAGCTAGACTCGAATCCATTCGAATGTTGCTAGCTTATGCCGCACATCGAGGATTTAAGCTGTTTCAAATGGATGTTAAGTCGGCATTCCTAAATGGATACATTAAAGAAGAAGTTTATGTTAGCCAACCCCGGATTAAAATCTAGATAAACCCGACCATGTTCTAAAACTTAAGAAAGCTCTCTATGGACTTAAACAAGCTCCTCGAGCTTGTACGAGAGACTTTCAATCCATCTTAAGTCAAAAGGGTTTAACCAAGGCTTATTGACCCAACTCTCTTCGTAAAAACCTTAGGTAAAGAAATATTCATAGCTCAAATTTACGTAGACGATATAATTTTTGGAACCTCTAACTCAGCCTTACTAAACGAGTTCGTTTCACTCATGGAAAGTGAGTTCGAAATGAACTTGGTAGGCGAGTTAAGTTTATTTTTAGGTCTACAAATTAAACAAACTAAGGATGGTATATACCTATATCAACAAAAATACACTAAGGAGTTAATTAAAAGATTTGGAATGCAAGACGCTAAGATAATAAACACCCCAATGGCGATCAATGTTAACATAGGAGAAGACCTAGAAAGTAAGTCCATTGACTTAAAGTACTATAGGAGCGCGATAGGAAGTCTCCTATACTTAACTGCGAGTCGACCCGACATCCTATTCGCAGTAAGTATGTGCGCCAGGTTTCAAACCTGTGCCAAGGAGTCTCACCTAACTCTAGTCAAGCGTATCCTTAGATATCTAAAGGGTACACTTAATGTCGGTATTTGGTATCCTAGATCTACCGAGTTCGAACTAACTGGCTACTCTGATTCGGACTATGCCGGTAGTAAGCTTGATAGAAAGAGTACGAGTGGTTGTTGTCAACTTCTTGGCTCGAGTCTAATGAGTTGGTGCAGTAGGAAGCAACACTGTGTTGTCTTATCTACCACCGAAGCCGAATACATCGCGATGGGTGAGTGTGTCACTCAACTTCTTTGGATGAAGCACACCCTCCGCGACTTTAAGTTAGACTTTACGAATACTAAACTTCACGTAGATAACATTAGTTAAATTAATCTTACTAAGAATCCAATATGTCACTCTAGGACCAAACATATAGAGGTCAAATACCATTTCATTCGAGAACATGTGGCCAACGGAGCCATACAACTCAAATACGTCGAATCAAAGTCTAACTTAGCAGACCTATTTACTAAACCCCTACCCGAAGCCGAATTTAGTCTATTAAGACAAAAATTGGGCATGTGCGTAGTAGAATAGGAACTTGCAAATTATATTTTCTTACTACTATTTCTTAATTTTCATTTTTTATGGAACTAGCATAGGACATACCTTAGATATCATGCACCTATAGATTTAAGGAGTCAGTACATCTCACAACACATAGGACTAATGTGTTTGTGTACTTAGCCACGTAGATGGGCGTGAGATGTTAGGACCTTACTCCTGGTTCCAGATGTAGAGCTAGTGCATCGCTATGAACCACGGAGTATAATCATACATACTAACCGACTCTGACCAGGACTGGTTGATCCTTCATATCAATCAAGCAAAATATGAGTCAAACATTTTATAGATGAACTTATTTTCAGTATATTATTTTCAAAATAATATGGAACATGCTTGGACTTTAAAATGAAAACTTATTCCACACACACCCTCACTCTTTTCGATAAATGGCAAAAGGGGGAGAAAAAGGCCAAAGTTAAGGGATCAAGGCCAAAGTTAAGGGATCATTTTTTTTATGGCTTACTTAACTTTAAGTTAACAAAACAAGTTAAGGGAACTCTTAACTTAAACACATTTAGTTAACTTGTTTTCATTAACAATACAAAAAATAATTTACTTAACTTTTAGGTAACGAGAAAAAGGCCAAAGTTAAGGGATCAATTTTTTTTATGGCCAAGGCTTACTTAACTTTAAGTTAACAAAACAAGTTAAGGGAACTCTTAACTTAAACACATTTAGTTAACTTGTTTTCATTAACAATACAAAAAAATAATTTACTTAACTTTTAGTTAACGAGAAAAAGGCCAAAGTTAAGGGATCAATTTTTTTTATGGTCAAGGCTTACTTAACTTTAAGTTAACAAAACAAGTTAAGGGAACTCTTAACTTAAACACATTTAGTTAACTTATTTTCGTCAATAATACAAAAAAAAAATAGTAATTAACTCTAAGTTAACTTGTTAACAAAATGGAAGTAAAGGCCAAGGTTAAGAAATCATTTTTTTGATTTCTTAACTTAAAACTTATTTTAAACACTTTTTTTTTAGTAGCAAATATCAAGGGGGAGAGTTAAAACTCTTTCTCAAGTACTCACCCTCCGTCAAGGGGGAGGATTCCTCAAGGGGGAGCACTTGAAAAAGAGTTATTATATACTCCTACACATTCATGCATATCTCTTGCTCATTTTACTTAATGCACTTAATTTGTCTTTCTTAACTTTGTATGTGAGTTTGTCATAAATCAAAAAGGGGGAGATTGTTGGTGCAGTAGGCACCTAAGTCAAACCTGAGTTTTGATTTTAGCAAACGATACAAAGTTAAGCTCATGTTGTTATCTCACGAGCTGAATCGAGTGTACAGAAGATTGCTATAGCTGGAGCTGAAGGCTAGCGACACCCGGAGGAAGCCGCGGTGGTCGGGCGACACTCGAGTGACTTCGGAGGGAGCCGAAGGAATCGAGTGGAAGGCCGGAAGCAAAAGCGACATGGTAAGTATCGAGGTAAGCTCGTGTGTGGGAGCGTAAGTGAGGTCGTATCCTCCTTACGGGGATGGTCTTAAGCGTAGATCCGATCAAAGACATCCCATCGATGGTCTAGGTCGAGATCGGACGGTCGAAGGCCGTTGAAATAATATTTTCTTTAAGCTAACTTTACCTTGCAGTAAGCATCATCGCTACTTGGAGAACTCGATTGCCAATCTCGATCACGGAGGTCGAATCGATCGATGATCGCCATCGATCGACGATGATGGTCATCAGATCGATGGTCAATGATCAGATTCGAGGAGTCAAGGCTTATCACCCCATTTCAAGAAGATTGGTGCTCAATTGTGATTGGCTAGGGTTCCTCTCGAAAAGGGGCTCAAAGGCTATAAAAGGAGGGTCAAACCTAGGGTTTTCTTCATCATTCTAAAGCTTCCAAAAGCCTCCGCCAAGCTACAACTTTTCGACCATTAAGTGCTTTCTCTCCGACGCCTAGGTCTTAAATTCTCTCTTATTGTAACGCGGTTTTTAGTTTTTATTTAAGTTCATTTCTTTTCGGAGCTTTTATCATATACGAGGAGAGGGGGAGTGTCCCTCTACCTCAAGCTTTTTCCTTCTTGTATCGATTAACTCCTACCTCCAACGAGGAGGAGTTCCTTTAGTGCTTTTGCCCTCCGTACGTAGTCAAGGACCACTAGGGCCTTGGAGTAGTAGCCGAAGGCTACGAACCAAGTAAAACTTCATTGTCTCCTTTTACTTTACATTTCTGCTGCAATTAACTATCTCTCGAGTTTTAACGAACGAAAAGAAAAGGAAAAGGTTTTTCGCTATTCACCCCCCCCTCTAGCGAACCGCATCGATCCAACACATGATGTACTACTAGGTGACACTCATGATCGTTCTATAATTAATGGTTAATTATAGCCGACCAACATAAACCAAGAACCTATTTGGTCACACTCACAACGAGAGTAATCCGAAGGATTTAAAACGAGCTTGAGAATGGGATTCTCAGACCGAGAGAAACTAGGTTTGGTTGGACCAAACAAGAAGCGAGCATGAAATCGTTTCAGTCGCAATGGAAGCGTGGATGGGCCGTGTCTTATGAAGACATAATGGATGAACCAAAATGGTTTGGTTCTAATCCAATGGAGGAGAATAAATCAAAGGGTTTGGTTTATTTTAAACGAATGAACCAAAAGTTAGTTTGGTTCGTTTTAACTTAAAATAAACCATCATGGTTTGATTTATTTTAACTTATATTAATGGAGCGGGTTAACGGGCCTTATGGTTATGATCCAATAACCATTAAGAGAATTAGTTCTCTATAAAAGAGGGCTTAAGGTGTTGTTAAGCCCTAATCCAAAACCCTAACCTAAGAGTTGCCGCCCACCTCCCCTTGGAGATTTTCGGCGCCAACACCTCCATTGCCGCCACCCAGCCCCTTGTGCCGCCGTCCAAATTGTTGTCGGCGTCCAAGCTTCGGCCGGTGATCCTCCGGTGATCTCCTTTGGGTTTGGCATCAAGGTGAGCTTCATCCTACCTTTTTGGCCGGCTCTAATTCCTCCACCAAAGCTGTCCAGTTTTCTGGACAGCTTGTTTCCCTCTCGTCGGAGCGTCGTTTGGATGACGGTTGGAGCTCGAGCTGCCTTACTTATCGGGATTCGATCTCCGGTAATCCTCGAGGTGGAGGACGGCGATTCGTCAAACGGTTGACGAATACCTCTCCGGAGAAGCGAGTTTTGAGGACTCGTCTTTGGATCCGAATTTGGATTCGGATCGTGATCTTCTCTCGATCACATCGTCTTCAACACGAGGCTAGTAACCCGTACGAAGACGAGGCTTGTGACTTAGCGAAGTCATCCCGAAGATACTCGGCGTGGATACGGATAGAGACGATTCTAGCGAGGATCGTTCCGGTTGATGCCGTTCCCGCTACACGTGATACGAAAGGTATACGTAGTTAAATTTCCTTTTATTACAAAATTTAAATTTACGGTTATGTCTACACATGTTGTACTATGCATGCGTGTGATGTGTGTGTTATAATAAATGTAGATTTATTATTTTTATTTCTTCCACTGTGCACATGTTTACGAAACATGTTCGAACACACACTCGCCGCGGTGCCGGAAACCCAACACCATAGTGGAGAAAAATTCATCTAAAGTACTTACCTCTAGATTCTTTGAGATGGGAAAGACATCAATTGCCTTCATGATCATGTCCCTATTGAAGAGATTCTCCCCTACACTAGATAAACCGTTAAGAATTTCTTTAAACTGAGAATATAAAGATGTTACCTTCTCCCTTTTATCGAGTTTGATATTGTTGAGTTGAGAGCGAAGGACATCTCTCCTTGCTAGCTTGGCCTCGGATATGCCTTCATGAAGCTCCACTAGCTTCTCTCACATCTCTTTGGCGCT
The DNA here is from genome assembly GCA_025175895.1 of Wurfbainia villosa. Lineage (NCBI taxonomy): Eukaryota > Viridiplantae > Streptophyta > Magnoliopsida > Zingiberales > Zingiberaceae > Wurfbainia > Wurfbainia villosa. The sequence goes on from CM045996.1 coordinate 36,491,702, forward strand.
AGCACATTCTCCTATTCGGTTGACTTCTTGTTGAGGGAGTACGTTGAATAGATTATGCTTGGCCTTTGAATTCGCCAAGTACTCCTCTCTTTGCCTCTTTGTCCATTTCGATTTTTCCAAATGCTCTCCTTCCTCATCCCTAGGTATCTCAAAATCATTCTCCATTATTAGCATAATTTCAAAATCGGTTTCAAAGAATACCTTCATTCTCTTCTTCCACCAAGAGAATTCGTCTTCAAATTTTGGTGGGTGAATGTTGAAGCCAGCCATCGTTGTTGTTGTGATTGTTGTGGCGGTGAGTCCAATGACAAGCGACTTGGCTCTGATACCACTTTTTGGAACGTCGGTGGCCGGCTAGAGCGGGGTGAATAGCCCTCTATCGTCGTATGGTGGAATTTACTCATTGATTGCTCGTCTACAAATTCGTTAGCGCAAGCGGAAATATAAACAATAAAGACAAAGCAATAAGTAAAGGAAATCAAATGCTAACACCAAGATGTAACGTGGTTCACGACCTTGCCGCTAATCCACGGATCAATTCGTCCAAGGTGAATCACGCCTTAAGCTTCACTATTCTCTCCTTGACACCAAGCAAGGTGGAGGTAACCTTTTCTTACAAGATCTCTCTTCTTACAATAAGATTGGAATAAATGCAAGTAAGAAGAGTGGAAATCATTTGGGCACTTGTGAGGATGTTTAGGAGTTAAGCATTAGCCTCCCCAAGTGTTCAATGACCCCTTCTTATAGGGAAGAGCTTATTCTTCTCGTTGGGCGTATGACAGTCGACTGATGCCCCGATCAGCCCCTGTAGTCGTTGCCCTATAACGACTTCTTCCACGTTGGATTTCATCCAACGGCTCCTACATCAGTCGACTGATGGAGACAACAGTCGAGTGCCGGAAGAGAGCACTCGACTGATCAACATTCTGTGCCTAAAACCCTTGCAACCAGTCGACTGATGATGGAATCCGATCGGTGGTTTCAATCGATCATCAATCCTTGGCTTGATCGATGATGGACATGCATCTGACTTCGAACACGCCGAGTCAACAATGATTTGAGCAATGTCATGGCATGGCAATGATCGATGTTGGGATATCTCATCCGACACTTAGCCAATCGGTCAAGTTTCACCTAAGTGCTACCCCGTCCCGGATTACAATCACTCACTCTCATTCCCTTGGAGTCCCTTGCCTTTGAAGTTGTCTTCGTCCGGCCACGTCCCTCGGATACGCCAAGCGCACGACTTCACAGCACCATCCTTCGCGTCTCGCCCTGAAGTCTACTTTCTCCGGCTTCACTTCAATGCTCCTCGTCCGGTGGTCCCTCGGATGCACCAAGCGGCGACTTCCGCAATGCTCCTTCACCGACTCAAGGACCGAGTCATGAGATGGTGACTTGCCGATGCTTCGTCAAGCTAACATCGTGCAAATTACTAAGTTCTGCAAGACCCTAACACACATATTAAAATCATAACAACCTAACTTAAACTCTTTGTCACACACATCAAAACCACATCATAGATTGATTTCCCTAACAGGCTCAACATGTAAGTTGTGACTATCATGCCTAGCATGCCCCATTTTTCAAGTTAGGCGTATCGGATTGACTCGCCTAGCTTATTATGCCTAACTAGCCTATCCAACTCCTTTAGATTGTTTAACCCAATTTATTTTCCTAGATAAGGATGAATGGTGAAAGAGAGACCAACTATTAACCAAATAAAATAATTACAATCCCCTATAGGTATGATGCAATGATAATAAATAAAAACAAATAGAATTTCAATCTCGATAAATATTCTAGAGATCAATTTTTTAAATGTGCAAAAATTATATTCTAAATGTATCAAGAAGGAAGATGATTAATTATAAAAAAAATACAAATGAGTAAGAAAATAACTTACACTCCTTTTTTTTAACATTTTTTTATTGGATTAAATATTAAAAAGTTTCAAAAAACTATTCTTTTCAAGAGAATAATGCAAGATGATAGGTGTCAGCCTGTCCCATGTCAAAATGGCATCCCTCTTCTGTCTCCAAAAAGATGTTTAGTTAGGTAGCTGTAGCATCAGTAAACCTCACTTAAATGACACACCAACAGAGACCCAAAATCCCCCACCTTTCTTTCTTTCTTTCTTTCTTTCTTTCTTTCTTTTTTTTCTGGGCAGAAGAAGAATTACAACATCCAAACATTTATTTTTGGAGCAGATGTTCCTAAAATGAAAACAATGGCACATGGATATTCATACAGAATCACAATGTTAAGCATGCCGACCATTCTCATGGAAGGATTTGATTTAACTATAGTTCATGTTCTAAACACTACACCACTTTCTTCAGTCCCAGCAATACGTAACTGAACGAAGTACATCCAAATAAACTACATGGTGAACACAAAGAAGCTCAAATTAAATTTTCGATACAACAAAACCACATTTTAAATTTTACAAACAGTTGAACTTATTAGCCAGCCCATACTCTGTCCAATCGGTCAACGCTCTTCCGTCCCTTATCCAGCTGATCAGTATTCTTCTTAGACTTGTCCACACAATCCACACTTCTCCTAAACTTCTCCAACTGGTCAAATGAAGCCTTCAATTTGCCCATTTTATCCATGTTGCCACTTCTCCGATCCTTTGTTCTCATCTTATCTGTACTCAACCTGTGCTTCTCCCTGAAATCAGAGCTCTTCCTCGACGGTTCAAAGCAATCAGAGCTCTTCCTCGGTGGCTCAAACCTATCTGTACTTATTTGCAGGGTGCTTCTTTTGGATGGTGATTTCTCCACAGTAGAAATGAACTTTTTGAGATGTTTGATGTAGTCGGGGAAAACCTCTAGATCACAATGCTTCCCACCTTTGAGCCAAAGTGGCTCATACTTCTCCTTGCATAGTTCCCATAGTTTCTTACCATGAGAACAATCTACGACTTCATCTGATAGTCCCTACATAAAGGATTACACATGAAATTCACATGTACAATAACCGTGCACAATTGCACTGCGACAGAAGAAACCGATATGCCGCATGTGCAAGTAAAATCAGATCATAGGAAAGAATTCCAGCTTTTGGGCAGGAAGGTTTCTAGCAAGGCTCCAAATCAATATATTTATATCAGTGCAAATGCAACTATAAAATTGTTGTCATGTGATCCAGAAGTCATAGATTCGAATCACGAAAATAACCTTTTACAATGTAAGATAAAACTATATATAACAAATCCTTTTCCATAACTCTGGCTGCCTTTTAAATGCAACTATCAAGTTTAATATGCTTCGGTGCTACTTTCTTGAGTTTATGGTTTGCTTCAGGTATGCTCAGGAGTCAGGATGCCTAAGTATGTGCAGAAACGGACAATACTGTTGTTGTTTATATGGATGATACAGGACAGGTTAAGTTAATGCTTATTCCTTAAACTTACAATCTTAGGGAATAGAAGCCAAGTTATCTTTGTAGCCTCTACCGAAACAAAGAAAGGACAGAAGTGAACCAACTCTTGCAGGGTCAATTGACTGCAAACGAAAATTCAAGATGAGAATATTATATAATAGAAAAAATAGTATTATTTTCATCATTTACTTTATTCATTCTCTTTCTCACCTCCCATAATTTCCAAATCTCCTTCTGATTAGGGTTGTAAATGAGAGCTTATTCATTTATCTTATTGAACTTGAAAAAAAAAAAACATGAGTAGAAAAGAGGTTGCCATATAATTTATTGGAAACACATCGAAATTTTTATTGTTTTTCATTTTCAACATGAAAAAATGGCAGTCCGGTGCATGAAGCTCCCATCATACAGAGCCCCGAGGAAGGATTCATTGTATGCAACCTTATCTTGCTTTGTAAGAGGTTATTTTCAGAATTTGAATTCGTGACCTCTAGGTCACAAGGTAAACTTTATCGTTTCATTTTCAACATAGCATAGATAATTTGAAACTATAAAATTTATAATATTAAAAAATAATAAACACAAATTGTCTCAAGGATAGATATATTATTATATTCTTTATATAATAAAATACAAAAAATTAAAAATGCAAGATCATACTCAAACCTTAGACAAGTTTATAATGATCCTAGTAGACTAGTGATTAAGCTTCTTTCTTATACCAAACCACCATAAACTAACTCTTACCAAATCAAATATCGAGGTTGTTAACAAGCATTCTACTCATTCACAATTCTTTTCTCATATTACAAAATCACTAAATTTAATGATATAATAGTGTAATTATTTTGGTAAAAATTTACTAGACTTTATTTTTATGTAATAAGAGGGGGCTTTCCCTCGGTGTTATTCTAGAAAATAATAGGCATATATTGAAGTACTTATAAATTATAATTTAAACTAGTTGCTTTATTTTATTAAAGAATAATTCTTATGCTTTTGGGCTTGCAATTAAATGAATCCAATCTTGATTTAGTTGCTAAATTAACTTACTTTCAATGAATGATTTTTTATAATTATAAATATGATAAGTCATATTATTGATTGATTGATTGAGCTGATGTATTATCGGGAATTTTTATTCCACATAATTAATAATACAATGTCTCATACTTCTTGTAATTAATAATGTCCTTCATGTTTATAGTCTTTCAATTTTTAAAAGGAATTTATAAATTGGCATTTGCCACAAACTATTTCAAACATTCTATATGCAAAATATAATTTCTCTTTTATGAAAGACATTGCGCCCACTTAAGAAAATATGTAGCCCTGCCATTGACAAAGGATGTTTGCTAATATTCTTTTACTAAGGGAAATGAACTTCAAGGTTATCCACCTTATTGCCTTTCAATTTATATTCCTGTCCACCATCAGTCTATGCAATATATTCTGCTAAGCAATTGTTAATTTTCAATTATCAAGCAATCATCAGCTCATTATTGATGTGTGCATTAGTAAAATATAAATTGGTTAAGCCCAAGGTGTCACTCAGATCTATGAGTCTATGGCAGATAATCCTGATGGGAAAAGGAATAATCCATAACATACTTGTTAATGATATGACCAAATGTAAATTGATCACTTCCTTAGCAGTGAGCTCAAGAAAAGGAAGTGCTAATGATAGAAAAGGAAGTGTTAATAATAGGAACATCTAAATTGGTTCCTTTCCTAAGGGCTTGAGTTTTTGGACTAAGTGGTTAGTCAATCAGCTTAGTAATACTGAGCCCACAGATCTAATTCACCTAATCTTTTTTTTAACTGTTTTACTTCGAGTTTTACAGAAAATAGTAGGGCACAACTGTCTGTTTCATATCTCATGAATAGTAGTTAGTACCTACAGAAATAAGGATGTGTAGTAACATAAACAGTTTAAAAATTAGACCAAAAACAATCTGGAAATAAAGATAGTCCATGAATAGAATTTATATCATTGGTCACATGTGTTATCAGCCATATGGTACTGCTCTTAGAAGCATACTGTAAGCATCAAAGGTGTAAGATCACTTCTAACAAGGAAACTAGCTCTTGCACACAACCTAGTACAATATAATTAACACTCATGCCAACATAATCCAGTTGAGAAGAAAACTTACATGGATTATAAGTACAGGGCATTTGACCAACGGAATTTTGTCAATATTCTGGAGACAAATGATGATAGAAAGAGGGTTAAGGAAACTGAATTTGTCATAACACAAGTAAAGAGTAAAATAGTTATAGAACAGATAATTCTAACCTTATAGATGTCAAACCAATATGTCCGCTTTACTGGATACATCACTCTTAAACCTGATAGTATAGCACTATGTAAAACAATAGCACGTAAACGAGGTAGCTGAGTAGCCAAATTCACAGTCGGTCCACTTCCAACAGATTGGCCATATAATATAATCTCTTCCTCCTTGGTACCATATTGCTCTACAAGGCATTTATAAGCAGCCTCTATATCGGCATAAGTGTTCTGTTCATTTGGCTGTGAAGTAAAATAATATGTAAATTTGTGGTTGGTATGCAGAATAACATCCTTACTTTTCTATGAATTCCTGACACGCGATAAATCCTACCAGTCAATATATCAAGAATAGGTACAAACCTTTCCAGTAGATTGCCCATATCCAGAATAATCATATCTGCACAAGTATAAAAAGCAGGTGAATTTCTCTAGTCACAAACGAGAAAACAATGTGTAGCTTGGGTGGTAAATCTCATTTTACCAAACAATTCATAAAGATGCTAAAATTAATTTACATAAAATCAACCATTTGCTTAGTGAATTTAATTTAGGATGGCTTGAAGCTTGAACGATCATAAAAAAAATGCCAAATAAATTGTAATAAAGCATAAAGAAACAGGAACCTATTTATAAAGATTTCTCATTATTCCTGTGAAAAAAATTCCACATTGTTGAAGAAAGAAATAGTTATAAAATGACTAATCAATAAATTAATTCCAGTCCTTTTATCTCCATTTGTTTTCACAGGATGTTCACCCTTGACTGCAACAATAACTATAAATTTTTCTTTTTGATATCGACTTGATGCCAAAAAAGAAAAACTTATTTGGAAGCAGTTGCAAAGAAAGAAACATGCTACATGATAGCACAGACTGTGCACCAAACATAAACTGCTGGTATGGAACTCGATAAGAATAGCAAGAAGTACAATCTTAAACTGAATCAAAGGACAAGACTAGAAGGATTCAGACTTCTAAAGTTTAGGTTATTAAACGAGATGTTAGTAAAATGTAACAGATAACTGTTCACTTGGACGAATCAAAGATCTATAGTGTAATTGAGTAAGGCCTCTCCATCATGAACTATTTACATTTAAAACCATCACACTGCTCAGTCTAACAACTAAATCCAAATTTAGTGCAAAAAAGGACCCGAATCAGATTCTATGAGAACAAGAGCTTATATCAAGTCATTTTTCAGAATCCAAGACAACAAGAAAATAATGAATTTCATAACCAAAATGTAAAAGAAAAAACAAAACTACTGTTTTGAAAATTTTAAGCCTCAATGCAGTTTTGAATAAAATAATCCGTGATAAAGGCAATCGAGTAGCCGCTTTTAATTTTTTACACCCAAAAACCTAAAGTTAATTGAAAACAACCTTATATTAAGAGTACACTTGCAATTGTCCAATAATTGGTGACAGAAGCATTGCAAGTTGTACATGTCAAATCCAAAAATAGATGTGAGGATTAGTAAAGCATTGCGATTCTCAAGAGGAGTAGAGAATCAAACACTAAACGATCTTTACCAGAAACTCCTAATTCAAAACCAAAAAATAATTCTTAAGGCTATTTCAACTGATTTTTTTTTTTTTTACTGTAACCAATCGACCAGCGAACCTTCTCCTCGTCAAGATCCGATACTTGGCATTAGCACGAAAAACAATACCGAATCGATCTAAAGAGTCGAGCTGAGTAAAGGCAATGGTGGTCGTACGCAAAGAGGTTTACGCGGAGGTGGATGCTGAGCTCGAGGAAGAGCTCGTACATATGGCCGAGGTCGGCAGCGTTGCCGTGGGAGTAGAGAAGCGTTGAGTTCGCCATGGGATTCCGGACGTACACGGCAACGATCTGAGTCCCTCGGCGTGTGGGGAGGCGGAGCACCTCCACGTTCTCTCGGTGGGGGAAGCAGCTCAACCTCAGCATCCCCGTCGTGGTGTCCGTCACCATCTCGTACAACGGCGGCGAAGGCGGAAAGAAGGCCAGCTTAGCGGCCACCGACGACGCCACGCCGCCCATCGCTCCTACTTCTTCCCCTCCCTTCCGCTGGATCCCTTCCCAGCGAAAAGCAGTGACAAATACCAAAAACAAAGAGGAAAGGAAGTCGATCTTAAAATACAACTTAAATTTCACAAATTGATTTATAAATTAGCTAAGTTTATGATTTTTAATATTTTTTAAATTCACTCACAAACTTACGTTAATATATTAAAAAATATATAAAATATTCTTTTTTTATTTAAATCAAAAAAGAAAATATCTATCTTTTAAAAATTATAGTTTGATATTCCAAATATAACCATACTATTTTAGAACAAACGACTCCAAAATAATGCAATTTTAATTAAAAGTTGCTTGCACACTTTAGAATAGCATATCTCCAAAATGGAGCCACTTTGAGTAAATTTGCTGCAAGGTAAAATACTATGTCTCTGTGAGTTTTTAGATTATCAAATTATAGATAGAATATTATTTTAATATATATTTTTTTAATAAAGAGCACCTTGTTTTATGATATACTTAGTGTTATAGATGAGTTAAACTAACTTTTATATTGTTAAGTATAAAATAATCGAGTCTCTGTGAAAAGAGTAAATGGTTAATGCAGATGTTAGAATTATTTCAAAGAGAAAGAGTTAATTTCGAGAGTTACAAAATTTTTCAAGATGTTTATTCTCTCGTCATATTAATTTTTGATTGGATAAAATTTTTCCTCGTGATTGAGCTTCCTTCATCTAATTATATATAAGACGGTGATGAAGGACGTTTGAGTGAGTGCATTATTTTTTTTCTAAGTATAAAATAATTGAGTCCCAAAGAATAAGATCTTTGAGAATTGTAAAGTTTTTTAAGATATTTATTTTTCCATCGTATTAGTTCTTGGACCAATCGGTAAGAGCCGCCAAAATGATGAATTTCATCTTTTACCCTAAAATATAAAATAATCAAACCGAGTCAAATTAAATTGAATTGAGAATAAATTAAATCATTGAAATAATTATTCAAGTGATTTAGTTTTTTTTTAGTTTGAATTTGACTTAAATTTGATTCGCTCGGATGTTATTAAATCCTTTAAGTTTGTTTGATTGTCAAAAATTTTTATATTTTAAATCTTATTTGGTTGGCAAGCGAATTTGATATTGCAAACCTATTTGTTTATTTGTATTAAGAGTATTTATTTATTTATTTATAAGTTTAATAAAAAATTTATTCATGAATATAATTTATAAATTTTAATATGAATAATTCGTCATCTCTATTTATAAAATATTAATGATTTGAATACATACGTATTCAATTTAATAATTTATTTAAATTTATTTATTTAATTTACTAAACGAATATAAATAAATTTTTAACAAATTGAATATTAAATTTATTTATTATCCCAAATATGTTTAATTTTCTCCCTTTGTTATGTTATACCCTAATTTGTGTCTCCAAAAACTATGAGGCCCAAATTGAAATTTCTTGTTTTTTCTTCCTAGGAAAAATTTCAGTTGGGTCCAGAAGGGTTCGATAAATGTGGCAATCGGGTTCTAGGCACGTCACTTAACATTTGCAATAACGAGAGGGAGGATAAATCCGAAAGTATGTCCGGGCATGGTGGCGAAGCATTGAGAGGGTAAATCACGAAGTCGGGGAGATTTTAGACCTCTAGAATAAACTCGATTCGTATATTAATATCATTGTTAATCGTCCCATCGCGCCTATCCCTACTTTAACAACATTTGCAATAATTGAAGCAGAAGTGCGCCAGTTTATTTTGCCATTTATGACCCTCCGCAAAAGTATTTATTAATAGCACTTGCCATAATTGATTCTTTACACCGGACCGACTAGGTTTGGCGTGGCACGGGCCACAAAATTATAAGGGTAATTATTGAAATTTGTTACGCATTTAACTTTGTGAAAGAAAATAAACTATTATTTTAAACCATCAAAATTTTAAAGCCATGGAGCACAAATTAAACGTATGTAATACTAAAACTATTAATAATATTTTATATTTGTACTTTTCGAATTTATTTTTATGGTAAGTGAGTAGACAGACCCGACTAAGGTCCGGATTGGATCCGGACCAAACTCGCAATCGGACCATGGTCAATGGTCCGGTTAACCAGATCAACGGGTTTGACCCGGACCCGTGACAGGACCGCCTATTAGGCGGTCCAGTCACGGTTTTTTAAAAAATCGAACCGTCGATTTTTTTTTAAAAAAAATAAACGACCACGATTTCGTGGCCGTTGTGCAACGGGTGACCCGTCGGGTCGGCCCGAACTGGACCCGACGGGTCAACCGTTTTATTATTTTAAAAAAAAAAATTGTACAATCACGATTTCATGGGCGTTGATGATCAACAGCCGACCCGCTAGGTCGGCCTGGCCCGGACCCAGTGGGTCAGCCATTGGAATTTTTTTTTAATATTTTTTTTCCTATAAATACTCCTCCATTCCCTTTCATTTTTTCACAAATCACAACTCTTCTTCTCTAATTCTCATTGCCTCATTTGCTCTCAAGTCTCAAGTCATATTTTTACAAATATCTGGAGTCAGATCAAGTCGTAAGAGTGCGGCCGGTGCCAAAGGAAAGGGAAAGAGCATAATGCCACCACCGCCCGAGTTCGAGTTCGAGAAAGGCAGCGATTCACCTCAATTCGATAGCGGTGACTATGATCTTGATATTTTCGGTGATGAATATCAAATACATCATCATCATCAAAGTCAAGAAAGTATGAGCAATACATCCAGTACGATGGCGGATTTTACGGCTACAAGACCAACTCGAGTGTCTCGCCAGACATCCAATATCTTCATCAAACATTTTGAAAAAGTAACACTCCATTCCGATGACGTGCAAGCAAAATGCAAATATTGTTCGAAATGTTATAAATTTCAACAAGGAGGAGGTTACAGAACTCTTACTCGACATGTGGAGAGAAATCATCCGGTGGAAATTGGTATCGATCGCTCTCAAACTCAAATTCCGACAATCTCTTCTCAATCGGGTTGGGGTAACGAATCTAAACTTTTTAAATTTGACGAATCTAGATTTAGAAAAGAAACTGCTAAATTTTGTGTGATTGAACAACTTTCTTTTAGTTTTAGTGATAAATTATCTTTTGAAAATTGACTTTCTACAAGTGCAAATTCTTCTATTAAACGTATCCCAAGAAATACTCTAAAATGCACACTTTTCAAATTAGTTTTAGAAAAAAAAAAGAATTGATTAAAGAATTTTCTAGTTTAAATAGTAAAGTTTCTTTGTGTTCCGATATTTAGAGTGATTATTAGCAAAGTTGTTCATATATAAGTATTACTTGTCATTTAATTGATAATAATTGGAACATTCAAAAAAGATTGCTAGCATATAGATGTTTTAATGAAACACACACGACACAAAATATTTCACAACTTATTTTTGTTATTTTAGAAGAATATGGTCTAACTTCTAAAGTTTTTTCAATTTCTTTTGATAATGTTAGTGCAAATACCTCTAGTATTAGTGAACTTATTGATATATGTAAACCATCAATAGATAGAAGATTTTTTTCATATTAGGTGTACATGTCACATTTTAAATTTGTATTCAAGATGGATTTAAAAATTTAGGATCACATATTCAACCAATTAGGAGTGCAATTCATTATTTATGGGCACATCCTCAAGTTATGAAATAATGGAGAAATTTTTGCAAAATAAATGGTATGAAGCAAAATAGTTTGCACGTGACGTCCCAACTCGTTGGAATTCTACTTATAAATTATTGTTATCTACTTTTGAATACAAAGATTTATTATATATATTTTTTCATCAACATATTCAATCACGTGATATTTATTTGTTTTCAAATCAATGGAATATATACACTAGTATTTGTGAAATTTTAAAAGTTTTTAGTGATGCTAGTGACTAATTATCCGGTGTTTATTATCCAACTTCACATTTAGTTTTAACACATTTGTTATAATATTGCATGTATTTTTAATGAACATATCCAATCAAATGATAATTATTTATCTCAATGTATTTATGTAATGAAAGAAAAATGGAAAAAATATTTCTTAAACATTCCCAAATATTTGTATGTTTTGGTTTTAGATCCTAGATTTAAATTAGATGGTTTGCAAAATATGTTAGCATTATATTATGAATCTTTAAGCCCTATTACCGAAACCACTCCTAATATTTCTTTGATTTTATTTAATATTAAAACTCATTTATATGATATTTATAATGAATATAACATTAAATATGGTGAATAAACTATTGGACATGAAAATATTAATCTACTACAACTAGTATTATTACTTCTAAACTCACTAAAGTACAATCAAGTATTAAGGAAATTGTTGGGTCTAACCGAGCCGCAAAAACCTCTTTTTGCGTTGCGGAAACCTCGGAAGCCCGGTCACGGATCCGTGCGAAGATATAAAAAATAAAAACATGTATGTGTTTATAGAAACCTAGATCTACATTAGATCTACATGATGAGAGCGTTACCCTCGATGCGACGCCCTTCGTTTATCCCGCTCGTCCAAACGCTTTGTCGGAACTCAAGAGTGTCAAGTGTACACTCCTCTATTGGTATCCACACGGACAAATGGTGGAGAAAATACCTTAGAGTGTGCTAGCACCCTTTAGGAATTTCGACAAGATGAGGGATGGGAGAGCTTGAGAGGATGATCCAAGGAAGAAGAAGATGGAGTTAACACAAATCAATTCCCATCTCATGAAAATAGTGGTCGGCCACTTATTCTTAGGGGTTGGGGGGGTTACATGCATGCATGTAACTATAAGAGCCAATGACTCTTGGTTTCCCTCATGAGGTGACACCATATGATAAGTCCATGATGATGTAGAGCATCATCATTGGCCGACCCCCATGCCAAGTCACCATGACATGACAATTGGTCAAGTCAAAATTGACCATTCATCTTCCCTCTCAAGTCAAGTCAAACTTGACCTCTTATCTCCCATGGTTGATTAAATCTAACCACTTGACTCAAGTTAATTTGATTTAATGAATCTCTATTCATTAATTTAAATTGACTCAATGAATCAAATCTAAATTAGACTCATTCAACACTTGAATCAACTTGAGTCTAACTCAATTAGTCCAATTTGGATTACTCTTAATCCAATTTGGTTCATCCCATGAACCTAATCCTCATGGTTCATCATATGAACCTAATCTCCATTTAATTGTCCTTTGTGTGTGACCCTATAGGTTCTTGTAACATTGACAATATCTCTAAACCGATTTAGGAACATAAGCAATGAGCGGTATCTAGCAACACATCATTGTTACCTAAGTTACAAGAATGTTGAGCTCCAACATCACCTTTGTGACTACTAATTGTGACTCTCACAATGTCCCTCTATCCTCGACATCTAGATTGACCAATTGAGGCATAAACCGTGTCATCCTCAGTACAATCTATATCTTGAACTCTAAGTAGACTCACTCTAATCAAATGAGCTCAATATCTCATATTGACTCATTTGGGCATGGCCATGCACTTCGTGGTCTCACTCTCTCAAGAAGAACGATGTCACTGCCATCATAGAGGAGGGATAGATCCCATCTACATCACTCACATCCCTCCGCATAATTTGTTACATACCCAGTACTCGCCTTTATAGTCCACCCATTTACGGGTGACGTTTGACGAAGCCAAAGTATGCACCTCCTGATGTAGGGAACCATGGTGACTTCAGGTCTAAGGACTAATAGTCATACTAATAGCCACATGAGAAAGTATCTGACACTCATATAGCGATCCATGATACTTTCTCATGTGGTCATTCGTATACATTCTCGATGCATACCCATGTGTCAACTTGATATCTCATATCCATGACTTGTGAGATCAAGTTATCGAGTTGACCTACATGCTAGTCTCTACGCATTAACATTGTCCCTGAATGTTAATACTTGACTAGGAATGATTAAGAGTAGTGTTCTCTATATCATCTCATTATCGATTCAACCAATCGATTGATATAGATAAAAACCTTTCTACTTAAGGACGTTATTATACTTAGTTTATTTGGCACCAATACAAGTAAATATAATAACCATGCCTTTATAAATAGGAATATAATACAATAAAGTCCATACAACAATTATCACATAATTGACTCTAGGACTTTCACTAACAGAAACGGACTAAACGTCCACGAGGATCCTTAAGTTCCAGTTAGGAATTTGAGAATTATTTTATCACTTCTTTTGATTTTAGTGATGCAGATGAAGAAAGCTTCGACATTCTAAAATGGTGGTCGCAAAGAACTCAAATATTTCTAATCTTATCTATAATGGCAAAATAAATTCTAGCTTGTCCAGTTTCAACGGTTGCAGTGGAACAAGCTTTTAGTATCGGAGGAAATACATTGGACGAGAGATGTTCTAGCTTAAGGTCGGAAAATTTAGAAGCGTAATGTTTACTCAATGATTGGTCAAAAGCTGCAAGTCGAACCCAACATATTAAAAGTGACGAAGAAGACTCAAACGAAACAGAGGGAACATCCGGAACTACGACGATGGAAGAAAATACCGAATGCGACTGGAATTGATTAAATATAATGAAAATTGAAATGTAATTGATTTTTTTTATTGTAATAGGTTTTTTATTTAAGTCCAAGATGTTGAAATTTGAGATGTAATATATTTTTTATTGAGATAATGAAATATTTGATAGAGTTTTTTATAAGTTAAATTGTGTATTTTTTTTATTTTAATTATTTATATCATTCTTTACATTTTTATTTATTTAACTAAGACGACGATTAATCGGATCGGACCCAGACCCGGACTGGAACCGGCGGTTCCACAACCCGAACCGTAACCGACTACAAGCGAACCGATTAAGGGTCGATATTTTGCCAATTCGAACCCGACGATTCCAACCCAGACTTGAATTGGATCCAGACCGTGGCTAGATCTATCAGTGAGTCAGATCATCTATTTTTAGATTTAATCAAATCATAAAATTTACATATCTGAACTATCAAAAAAAAAATATTAGAAAATACTCTAATTCTAAATGAGACTTTAAGTTATTTTTTTATGAATCAATCTATTGCCAATTTTTTTTAAAAAAAAATCAAAGTAAACTATAAAATAGAGTATTCGAGCATATGTATATACAATAGTAAAAAATTTATAATTTTAAAAGTGCAAATTAATTATAAATATAATTAACTTATATTTCGGAAATTGAGACTAAATGAGCATATATACAAAATCAGCTTGCAATTAATTGTGTTCACCACAATAAAGACTTTGGCACATGAAAATATTAATATTTTAATTAATTAATATATGTCGAAGCATAGAATTAAAATGATCAGTCATCATCATTTATGGTGGATTAAGAACATTAGTGTCCTTATAAGAAGGGAGAATAAATGATGGTATATATACGCTAAACAACTTCTTTATACGAGGCAATGAAAAAATCTCGCTAGTTCAAAGGTATAATCTTATGTTATAGATTGACTAGATATACTAATAAAAATACAATCCAATGAGATTATAACTTGTAATGTTTCATTTTTTTTTAGTTAGTATCAGATATTTAGATTTTCGATTCAATTAATTTTGGAGGTAATGGTCTGATTCTACGGAAATTTTTCACTAACTGATAGGATAAATAGGAAAGTGTTACAGTGGAAAACTCAACAGTCCAATTTTCAAAGACTGAGTATCTCAAGAAAATTCTTACAAATGTATCATAGCTGATGAGACTCGAATCACATATGACTGAAAATTATGTGGCTATTTTGCTGCTGCATCGTAGCCCGATGGACTTGTAATGTCTCATCTTAAAGAATGTCATTAGACTGAATTTATCAAATAAGAGTATTAGCAATTAAAATTAAAGACAATCACATGTTTTGATATTTTGTGATGTTAGAGCTTTTATGTCGTGTTAATTTTGAATAGAAATAGTTGATCTTTATTGGAGAAGAAATCTCCCGAGAATATGTGAAAAATTCTTCACAATTATGGTTGGAAATTTAATTTCAATAGATATAATCTTCTAGTCGACTAGTTGGCATTAATCACTTATCATCTACCAAAATTCTTCATTTGAACAAACCATAAATTAAATTTAATTTCAACGGCTTAAAAATATTTATCGTCTAACTTTCACATGTTGGATTTGAGCATGATATAAACTTTAATAGACTAATTAACAACTCCTTAATTGACTAGTTCACTAAATAGAGTTTTTAAATTTAACTTATTCAAATTTTGTATTATACAATGACCTAGATATTAGAACTATAAATTCAAGATAAGGTCATCGATCCAAATCAACTAACCTAAAATTAATGTGAAACTTCAAAGCCATGTAATCAATCTAACAACATCAAAATTGTTAGCAAATGACCGTCAATTATTATTGTTATAAAAAGATGATACGTTCACTCCAAGTGCTCCTATTAGTCAATTTCATGACCTTCGTAAAGGAGATAAATCATGGTAGATTTTAGATCATTAATTATTATTGGACCAATGCTAGCATGTTTCATTACATGATTATGGCCTTTTCTATTCTTATAATAACTACCAATAGATCAAGATGCACAGTAGAAATATGGTCGAGCAAAAAATATATAAATATGGAAGAAGCTCAGAAGACCCTTTAGACCCTAAAGGGACCAGGCTTAGGGGCGAGCTCAGCTGGGAAAAGCAGTGCATCTTGATGGACACCATCAAGACCGAACAAGTTCAAGCCATTTTCAATCGAGGCCTCAGGAAGGCCCTTGGGCATAATGATGACTGAATATCTCCCCTGATTTGAAACCACTAGAGAAAGTGCTTTGGAGATTTGCGAGAGACACCAAATCCTTCGTCGACTTGAGGGATACGCGGGGTCACCTCAAAATCCCCCGTCATAATACTTTTGTGTCTACCACATGGATTATTGTCATTTTAGCGACAACAATTAAGACCTAAAGTAGGATATTGAAAGGGTCTAGAGGGAGTAACCCCATCTGTGGTAATACCTAGAGACCAGCTCGGAGAGTGCCAGATTTCAATGAGTTTTCTACCCAGGACCCCCTATCAATGGGGGGTTTTATGCACCTTGGAGGGAGTATAGAGTAGTCAAGGCCCCAAGGGAAATTCCTTTGGAGAAATGATAGAGTAGTGGGACACCTCCAACCCTTAAGAGCATTCCTTCTCGAGGATTATCAACATCATTGTTGGAGGGGCGATAAATGGTGACTCTAATCGGGCTCGAAATCACATGCTCGATGGATGGAAGTCTTCTTATTGAAGAAAGTTGAATTGCCTAGGAGGCCCAACTACTTAGCTTGGACGAAGACCTCGTGGGCTTGCGGTGATGCTTTGGTGATCAAGTGTTGGATCGAGAAATTGCCACTAGAGAAATTGTGAATAGCGAGCGTAAAACTTTCTTTCGTTTGTTCGATAAGAGCAAGCACAGCGGAAAAATAAATAACACAATTTATTTTTACTTGGTTCACAGCCCACCGGCTGCTAATCTAAGGCTCTGCGATCCTTGACCGCGTACGAAGGGACAATCCACTATAAAGTCTCCTCCTCGTTGGAGGTAAGAGACAATGATCACAAAATCGAAAGTACGAGGATGAGGCCACAAGCCTACCTCACCTCGTTATGATTAAAATCATGATCGAATACAGTAAATAAAAATAATACTTGTTGCCAACGAATAGATTCTGAACTTGGCGTTGCGTCGGCGTTATGACGTTGGAGCTTTGGCATTGCGAGGCACTTTGAGAGCAAGATGATTGATCATTGGGTTGGAGTCCTCCCCTCCTTTTATAGACTTTTGCATTGGAATAAGTCCCGATAGAAATTCTCAACTTTTGGAACTGATCACGAGGTGACTCCTTATCTTATCGTGAAGTGGCCGCGTCAAACATTATCCGTTTTGACCTAGCGCAAAAGGCTGATTCGTCGCCATCAATCGACTGATGCCTTCCATCAGTCGACTGATGTGCATCAGTCGACTGTCCAATGACCAGCAGTCGACTGTCAGCCTGTCCACTTCCCTGTAGTAGGAGGTTAGCACGAAAAATGGTAAGTATGACGGTTCCTTACCGTCTGATCTCGACCTAGACCTTTCACTAGAAGTCTTAGTCGAATGCTGTCTACGGTCATCCCTGTACAGAGGACACGACCTTACCATCTCTCTTCGTACTCGTGCTTATCTCTGATCCTTTATGACCCGTCGCTTTGCTTCCGGTCTTCTACCTAGGTTCTTCAACTCCCACGAAGTTCCCTCGGCGTTGCCCGACCACCACGATTTTCCGACTTGGGATTCTCTGAGTGTCGCTGACCTTTAGCTTAGCTTAACCATTTCCTGCACACTTAATTTAGCTCATGAGATAACAATATGACCTTAACTTTGGATCTTTATCATAATCAAAATCTAGGTTCGATTATCTAGTGCCCCTGCACCAACAATCTCCCCCTTTTTGATCTATGACAAACCGACACAAAGTTAAGGGAAAAATTAAAGCATAAAACAAGTGTAAATGATAAACATCCTTTCAAAAACTCTCCCTTAATCCTAAGTGAGTTTTGAAAGAGATACTTTGGATTTGTTAAAAAATTTAAATTTCTATTACTCCCCCTTAACTTTCACTCTTCTCCCCCTTTTTTCATAAATCAAAAAAGGTGTCAGGGTTTTTATATAAAATAGGGGTTTAAAAATAACATGTGTCTAGAAAAGATAAATCAACTGTGAGCCCAAGCATGCGTTCAGCAGTAGTTAGATAAATTGGTTCGAGGTGTGTCCCTTTGCACCAATAATCTAAATGTTTGTAATATAACTCTTAGAGTTAGTTTGCTCTCCCCCTTAGTCAAATATATGAAGTATAAGAGATGTAGGGGATGCTAAACTTTGGCTTAGAGAGTTGTAAATAGTCGTTAAGTACAATAACTGAGAAAATAAGAAGCATTTTGAAAAAGTTATATTTCAATTATCCTTAACATCTCACCCATTCTATATATCTCAGAATTTGTTCACCTTATATATTTTGTGAGATAATTTGAAATTGATTAAAGATAGTCAACTTTGGGTTAGATTCAGATTTAACCTTTAGATCGTTAAGTAACTTTTCGAGAAACTGACTTCCAGATCGTGGCGAGGCACAGGGGCTTTCTTTGATCGGAACAATGACCACTTCCTTAGACAAAGCCAAATTCAAGAAAATATCACTTAAGTCACTTAGGGTTACTTCCTGGTCTAACTAGTTTAGGATACGGCGAAGTAGCTTCAGCTAGTTCCACTCGGTCAAGTGCACCAAGCTAGATATGCCTTATCTAGCTCGAATACACGAGACTTTGTTTCCCTAACATACTATCATCTCGCCGCATCCTGATATTATGTTATCAAGGTTGACTAACTATTTCCCTATCTAGCCGTTCTAAAAATTAAAATAAAATAACTAATCATGCAATGGTTTTGCTAAAGAAGTGGGTATACTATTTTAGTGTTAGCTCCCCTTGGACCATTGAACCAATATGGTCTATCCACAAAGTGGACTTGATCCTGGGGAATCCAATACTTATTAGTCCTTATATGTGAGTTTAATAAAATTTTTGGGACCCATGTTTGGACTCTTTGATGACTACAATTCACAATAGACATGTAAGATCTATTCATAGTCGTTGACTTAAATCCGAGTTCGGCTTTGTTGTACACGACTCTTTGGGTTCCAAGTAGCCAGTTAAGATTCTTAGATCCCAACGTGAACCTTTCCAACCTATCCTCGACCTCTTGAACTCGGTCTTTCAAGAGAGAATTCTCCTCCTCAAGTTTTTCAACTTGGTTGAGTTTCCCTCTTGAACTTGACTAGTTGAAGAGGTTAGAGTAGCCTCTTGCTTGAGAGTTTCAACCTCCTCAAGTAACGACTCTGTTGGGTTTCTGGCACCGCGGCGTGTGTGTGTTCGATCACGTTTCGTAAACATGAACACAGCGGAAGCAATAAAAATAATAAATCTACATTTATTACAACACACACAACACACGCATGCATAGTACAACATGTGTAGACATAACCGTAAATTTAAATTTGCAATAAAAGGAAATTTAACTACGTTATACCTTTCGTATGACGTGTAGCGGGAACGGCATCAACTGGAACGATCCTCGCTAGAATCGTCTCTATCCGTATCCACGCCGAGTATCCTCTGGATGACTTCGCTAAGCCATGAGCTTCGTCTTCGTACGGGTTACTAGCCTCGTGTTGAAGACGACGTGATCGAGAGATGATCACGATCCGAATCCAAATTCGGATCCAAAAATGAGTCCTCAAAACTCGCTTCTCCGGAGAGGTATTCGTCAACCGATTGACGAATCCTTCATCCTCCACCTCAGAGGATTACCGTAGATTGAATCCCCGGTAAGTTAGCCGCTGTCGGAGCTCTAACCGTCATCCAAACGATGCTCCGACGAGAGGAGAACAAGCTGTCCAGAAAACTGGACAGCTTTGGTGGAGGAGATAGGCGCCGGCTAACCAAGGGAAGATAAAGCTCACCTTGATGCCAAACCTAAAGGAGATCACTGGAGGGTCGCCGGAGGATCACCGGCCGAAGCTTGGACGCCGGCAACAACTTGGACAGCGGCACAAGAGGTTGGGCGGCAATGGAGGTTGGCGCCAACTCTTAGAGGGGATGAGGTGGGCGGCAACTTGAGCTAGGGTTTTTGGATTAGTGCTTAATAAACCCTTAAACCCTCTAGTATAGAGAACTAATTATCTTAATGATTATTGATCATAAACCATTAGGCCCGTTAACCGCCCATTAAGATAAGTTAAAATAAACCAAACCATGATGGTTTATTTTAAGTTAAAACGAACCGAACCAACTTTTGGTTCATTCGTTTAAAATAAACCAAACCCTTTGGTTTATTCTCCTCCATTGGGTTAGAACCAAACCATTTTGGTTCATCCATTATGTCTTCATAAGACACGGCCCATCCACGCTTCCATTGCGACTGAAATGATTTCATGCTCGCTTCATGTTTGGACCAACCAAGCCTAGTTTCTCTCGGTCTGAGAATCCCATTCTCAAGCTCGTTTTAAATCCTTTGGATTACGCTCGTTGTGCGTGTGACCAAATAGGTTCTCGATTTATGTTGGTCGTCTATAATTAACCATTAATTATAGAACGATCATGAGTGGCACCTAGTAGTACATCATGATCCCCAATTAACCGAAAAGATCAACGGTTGATCCAGAACTATTTCTGAAACCCTTCAAGCACGAATGAATCGTGTCCCCATTCCCTTCACTCATCTTATACCCACTTGGTTCAGACATGGTCTATAGTGTCACCTCACTAGGTCGACTACGCCACACCTAGCCCAAGTATCATTTCCTCGTCCTACGGATTCTAGTTACTGCACATGTATCGAAGAGTACCTTACTCTAAACATGTAATGCTTTGGCCAAAGACTTTAGTAACAATCCGACGAGAGGCCATGAGTATACATCTCCTCGCAAGGAGTGGTGAATCCTTTATAGGCTATTCAAACACCTTCGATCACTTTGACTTATACCCAATCATCCCGGGTCCACATCTCCTTGAAGATGTTTGCTTAAGATGTCAAAGCATAAGTCTCCATGATCAAGATGACTTGAATACCGCAAGTCAAAGGAACATCGCACTTAAGCTACAGTAAGAACTTCATTGACATATCTATATATGCAGAGAACCATATGAAGTCTTACGGCTGGTCACTCTAATGAACTAGTTACCACAACTAGCATCCACGATTAACTCCGGACATCACAATGTCTCCAGCCAGTGAGAATCAGCTGCTTGGATACACCAAGGAGTATACCTCGTGCTAGTCTTGACAGAATCAATGGTGTCCAAATCCATCAATTCATCGACTAGGGATAATTCCGATACATCACAATTACACATGTAGAGATACTCACTAGTTGTGATCCAATCTGTAAAATACCCCAGAAAAAAAAATGTTGAAAGAATAATATTGTTATGGGATTAATTAAACCTAAGTGGAATTAATCCTTAATGGAGTTTTAATCGGATCTATTTTGTTTTAACCCGATCCGACCTTTGATTATAAACGCTAAGCCTTAATTTCCTTCGGCTTTTCCTTCCCCCGAGCGTTTCTCCATCGCGTCCGTTATTTTCCAGCCGCGACTCCTATTCTTGCGATCTCTCTGCCTCCCGCTGCTCCCTCCTCTTCTCCGCAAGCGAAGGCTGACCACGGCTGGATCCCCTCTGCAAACAACGGGCGACCACCCTTACGGTGCCCACGGACGTGCCGGCGACGGGCGAGCCCGCGTGGAGGGAAGCTCAGAATCGGCGGCGTCCGGTTGGATTCTGCCCTAGCGATCTCACGAGCAAGCTCGAGCGGCGGTGCTAGGGGCGCTTCGATCCTCTTCCGTGCTCTTGTTGATCCCTTTCGTGTGAGTCGATTGGCGGCGTTATCGCCGCGACAAAGATTGGCTTCCATGGGTTGCTGTCGATTATCGCCGGAAGCAAGGAAGGGAATGATTTCTTGATGGTTTCAGTCGACCTTTTCAGCAAAGCTTGTTGTTTCTCACGCGAGCAGCAAGAGGAAGGCGTGCGGTTGGGCATTCCAACCTAAGTGGAGCATGCATGATGGAGAAATTGGGGGAGGAGAGGTGCCGTGGAGTTGAAATCACGTAAATCTCACGATTTCCTTTTTCCTTTTTGTCTATTGTGGTTGTTCCCTCGCTGAGCATGATTCATGATTAGGGCAACAATGGTTTTCCTTCAGCGAACAAGGCAATTAGGGGAGAAACACCGCCGGTGGATCCTAAGTGATGGTAAATATCTTGATTTCTCTTTCATTTGGGTTATTGCGATTCTGTGTGATTTTGTGATGTATTTTAGACGATGAAGACGAGGTAGATTTGTTTTTCCTATTCAAATGGGTTGTGCGATTCGCTACACTAAGTTGGATTAAGAAGATGGCGTAAGGAGGTTGGGCTTGTGATGTCGGATCAATTCGGATTAAATTGAGGGTGAAATCCTTTTTGCAGATCAAGAAGAAGAGGATGTTGAACCAGTGTTAGGTAAGCTTAGATTTGGATAAATGAATGGTTAAATTGTGTAGTGGAGATTGTCAAGCTTAGAGAAGTTATGGTTTATACATTTACAGATTTTGAGGAGCCTTGTGAATCCAATTGGGCTATGGAAATTGATCGTTTGAGGTAAGTTCATATTTGAATAGTTGTAGATGCTTATCGTTTGATAGGTTGTTAATTGATCAGGGGTTGAGATTGGTTTAGATTCTTATTCCCCAAAAATTTGATTGTGTTAGCATGTGATTATGTTGGATTCTACCGCTTCGTATATTTGATTCGAGGTAGAGATCTTAAAAGTAAGACCATCAACACGAGCTTCTTAGAGGAGTCTTCGAAACAGGTGGGTAATTTCCTACCTGGTCCGGGTAGTTATATTTCATTCAGATTTAGTCATTGATATGAGCATGTTAGGTGTTCATATTACCTTGACCATGTTCTTTTTTTTATCATATGCTTGATCCTTTACCGTTGACTATTAACTCTATTGCTGATATCATGTTTATTTTATCATGATTAGGAGTTATACATATAGGTGATGCAAGTAACTTAGAATTTGTTTGCTTAAGTGCAATGGTAAAGTCCTGATGACAACCTGATTGCATATTGGGCAAAAAGGTCATCCGTAGGTAGATAATGTCTTTAACCTAGGGTTAGTTCTAGTACTCTTAGGTTGTATGTTACCATCGAACATGTGTTGTGTAAATGGTCAGAGGAATGATACTTAGGGTATCGCTACGGACCGGTGGTCCTAGCTTGTTATAATCAGATGAGTACGACTCTCTACAGGATAGAGAGTGCGTCGAGTAGATTGGTATGACTCTCTACAGGATAGAGAGTGCGTCGAGTAGATTGGTATGACTCTCTATAGGATAGAGAGTCTATGGTGGATGTCTGTATGTGAGACATTGCATTCATGCATTTACATGCACGCTGGCGACGAGGTCTCCCTTGTGGTTGAGAGGGTCGCCAGTCATCCTGCCTCCACGGTTACTCATAGGAGGAGTAACCGGTGTGAGGGCAGAGCATTGAGGTGCCACACTCTACCACTATAGACGGTGGTAGTTGGATTTGCGTGCCGTAGTCCTGCGTGTGTGGTACTCGACCACTCATGGGTAGTGACTGTCGGAGTGACCAACAGCAGGGACCCCCATCGTGTAGCTTGCTCTTTACGCTTATATGCTACTCGATCATACTGCCCACTCGACCACTCGAGAGTAGTGGTTGGTGTTGAGTTGGGACAGTTGTCATGCTCGAGCCACCGAGGCCACACTGGGGTCGTGGTAGCTTTAGGGTGAGCCGACATGACCATGCATGCTGCATAGCCGTATATGATGGCGCTTTGCATATTACCATATATATATACATATATGCATGTATATATATATATATGGATGGTTGAGATTAATATATATATATAGATACAGTCTATATATATATGATTATTGTGATGTTGCATTTGTTTGTACTATGCTTGCTGCATTTGATTGTACATCATATTCATGCATGTTTCCTTGCATATGTTATACAGTTGTGTCGGATATTGGTATGTGTTGGATAGACCATAGATACCTTGGCCTGTAGCATGAGTAGATTATGTGTTGGTATTACTCTTCCTGTTATATATATGTTGGATATATATGTTCAGGTTGGATCAGAGTAGCGTGACAGACTTCAGGTATGTCTGCATTTTATGTTATTCATTACAGTTAGACGGTATATGCTTGTATTTATATACTATGCTGATATACCTATTGTACATCTAGATTATGTTGTCGAAATACATGTGATATTACATATATACATGTTTTCTATTACCTGCTGAGTTTTACTCACCACCTCCCGCGACCACTCGGTTTCTCACGCCTGTAATAGAAGACTTGCGATGACTTGGAGCACCGCCGACGCATCTCATCTCACGAGGCTCCGATTTTGTTTTGGGCCCGTCCTGTCAGATACATTGTATTTTGGAGTTTTCGTGATGTCTATGTTGTATATTCAGATTTTGTCGCGATTTCGTGTTGTTGTGGTGTGTTAGTCATACCGGTATGCATATGTGGGATTGTTGTATTGTTGTGGTTTGTTTCCGCTGTATCTTGTGTAGTTTTTATTTTCATACATATATATTGTTGTTATTGTGGGCCTACGTGCCTTGTATTAACCCGAAATGTTGCCACGTACAGGGGAGGTGTCGTCCGTTTGATTTTCGGTTCGGCATGCTCTCGGGGCGTGACAACTAACAATTGGTATCAGAGTCATGGTCCATGTCAAGCCATGAACCTCGAACGAAGGAAGTTGAGCTCCCATGTCCGGATCAAGAGAACCAGACACCAGGTAGGAAGTCCAGTTGGATCGGGAGGACCGAACAATGGCAGAAGTCCCATTGGGCTAAAGGGCCGGATAATCGCGTAAAGTCCAACCGGCCGAGGACCAGATAGTTGGCAGGAAGTCCTGGTGGGTTGAGATCGGACATCAAGCAGAGGATGTCCTTCGAGGACGGATAGGCTTGAGGGGGGGGGGGGTCAATGTGGTCCTTCGTTTGAGAGGGGGATTGTTGGAGTATTGGGAATACAATCAAAGTCCCACATTGGTAAGACATAGAAAAGATCATGTGCTTATAAGATGAAAAAGATATCTCCATTGGTATGAGGCCTTTTGGGTGAAGCCCAAAAATAAAACCATGAGGGCTTAGACCCAAAGTGGAAAATATCATAGCATAGTGGAGATATATACGGGATCTTATAGGCACTAAGTACCATATCGGATAGAGATCCACGATTTACCTTGCAATTTTGGCAGAGTCTGTATCAGAAGATGGGCGCAGAGTTTCGGTTTAGTGCAACATTTCATCCGTAGACGGTTACCAGGATCACTTGGTTACCAGGATTCATAAACTTTAGTACTTAGCCTGGAGGTCTAGAGTTCGAATCCTGGGGAAGGCAAAAACCCACTTCCAGGGGTGGGAAGTCCAGGTGAGTAACGACGGGCCAACAGGGGCGACGGTCGCCGACCAATAGGGGTCGCCGAATTCCGCCAATAGGGGCTCGGTCGTTACACAATCACAAATTCTCTCATGCTGTGAATCATATCGTGGACATTCAGTAAATGAGTTTAAGATCCAATCAAATACATAAAATATGTATACTCAAATAGTGAATCTTCATTTATCATATAAATGATTCATACATAAGGCGATTGCCTTAGGACATCTCTCATATATTACTAACAAACTCCCACTTGGCCTAATGCTAATCGCTACGGTATCCAATACCATAAGATCTAACATGACCCTCAAACTTATTTTGAGGTAATGCCTTAGTTAAAGGATCCGCTAAGTTCCTTTCAATGGGAATTTTCTCGATTTGTATTTTGTTCCTACTGATGATCTCTTTGATAAGATGATAGCGACGAAGCACATGTTTGGATCATTGATGAGACCACATCAAGTTCAGAGATGAACTTCTTGATCCAAACAGCTTCCTATGCTGCTTCCAAAGCTGCAATGTATTCTTCCTTAGTGGCAGAATCCGCTATAGCGTCAAGCTTGGAACCTTTCCAACTTATTGCGCCTCCATTCTAGGTGAATACATACCCAGACTGAGACATGGAATCATCCTTGTCTGTCTGGAGCTGGCATCCGTATACCCACGTATCACCATGTACCCTTCTCCATATATTAGGAACACATCCTTAGTTCTTCTCAAGTACTTAAGGATCGTCTTAACAGCCACCCAATAATCCATTCCTGGATCAGACTGGTATCTGCTCGTGACACTCAGAGCATACGATACATCGGGCCTCGTACATAACATAGCATACATGATAGATCCTATTGCGGATGCATAAGGAATCTTACTCATGCAAATCCTCTCGTCTTCTGTGCGCGGACACATAGACTTCGAAAGGTGTATCCCATGCCTGATGGGTAGAAAACCTTTCTTGGATTCCGACATGCTAAACCTCTTTAGCACTCGGTCTATATATGTAGACTGCGAAAGACCAAGCAACCGTTTCGATCTATCTCTATAGATCTTAATCCCGAGGATGTAGGTTGCTTCTCCCAGGTCTTTCATGGAGAATGTCTTGGATAACCAAACCTTAACTGACTGTAAGACTGAAACATCGTTTCCTATAAGTAATATGTCATCGACATACAATACTAGGAACACGACTGCACTCCCACTAACCTTCTTGTACACACAAGGTTCGTCTGGATTTTGTGATAAATCAAACTTTTTGATTGTCTCATCAAAACGGATATTCCAGCTCCTGGATGCTTGCTTCAATCCATAAATGGACCATCGCAATTTGCATACCTTGGTTTTATCAATCGATGTGAAACCCTCAGGCTGTATCATATACACGTCCTCGAGCAAGTTTCCATTAAGGAAAGCTGTTTTCACATCCATCTGCCATATCTCATAATCATAATGAGCCGCTATGGCCAGGAGCATCCGAATGGATTTAAGCATAGCTACAAGTGAATAGGTTTCGTCATAATCAACACCTTGCTTTTGACGATATCCTTTCGCCACCAATCTAGCCTTATAGGTAATCACATTACCATCCATGTCGGTTTTCTTCTTGAAAACCCACTTGCACCCTATAGGCTTTATGCCTTGGTGGGTCAACCAAGTTCCAAACTTGGTTTTCATACATGGAATCTATTTCGACTTCATGGCACCAAGCCACTTATCCCTTCTCGAACTTGTCGGCACTTCTTCATAAGCTGGTAGGCTCCTCATCATCAATGAGTAACACGTCGTTCGATTCACTTATGAGAAATCCATATCTCTCAGGAATGTTGCGTGTTCTACCAGATCTACGAAGATGTGGTGTTTCAATAGGTCCACCCGATTGCTCATCACTATGAGTTATCGGCTGTTGTGCTTCACCAGGTATCTCATCAATGTCTATTTGAGTCTCTCGAGCCTCCTCAAGCTCGACGACACTCCCACTATTTTCTTGCAAGAGAAACTCTTTCTCTAGAAACACAACATGCCTTGAAACAAACACCTTTTGTTCCACAGGATGATAGAATTGGTAACCCCTTGTTTCCTTAGGGTATCCAATAAATAGATATTTATTAGACTTAGCATCCAATTTGTCTGATATAGTCCGCTTCACATAAGTAGGACAATCCCATATCTTCAAGTAAGATACATGAGGTTTCTTACTATTCCATATCTCATATGGAGTAGTTGAGACTACCTTGGTAGGCATTCTGTTTAACAAGTAAACAACTGTCTGAAGTGCATAGCTCCAAAAGGACTTGGGAAGAGTCGCATGATTCATCATTGACCTGACCATGTCCAACAAGGTCCGGTTACGCCTCTCAGATACACCATTATGCTGTGGTGTATATGGCGGAGTCCATTGAGACAATATACCATTGTCTCTTAGATAATCAAGAAACTCTTGACTTAAGTATTCACCACCTCGATCCGATCGAAGTATTTTAATACTCTTGTCATGTTGTTTCTCTACTTCATTTCTGAATTCTTTAAACCTTTCAAAGGCTTCAGACTCGTGTTTCATCAAGAACACATACCCAAACCGTGAGTGATCATCGGTGAAGGTAATGAAGTAGCTATAGCCTCCTAAAGCTTGAGTTGACATAGGTCCACATACATTAGTATGTATTAGACCTAGTAACTCTCCCACTCATTCACCCTTTCCAGTAAAAAGGTAACTTAGTCATCTTGCCTTTTAAGCATGATTTGCATGTATCGTATGAATCCAATTCAAACGATTCCAGAATTCCACATCGGTGTAATTCGGACATGCGTTTCTTGCTTACATGGCCAAGACGACAATACCACATGTAGGAGTCTAATTGATTATCTTTTCGAGCACGCTTGTTGCTTGCTTCGATATTGAAAACATCACTGGATATATCCAACATATAAACACCATTGCTTAAAGTTCCAGTCCCATAAAGAACTCCATTCAAAGTTATGTAACAACAATTGTTACTAAAAGTCAAATGATACCCATTTCTATTTAAACAAGAAATAGAAATGATGTTCTTTATCAACAAAGGAACATAAAAGCAATTGTCCAGTTCTAAGACAAGTCCTACAGGGAGTTCCAACAAATACGTTCCGATGGCGAGTGCAGCAATCGTTGCTCCATTCCCTACACGTAAATTTGACTCTCCCTTAACGAGTCTTCTTCTATTCCTTAGCCCATGTATGTCATTACATATATGTGAGCCACATCCAGTATCAAATACCCAAGTGTTTGAGGAAATAGAATGACAATCAATAAAGAAGATTTTTGAAGAAGATGGGGCATCTGATGCCTTATCCTTCTTCACGAACTCAAGATAAATCTTGCACTTTCTTTGCAAATGGCCCTACTTTCCATAATGATGGCAAGTGCCCTTTTGAGCTGGTTCTGCCTTTTTAGCCTTTTTTTCTTCTTCCCCTTCTGTTGTTCCTTTGACTCCCTCTTAGAACCTTTCTTCGAGGAATCAACTAACAATACCGTCCCCTGCTCATGCTTCTCAGAAGGCTCCACAGTCTTGACATGTTGGCGATTACCCAGATGAACCTTCTTGCATCTCAGAGGTGAAGAGGAGCTTGGAGACTTCGAACCTTTCGAATCTCACTTGCTTATCAAACAACTCATAAAGATGAAGGACTACGATATGAGCATCCATATGCTCATGCTTCTTTCGTAGCTTGGGTTCCATCGTGGCTAGCATGATGCAACTTGTCAGTTTAGAATCAGTCACATGTTTCTGATAGACCAACAATTGGTCCGGAGTTGCATCGTCACTAGGATGGGCGGGAAGAGGCGCTTCGAGGACATACACAAGCTTTTCACCTTGAGAACAATTCTCAAGTTTCTAAGTCAGTCCAAGAAGTTTGACCCAGTCAATTTATTCGAATCCAAAATGGAACACAAATTCAAAGACATCATGATCAATCTTAGAAATACAAACGAGCATATATGAGAAAATGATTTTAAAATGCATCAATATACATTTATAAATCCCATTCATTTTTCGAATTTCAAAAACCCCAAAATCACTTCGGAAGATCGTAGGTCCATCTCCGAATGGGCTGATATCCATCATAGTTATGAACAACCTTGGAGAGAGTCCAACAAGCCATTTATAACTACGACGGTAGGTATCATCTATACCGATTGCATATCACGTATATGCAACTATCACAATGTGCTATCAACTAATTGAATGTTCACACATACGTTAGGTTGTTAACACATTAACAAGTATGCATCATATGCATAGCACCCAACTTCACCTCCCTTTACATCGACCTTGGAGAGAGTCCAACAAGCCGATGCTCCAGGTTAAAGCCAACCCATTAATCGAGAAATAGTTTTAATATTGTTAGAGCGCATTCAACCAATTAGCCCAGCTTGGAGAGAGTCCAACAACCAAAGCTAACAATTGACCTCTGACTCTTACCATATTAGTATTAAACTATTCCATGATTTGAATATGTTCGGGTTCGAGCCGGGCTTGGAGAGAGTCCAACAACCCAAACAAGAAACGGAACTCTGATTCTAACCATATTAATGGAAGGTGTAGACTTTAATATTGTTTAAGGGTTTTATGTCTCATCCTCTTTGCATGCAAATAACTATTATCTACATGGCATGACATACATGGCATACATCTACATGTCACGACACGCATGGCATAATGTTATGCATTTAATGCAATTACATGGCATACAATTATGTCATGTATATATTTCCTTATATGTCATAACTATTTATGGAAATAAAATATGTTTAAGATTTGATTCTCCAAATCAAATCATAATTAAATTAGGAAACAAATTTCCAAATCTAATCGTATTTTATTCATGGAATTATTTGATTAAGGAAAATCTATTTAGGAAACCAATTTCCTAAATCATTAAAACTACTTATGGAAATAAAATATTTTAAGATTTGATTTCCCAAATCAAATCAAGATTAAATTAGGAAACAAATTTTCAAAATCTAATCAAATATTTTATTTATGGAAAATATCAATTTCCATAAATACTTCCAACTTTCCAAAAGTGGAAGATTTCCATAAATACTTCTAGACTTTCCAAAATTGAAAAATTTCCATAAATACTTCTAAATTTCCAAAATTAGAAAATTTCCAGAAATAACATTATGACTATCGCAAAACCATTTTACGATTATGTCGAAACACAACCTGGGCTCTGATACCACTGTTGGGTTTCCGGCACCGCGGCGTGTGTGTGTTCGATCACGTTTCGTAAATATGAACACAGCGGAAGCAATAAAAATAATAAATCTACATTTATTACAACACACACAACACACGCATGCATAGTACAACATGTGTAGACATAATCGTAAATTTAAATTTGCAATAAAAGGAAATTTAACTACGTTATACCTTTCGTATGACGTGTAGCGGGAACGGCATCAACCGGAACAATCCTCGCTAGAATCGTCTCTATCCGTATCCACGCCGAGTATCCTCTAGATGACTTCGTTAAGCCATGAGCTTCGTCTTCGTACGGTTTACTAGCCTCGTGTGGAAGACGACGTGATCGAGAGATGATCACGATCCGAATCCAAATTCGGATCCAAAAATGAGTCCTCAAAACTCGCTTCTTCGGAGAGGTATTCGTCAACCAATTGACGAATCCTTCTTCCTCCACCTCAGAGGATTGCCAGAGATCGAATCCCCGGTAATTTAGCCGCTGTCAGAGCTCTAACCGTCATCCAAACGACGCTCCGACGAGAGGAGAACAAGCTGTCTAGAAAACTGGACAGCTTTGGTGGAGGAGATAGGCGCCGGCTAACCAAGGGAAGATAAAGCTCACCTTGATGCCAAACCTAAAGGAGATCACTGGAGGGTCGCCGGAGGATCACCGGCCGAAGCTTGGATGCCGGCAACAACTTGGACGGCGGCACAAGAGGTTGGGCGGCAATGGAGGTTGGCGCCAACTCTTAGAGGGGATGAGGTGGGCGGCAACTTGAACTAGGGTTTTTGGATTAGGGCTTAATTATCCCTTAAGCCCTCTTTTATAGAGAACTAATTCTCTTAATGGTTATTGGATCATAACCATTAGGCCCGTTAACCCGCTCCATTAAGATAAGTTAAAATAAACCAAACCATGATGGTTTATTTTAAGTTAAAATGAACCGAACCAACTTTTGGTTCATTCGTTTAAAATAAACCAAACCCTTTGGTTTATTCTCCTCCATTGGATTAGAACCAAACCATTTTGGTTCATCCATTATGTCTTCATAAGACACGGCCCATCCACGCTTCCATTGCGACTGAAATGATTTCATGCTCGCTTCATGTTTGGTCCAACCAAACCTAGTTTCTCTCGGTCTGAGAATCCCATTCTCAAGCTCGTTTTAAATCCTTTGGATTACGCTCGTTGTGCATGTGACCAAATAGGTTCTCGGTTTATGTTGGCCGTCTATAATTAACCATTAATTATAGAACGATCATGAGTGGCACCTAGTAGTACATCATGATCCCCAATTAATCGAAAAGATCAACGGTTGATCCAGAACTATTTCTGAAACCCTTCAGCAGCTCGAATGAATCGTGCCCCATTCCCTTCACTCATCTTATACCCACTTGGTTCAGGACATGGTCTATTGTGTCAGTCCCCACTAGGTTGACTACGTCACACCTAGCCCAAGTATCATTTCCTCGTCCTACGGATTCTAGTTACTCCACATGTATCGAAGAGTACCTTACTCTAAACATGTAATGCTTTGGCCAAAGACTTTAGTAACAATCCGACGAGAGGCCATGGGTATACATCTCCTCGCAAGGAGTGGTGAATCCTTTATAGGCTATTCAAACACCTTCGATCACTTTGACTTATACCCAATCATCCCGGGTCCACATCTCATTTAGTGAATCTTCATTTATCATAAAACATAAAACATGTATACTCAAATAGTGAATCTTCATTTATCATATAAATGGTTCATACATAAGGCGATTGCCTTAGGACATCTCTCATATATTACTAACAGACTCAACCCTAGACTCAGACTTAGTTGATTTCCTAGTAAGCATTTTAATTGTAAGGTAAAGTGTACTTATTAAAGAGCGGCTAACCTTGACTTTTCCTTTTGGTTCGCCTTTGAGTTTCCTTTCGAAGTAGTCTTCGGGGTCGGAGTCGGAGTTGTAGTTAGACTCGGCTTCGAATTCTGACTCAGACTCTTCCGGTCTTGCCATGTAAGCTATGTCGACTCCTTCTTCTCCGTTGTCTCAAGTTGCATGGAAGGCTTTCCTTGCTCCCTTTTGCTTTGGCTGCCTCCTTGACTTGAATTGCTCTTTGTTCTCGTTCTTCAATTGCTTTCTTTTTTGTCAAACTATTCTCCGAACAATGTTGACTATTGCGGCCTCCTCTTCGGATTCGAATTTGGGTTCATCCTCGGGTTCGGATCCATCTTCTTGCTCAGGAGGTGGCTTGCTCTTCTCCTTTCTTCTTCGTCCTACAAGTAATGCAACACCTCTCTCGACCGAGACCGCATTAGTTTATTCATGTAACTCAAATTTCGAAAAGAATTCGTCTAACCTAATCTTAGATAAATATTTAGATACCTTGTAGACATCAACTATGGATGCCCACAAGGTGGTCCTAGGAAAAGCATTAAGAGCGTACCTTATTATATCCCGATTGTCTACCTTTTGTCCAATGGAATGTAGGCCGTTCAATATGTTTTGGATCCGCAAATGGAGTTGTGAAGCGGTCTCGTGATCCTGCATTTTTAGATTATACAGTTTATTTAAAAGTAAATCTCTTTTACATACCTTAGCATCGGACGTCCTTTCGTGTAGATCAATTAATTTGTTCTAGAGGTCTTTGATGCTAATGAATGGTCCAATTCGGTTGAGCCCCTCCTTGGACAAGCCGCATTGCAACATTTGGGTTGCTCTTGCATCAGCTTCAATTTGCCTCTTGGTTGCATTGGTCCACTTGTCGAAATCCAAGGGCTCCCCTTGATCATTAGTAGGTAGAGCAAAGTCGGTTTGGATTATTATCCAAGTCTCGACTTATGTTTTCAAGAAACACTCCATCCGACCTTTCCAATAACGGAAATCATTTCCGTTAAAGAATGGAGATCGGGTGGTGCTATACCTCTCAATGTGAGCCATTAAATATCTTGCAAAACACGAATAAAAACCAAAAGGAATTCCAAGACTTGGTCCTAGATTAGTAATACGGTAAATAATAAGAAATAAATAGAAATAAATAAAAAGAATAAGAAACTAACAAAAACTAGAAACTTACGACCTTCGATGTCCCCGAAAGGGTACTAAATGTTTTCTTTTGGGGATGAAGATAGGTTATTACAAGGGTAAACCCTTGTAAGAATGTAGATCTCTCAGAGAGCTTCGATTTGGTAGGTAGCATGTTTCGTGGGTGCACTTGTGCGAAAAGTTATGGCCGTTTTACCATCGGCTACTCCAAAAGAGAATACTTGCAAACACACAACCAAAAGAAGAGTACCAAAATTTCATCTTGGATTAGTAGTGCAGGAGAAAAAAAACCTAAAAAAAACATGAATCGAAAAATACGAAAAAAAAGCCAAAAAGTGCTAGATTGGTGTTTTCACCAAATCTTAGCGCCCCCGCTCTGATACCAATTGTTGGATCGAGAAGCATCGCTAGAGGGGGGGGTGAATAGCGAGCATAAAACTTTCTTTCATTCGTTCAATAAGAGCAGTCACAGTAGAAAAATAAATAACACAATTTATTTTTACTTGGTTCACAACCCACCGGTTACTAATCCAAGGCCCTGCGATCCTTGACCGTGTACGAAGGGGCAATCCACTGTAAGTCTCCTCCTCATTGGAGGTAGGAGACAACGATCACAAAACCGAAAGTACAAGGATGAGGCCACAAGCCTACCTCACCTCATTATGATTAAAACCACGATCGAATACAGTAAATAAAAATAATACTTGCTGCTGATGAATAGATTCTGAACTTGGCATTGCATCGATGTTACAGCGTTACGACGTTGGAGCTTTGGCATTGCAGGAGCACTTTGAGAGCAAGATGATTGATCTTTGGGTTGGAGTCCTCCCCTCCTTTTATAGACTTTTGCATTGGAATAAGTCCTGATAGAAATCATCAACTTTTGGAACTGATCATGAGGTGTCTCCTTATCTTATCGCGAAGTGGCTGCGTCAAACATTATCCATTTTGACCTAGCACAAAAGGTTGATTCGTCACCATTAGTCGATTGATGATGGCCACTTCCTGCGATAAAAGGTTAAGCCGCGTTAGCGAAAAATGGTAAATATGATGGTTCCTTACCATCTGATCTCGACCAAGACCTTCCACTGGAAGTCTTAGTCGGATCGCCACCTACGGTCGTCCCCGTACAGAGGACACGACCTTACTATCTCTCTTCGCACTTGTGCTTACCTCTGGTTCTTTATGACCCGTCGCTTTGCTTCCGGTCTTCCACCTAGGTTCTTCGACTCCCACAAAGTTCCCTCGGTATTGCCCAACCACTATAGTTTCCTGACTCAGGATTCTCTGGGTGTTGCTGACCTTCAGCTTAGCTTAACCATTTTCTGCACACTTAATTCAGCTCATGAGATAACAATATGACCTTAACTTTGGATCTTTGTCATAATCAAAACCTAGGTTCGATTATCTAGTGCCCCTGCATCAACACGAGCCACCATTGCAAATTATGAAGTGGCTTGGGTACTTAGTGACTTGAGGAATTCAATTAATGTGTTGTTCCAGAAGATACTTAACTGCATGCAACTAGAGGAGGCAAAAATGGAAGCTGTGGCGATGACATTGTTTGGTTTTGTTGGACATGTCGTCTATCCAGTCGGGCAGATCACCCTGCCCTTGGCATTGGGAGAAGAGCTAAGTCAGAGAACCAGCATGCCACCTTTTCTTTTAGTGGATGCTCCCTTGATGTATAACATTAGTCTGGGGTGGTTGTTCCTCTCAGCGTTCATGGTTATAGCTCCTCCATACTACTAGAAGATAAAGTTCCTCATAAGATGCTTGGTGGGGGAGGTCCAGGGAGATCAAAATGCAACTCGTGGTTGTTACATGGAAATGGTAAAGGAAGGCTAGAGAAGGCTCTACCCAGGGCAAGGAGGTTGAGGCTCCAATTGTTTTTGAAGTACATGTCCTGGAAGAAGCAACCCCGACAAGAAGAACTCTGGGGGAGGGAGAGCTTATAGAGATCACGGAAGAGAAGGCAACTCGGGTAGTGATAAGCGGTGAATTGTCGCAATACCGTTCCCAAATTATTTACCGAACCCCCTAACTACACTAATGCAGTATAGGACTGACTCGGGTCATCTCCCAACGAACCTAATGGCTGGACATTTATTTTTAAATAGAAGTAAACACCGGGGTTTTTTACAATTTATCAAAACAATTATTCAAAGCTAACCTAATGCAAGAACGATTCAACCTTGCACCGCACTGTCACTATACGATGCAATGGTCAAACAATTCTGGTAAACAGACATGAAAATTAAATCTGCAAGAAATAAATCTAACTACCAAATAACAATTAACAAATAACTATCCTAATGTGCAAAAGTAAGTAATCACGCACATCCGCTACTATACTGCATAATGATCACGAAATAAAGGTGAACAATTCAACCAAGCACCGCACTGTCACTATACGACACAGTAGTCAAACAGTCACTAAAAATTGCAATAAATGAAATGCAATAAACGAAAGCAATTCGACTAGACACCGCACTGTCACTATACGGTGCACTGGCCAAATGTAAATAAAATCTAAACTAATAACGAAAGCAATTCAACCAGGCACCGCACTGTCACTATACGACGCACTGGTCGAATGTAAATGAAAACTAACCTAAACATGATCAACATAACATAACAAATTAACCGTAACAAAACAAACATGATAAAGTAAAATATCCAATTAAATGGACTAAATCCAAACATAAGCAATCGGTAACCCCATGATGGCGACAATAAACCGAACAACCCCTCCGTCGATGGATTACGGATGCGGTCCTAATCCTGGCACCGTGGAAAAGAGCTGAATGTAGATGGATGTGAACACTGCTTCGGCGGCTGTGGATGGAGGAGCTCCTAGTCCCGGTAGCTAGTGGATGGAATGTCGAAGTGGTGCGGCCTAATCCCGGTCGCCGGAAAGGAATGGAATCGCCGGAACAGTGGTGGAAAACCTCTTCACCGGCAGATGACAAGCTGAAACTGCCTAATCCTAGCAGCTGATGATGGCGGAGATGAAGCGGCCTAATCCTGGTCGCCGGAAAGGAATGGAATCGCCGGTGATGGAGCTGGACTCGCCGGAATCCCGCGCTTGCTCCTCTTTCGACTAGCTGTCTGAATCACGACATCTAATCGTCCGCCGAGGCTCGCCTGGGATCATTGCCAACTGTCAGAGGGAAGGTCGCCGGAGTGGAGTGTCGGACTGTCGCCGCTGCGCGTGTAGTCACCGGTTGCCCACGCTCGCGAGAGGAAGAAGACGACCGCTCGAAAAGGGATTTGCGCGATTTGCTCTGCCGATTTGGGAAGGTAGGTTATTAAATGAAAAACACCAGCTGTCCGATTCAATTGCCCTTTCAATCTTAGCCGTTCCTTAGAGCTAGGGCTTGATTAGTCAATTAAGTTGGCTTCATTTGGCTGCTCCATCCAACGGCTGAAATCAATCTGATTTCAAATGGACGAATTTGATCCATTTGAAGGGATAATCATGATCCAACAGTCCGGATGAACGGCCAAGACGTGTAGATCTTAATGTACGGGCCGGATCGCTCCAGATCTAGATGGATGACTCAGAATCAATCACTTTCCTCGGACGGTCCATAATGCTCAGATCTGAACCCTTGATTTAATTTGCCTTCTGATCTAGATGAAAGGTCCAGATTAATCACGTTTGAAATAATCCTTCTAGTCCTAGATGAAGCCATATTTGATTCAACTTGAGTCTAGTCCAGTGGCTCATCTCGATCTCCTACAAACGAAGATAAAATTTGCATATAATTCCAAAAATTAGGAGAATTTACAATAAGACCCAAAAATATATCCAATTCATAAAACATGTAAATAATCAATAATAAATCACTCGAGAGGATAAAAACAGTGATATTAAGGACCAAAATAATACAACAAAATGACAGTTATCAGGTAGCAAGTGAGATGGAGCTGAAAGTGAAAGAAGACTTCATTGCATACCTCAGGAGAAGTGCAAATGTCTTTGCAAGGGATGCCCATGGCTTGACGGGGATTGACTCAAGAATTACAAAGCACCACTTGAATATAATAAAGGGAGTTCGTCCCATCAAACAAAGGAAGTGACACTTTGCGCTTAAGAAGGAAAAAGTCATTACTGAAGAAGTGGAGAAGCTGCTATTGGCAGGGCATATAAAGGAAGTCAAGTTTCTTGCGTGGGTGTCAAATGTAGTCTTAGTTTCAAAGTCATTGAGTTAATAGCGTATGTGTGTAAACTTTTGTGATTTGAATAAAGCATGCACTAAAGATTACTATCCCTTGCCTCGGATAAATCAACTAGTAGACTCTACAATGGGTCACGAAGTAATTTCTCTCATGAACGCTTAACAGGGATACCACCATATCCCACTAGCTCGGGAAGACTAAGATAAAGTCAGTTTTATCATGTCGGGAGGCTTGTATTATAGGATCGATGCACTAGAAGGGGGGTGAATAGTGCAAACACTTTTTCATAATGTTGATGCAGGGAGCATCAGTCCTTAGTTTTGATATATGAACCATAGTTAAAGTAGGAATTACTTGTGTTTTGATATGCACGTTAAGTGTGTAGGCTTAATAGAAAAGCCCTAGTAGGTTAGATAGATCAGATACTATGCAAAGTACTGAAAGTCCTAGTTAGTCGTATTGACCAGATACTAGGAAAAAGACTTGACAGATCAGGAGGATCGGACACCAGGCAGGAAGTCCAGATGGGCCAGGAGATCGGATATTTGGCATGAGGACCGATTAGGCCAGGAGACCAGACAACCAACATGAAGTTCAGCTGGGTCAGGGAGACCGGACAACTTGCGGGAAGCCTTGGTGGGTCAGATCGAATGTCAAGCACGGTAACTCCGACTGAGAAACCAGCAGGTAAGCCTCGAGTGAAGAGGTGAGGTCGAGTTCTCAGGTGGGGACAAAGCCAAGCGTTGATCCGATGGATAGTCCGTGTGGGACTAAGAAGTCGAGATCAGACAGTATTACTACTATCGTTTCATTTCATACTATGTTTTGTGCTAACACTATTTTGTAGGTATCTAGTCGACTGATTAGTTTCCAGTCGACTGAGGTCCAGTTGATTGGGTATGGTCCATCGACTAGGATGTTGAGTTGGCAACACAGGTTGGTGATCAATTGGAGATTCGACGACCAAGATGGCAAGAACTCCAGTCGACTGGAATAGCAAATTTCCCGAACTATGCAGGAGCAGAGCCAGGTGACCTAGAGTTGGCTGGAACAGGTCCAGTCGACTGGAAAGTCGAGCATACCAAATTGAAGGAATGATTTGGAGTCAATTGGAATAGGCTTATGAAAGAAATGGAGGACCAACTCCTAAATAATCAATTCTACAACAACTCTACTACGTCCAAGTGTTGTCGCCATCATTCATCTTTTCCAAAGAGCTTCATCATGCCTACACAAGTTGCATCTCTACATTTCTAAAGTGTCGGTATAAGCTTTAAGTTTTGTAATTCATTTCTTGTACTTGATTTCGCTTTTGTGCTTATATTTCTAAAGGGAATGTAGCTTGTTACCTTTCCCTTACTCTTTGTAAAAAATGAATACCCTTTGAGTTCGAGAATTTCAAATCAGAGGGCTTTTTAGTAGATTGCCCATCGAGGTAGCTCTCAGAGAGTTATGGGTCTTGGAGTAGCAACCAAGCTAGGGTTGTGAACCAAGTAAAAAATATTTGTCTATTTATTTTATTTTATTCCGCTGCATAACTATTGATTTAAAAAGATAAAACATAAAATTTTTAAAAGTGTTAAAAGAAAATTTTATAACTTTCGAGATTCACCCCTCTCTCTCGGAAATCTCGATCCTACACATAAAACATAGAATAAAATACAGTGGAAAAACTAAAGACACAAAGAGATAGAATATTTTTACTTGGTTCACCACCAAAGGGTTGCTAGTCCATGACTTGCAATCCAAGACTGCTATCAAAAGGGCAGTCACTAAATATCTCTTTCTCTGTAAAGATAAGAGATTGTTTCTTTTATAAAAAATAGGGTACGGTAACAACCTTACCATCCCTTAGAAATTAAGTACAAAAAGAAATGACACAAGTATAATAAAAGTATACCGATACAAGGTTCTTACCTTGTTTACCTTTGCCAAACTCTTGGTCCTTTGATCTATTTGGACTTTGTCGCTTAGCCTATGATCCTTAGACCACCCTGGCCTTCTTCGATGTCCAGACTCTGATGACCAACTGAGGCTCTACCACATGACATCCTTGATCTAATAAGACTTCCTTGCCTAGTCAAGTTCTGCAGACCTACTAGGTCTTCGCTCACCTAGTTAGGTCCAGCAAACTTACTAGGGGTTTTACATGTTAAGTTCTGCAAACTTAACACACATTATCATATCACAATATGACTTAACTTTGAACCTTTGTTATCATCAAAATCAACAAGTAAATAAGGATATTTTTTAATGTTAAAAAATTCTCCCCCTTAATATAACCTCCCCTTTAATATGATAATTTTTTGAAAAAATTAGTTTTCAAAGTTAAAACATTTTCATAACTTTACCCCTCTACTCCTCCTCCTTTGCCATATATCAAAAATATGTTTCAATTTTTTTAAACAAAGATTGTTAAAGGAAAAAAATTTCAATTCAATTTCAATAAGGTTTTCTTAAGTAAAAACAAATTCAAACTTTTTCTTAACTAGTTCAAATATTTTGAAATACACCAAAAGTTTCTTTAAATTTTTTTAAAGAATTTCCAAAATTGTTAAGGAAAATATTTTTGTGAAGTTTCAATATTGCAGCTATTAATAATGGAGATTTTCAAAAATATTTGAAAATTTAAAATTTTAGAAAACTTGTTCCATTCTAAGAAAACATTTATATTAAATGAGCTGAGTAAGTACTATGCATTCGAGCATGTACTATTGAATGAGTTTAAATAACTCTAAGTATGAAAAAAATATTTTAAAATAAATCATCTAATAAAGTGTCATTAAAGAAATGTCCAACTTCATTTTTGACTCAAATGATATTAAATTATCAGTAAGTCTTGGTAGAATTGAAGTTGGTTATCTAAGTGATTGGTTTATATTTATACTCCTTGATTCATATCGATGCACTAAATTTATATTTGAAATTAGGAGTAAAGTTCTACCATCTCACGCCTATCTATGTGGCTCAATACACAACTAGGTTAGACTTTAGTGTTGTGAGATGCACTACTCCTTAAATCTATAGGAATATGATTTCCAAAGTAAGTTCTAAGCTAGTTCCAAAAAAACTAAGAAATAATGTAGAATAAGATCCTATTCTACTGAACACATTTGAAAATAATAATGTTCAAATCAAAGGGAACTGCAATAACCAATAATATAATGTTTACAAAAAGTTTTTTAAAATACAATTTCCTATCTAATCAGATGATGGTGGAGGAGGAGGAGGAGGATGTCCACTCATACAAGTATGTATTATATCAATCATCTCCTACTGCTACTTTCAAACCTGTCGGAATCTAGTGATCGTAGTCTCCTCAAGTTTTGAGACTTGATTCTCAAGTGTCAGAGCAACTGGAGGTGGAGGTAGCTGGGGTAGATCAGGGAAGTCAAAATTGGATATCTCCTCATTAGCTAGTGGCTGAGGCTAGGCCCCCCTCTTCCATGACATCACATGATCATCTATTTCTATCCTAGCTAATGCAAATTGCCTATCTCCTATCATATCAAACTCAGAAAGTGGTTTGATGTTACCTAAAGTAACATCAATCCCAAAAGATGCTATAAAAGAAGTCAGAATGTGGCAATAGGACATGTGTAACCTATGGCTAGTAATGACTCTTAAGTAGTGAATGATGGAATGAAACATATGCAAACTGATGTATATATTTAACCTATGACATAATGCATATAACAAAAATGAATGAAAATGGTGCATCATAGCAATGTCCCTGGTACTAAGAGGCAAAATGCATGTGTCCAGAACTAAATACAAGACATAGTCCTGTACTGAAAGTTTGGGCGAGCTAAACTGGCTCACCATTGGTGTCCTCTCCTAATCAAAAAAATATGAATAAAATCGTATCTAAGGTGATATGAGAATAGGGATCACCAAATGGTAAAGTCGAAGGTGGAAATCAAGAAAATGTACATGTGGACTCTCTAAGTCCTAAATGTCTCTTGAGCACTTCGGGTGTGAGTATGATGTCCACACTTTCAATTCGAGTGACATATACAAGGTCATCTAACTTAACCAAGTTATTATATAGCTCAACACATAGCCCAATGCTAGTACAATAGATTAGGTTACCTAACCCATAGTGATCAATGACCTCTATGGTGGGTAGACACGACTTAACTAAAAAAGATATACTAAGGTACCTAGCAGGCATGGGTATGAATGTAATGGTGGAAAAAATCTAAGCCTAAGTTCCTCAATAGGGAATCTATTGTCGAAATTGGAGATGCTAGAGGGGAAAACCTTAGTGGTCTTTCTCTTGGTCCTATAACATTTTTATTAATAATAAAATAAGCCTATCTAAAAAAAATAAAGAAAATTACTAGATAAGTTCGAGGTTACCTAGGCATAGTTTTTTTAGCAGGGAATGGTCTTAGATGAAGTTTGAGAGAGTTTGGAGAGTTTAGAAGGAGGAGATAGGCGCATAAAATAGTTGCGCTGGGTTCCCTACTTATGCAGGTTTTTCGAGCACCTGGAAGGGTTCCAAGCGCTTGAAGATATCTTGTCAAACTGATCATGTCAGGCCCCTAGGTGCCTGGAGGAGTTTCAGGTGCCTAAAAACTAGGTTTTTACCACCATAATAAATGCTAGGTACTACAGACGACTGGACCTGGTCTGGTCGCCTGCCTTGCGCAGGAATAGGTTAAGGTGGCTAGACAAGGTTCAGGCGCCTAGGATGATTAATTTTGAATTTCTATTTTAAGTTTCTCGGAAGCACCTAGACATGGTTCGAGCACCTAGATTAGGACCTAAAGCCTTTAATGCTCAGTTAACATTTCTCTAATTAATAAAGTCATAGTTTTTATGAGATGTTTTACAATGTTAGTTGATTTAAAATTGAAAAAAACAAGGTGCTTGGTTTTGGATCATATTGGAATTTTTGAAGAAGCTTACAAGTTTTGTCCTAGGTTTCATCTCATTCATTCTACATGATCAATCAAGTTATTCTTATAGATTTTGTGAGACAATTTTCAATTTTACTTAGTGTTATGAAGATTACTTAACCTTGTGTTAGATTCAAGTTTAACCCTCAGTTAACTAAGTAAACATTTCAAAAGATGACTTCCAGGTCGTGGCAAGACACAAGGGCCTTCTTTGATTGAAATAACGACCACTTCATTAGACAAGGCTAGCTTAAGAAGTTATATACTTAGCTTTCTTAGAGCCAAACCCTTGTCTAACTTGTTTAAGATGAAGTGAGGTAGCTTCAGCTAGATTCATCTAGCTAAGAGCGCCAAATTAGATATACCTTATCCATCTTGAATACACTTAGACTAGGTTTTACTATCTTACTATCATCTCACCGTATCCTAATACTATATTGTCAAGGTTAACTAACTCTTTTTTTATCTAACCATTCCAGTTTAAGCAATTAAATTAAATTAAGCATCCATGAAACAAAAATAAAATCATGTGATTCAATTATTTAAGCATACAATTTTGGTATTAGCTGTAAGATACGGCGAAAAAAAAATTGTATGGTTAGGAGTTAATTACATCTAACCTAGCTTAAGAAATTTTAATAGTTTAATTAACCTAGATTTAATTGAATCTAGGGTTAATGGCTTATAGGATTAAAAACCCAACACAATCACTCGTTAAAACCAAAAACCCGACCCGCTCAATGAAAATTAACAACAGAAAAATTAACACTGCATCTGTTTCCCCATTTTTCACCGTCGCACCAACCGACGAGCGTTTCTCTCTTTCGTGATATCTTCTCCTCATGTTTCTACTTCTCGTCGGCTCCTCATCCCGACTGAAGGTGACAGCGATCAACTACTCTTGGTGATCTCTTCGAAGGAGCATGTGTAGTGGGTGTGCGAGGGGAGGGGAGCTTGAATCGATGGCGTCTCCGCGTTGTTCCGATCGGGAGTGGCTTCGCGATTCTGCCAGAGCAGGATAGGGCGATCTCTCCCATCGGTAAGTTTATTCTTCTCCTATCTACGATGAAATCCATCTTCG
Organism: Wurfbainia villosa; assembly: GCA_025175895.1. Lineage (NCBI taxonomy): Eukaryota > Viridiplantae > Streptophyta > Magnoliopsida > Zingiberales > Zingiberaceae > Wurfbainia > Wurfbainia villosa. The sequence continues at coordinate 36,535,892 of CM045996.1, forward strand.
CCGACATCTTTTCTCCCTTGTAGCTCACAAACCGGGGGTGATATAGTGTAGCGGCTTTATCATTAGGTTTTCGACGAACCAAGCCATCCACTGCTGGTTGTGGTCAGGGAAAGGTAAGCATCAATTTTGGTTCTCCTTACCTTGAACAAGAGTAAGATGTTGCTGTGGTTTCCTGTGCTAAGCTCAAAATTTGATTTGGGCAGTGGTCTGTTTCCGGGAACGGTGGAATTTGGGAAGGGTTTCTGTCGATGTTGGGGATTGGCTATCGGTGGGAATTACAACAGCATGTAAGTGTGATTTATCTTCTGTTCGGCTGGTGTTGATTGCATATTTTTTTTATTGTGTGGGGAGGAACCGATGGGTAATGGGTTGAACGAAGTGGTTAAATAGTTAGGTATCTAAATTGGTGGAACTGTGTGGCTATGATTGTGGTTGCAGCAGGCGGTTGGAAGCTCATTCACGACCTCTGTCGAAACTAGGGCAGCAAGGAACTGATCGGGCAAACTGAGCAATTGGGGGAAAGTTCCAACTGTAGGTAAGCTTGGTTTATCACATGTTCAACGGGGATTTTTGCTATTTGAATTTTTATTAACGTGCAGCTGTGAGTGATCAGAGGGATGGAGTAGGCTATGAGTAGAGGTTAGTTGGTTGTGAGGTTTTGTTTGGGTGGTTGACCGGCTGTGAAGCAGTAGCTTTGTTTGGGCTACGAACAGAGATGTGTATTAGTGTGAATATGGGTTAGATTTATACTTAATTTGTTGGCGATCCTATTACATCAAATTAAGTGTAAAAAGATTAAATCTTCATGAGATTGACTTTGTTAAGTGGGTATGGAGTTGGATGAGTAGGTTAGCACTTTTGCTAATTGAAAATGGTGAGTTAAATTAAATAGTCAAGTCTGGCTATTTGAGCTTCTAATTCGTATTCGATAAAGGGACGCGAATATAGAAACGATAGAATAGTAAATTATATATTTATTGTCATATGATTGAACATAATCACAATGTTTGAAATGTGCAAGACGTGGATACGAGACGGGTTCGCGACCGTGAGGATTTTGTTACTACGAGCATTTATAGCAGTTGGGTAATTCCTACCCTGGTCAGGTAGTTTTAAATGCATGCAGATTTAGATGCATGATCATCTTATATGATCATGTTACCTTGATTCTGTTCTTATTTACTCTTGCATTTGATACCTTACCTTTGGCTATTAACTCCATTGCTGCTATCATGTTTATTTTATCATGATTAGGAGTTATATATATAGGTGATGTAAGTAACTTAGAATTTGTTTAAGTTAAGTGCAAATAGTAAAGTCCGGATGACAACCTAATTGTAAATTGAGCAAAGAGGTCATCTGTAGGTAGGTCATGTGTTGAACGTAGGGTTAATTCTAATACCCTTAGGTTGCATGTTTACTACCGACCATGTACTATGTAAATGGTCAAGTGAATTGTACTTAGTGTGTCGCTACGGATCGGTGGTCGTAACTCATTATAATCAGTTGAGTATGATTCTCTACAGGATAGAGAGTGCATTGATCTGATTAGTACGACTCTCTGTAGAATAGAGAGTCTGTGATGAATGTCTATTTATGATAGAGCATTCATGTCATTTGCATGTATGATGGCGACGTGGTCTCCCTTGTGGTTGAGAGGGTCGTCAGTCATCCTGCCTCCACGGTTACTCATAGGAGGAGTAACCGGTGTGAGGGCAGAGCATTATGGTGCCACACTCTACCACTATAGATGGTGGTAGTTAAATTTGCGTGCCGTAGTCCTGCGTGTGTGGCACTCGACCACTCATGGGTAGTGACTGTCGGAGTGACCAACAGCAGGGACCCCCATAGTATAACTTGCTCTTCATGCTTATATGCTACTCGATCATACTGCCCACTCGGCCACTCGAGAGTAGTGGTTGGTGTTGAATTGGGACAGTTGTCATGCTCGAGCCACCGAGGCCACACTGGGGTCGTAGTAGCTTTAGGGTGAGCCGACATGACCATGCATGTTGCATTGCCCACTTATGACATTTTTGCATATTGCCATATATATATATATATATGGATGATTGTGATTAGTATGCATATATAGATGTAGTATATATATATATGCTTATTGTGATGCTGCATTTGATTGTACTATGCTTGTTGCATTTGGTTGTACATCATCTTCATACATGCTACCTGCATCGCTTATATGGTTGTGTAGGATACCTGTATAGTTGTTGTATTGTCTATTGCATTCTTTGACTTGTATTTATGTAGTTATATGGTTTAGAGCAGACTTTCGGTATATGTATATATTGTGGATATGTGCTCAGGTTGGATAGGTCTAGCATAGCAGACGTTAAGGTATGTTTGTATTTTATATTGGCTTTTGGTTAGAAGGTATATACATGGATATGTTATCATGCTAGTGATACCTATAGATTTTTCTATCGAAATACATGTGATATTGTTATATATATGTTTTTCTATTACCTGCTGAGTTTTACTCACCACCACGGACCCTGGGTTTTTCTGTCGCCCAAGTAACAGGTAGAAGTCTTCGTGACGACTTGGAGCTGCGTCAATGATCCATCCCATCTCCGTTTTTCTGAGTCTCCTGAGGATTTTGTTTATGTCATGGACTATGGTTTATGTATGGACTTCATCTTTATGTCGTGAACTTTGTTTTGTGTTGATGTTTTATATATGGTTTTAGTACTGTAGACTTGTCAGGTGGTGTACACCTGTGTGTTTTTGATTTGGATGTCAGTATGTATGTTGTTTATGTTTCCGCTGTATTTGGTACATTTATATCTGCTTATTATGTTGTTGTTGTGGGCCTACGAGCCTTGTATTAACCCAAAATATTGCCACGTACAGGGGAGATGTCGTCCGTTTGCTTTTCGGCACGACTTACTCTCGGGGCGTGACAACTTTATTGATATCAGAGACGAAGGTTCTGCGATGCCATACAATAATTTTGTTTTTGAGTCTTAGATTCTCGGGAGTCGGTATATTTTTTTGGATTTGGTTTTGTGAGATGGGATTGACAGTGGCATAAACTCCGGGCAGCACGAAGTAAGTATTCCTGATAACTTATACTTTAGTCATATACTTATCTAGACTTATTCAACAAGTGTATACTGTCAGAGTTATGACACCTGTGCAGACTCGTGGTCGAGGCCGTCCATCCAGGCGATTCGCCAGAGGGGTGGGACAAGATACTGTTACGACTGAGCCAACTACTCAAGCATAGCCTCAGCAATCCCCTATTAGTGGTGCAGAGCCTCAGAATCTAGATCTACCACCGACTAGGTCAGCACCTATGAATTCCAGTTGGCTCAATGTTAAGGCACGAATACTAGTGTTAGCACGTTTGGCCAAGGAAAAGTTCACTTTGTTCCGAGGGGAGTCTGATTCATGGATCGCACATGCATGGCTGAAGAATTTGGAGGACACATTCAAGTACATGGACTGTATGGACGATGAGAAGGTGGGCCTTACTGCGTATCACCTTAGAGACCAGGCCGTTACTTGGTGGAAAATGCAGAAGACTCTACTCAGGGAGCGAGGGATTTATTGGGCCATTTTTCGAGATGCTTTCTAGAGACAATACTTTCCTTCCGCATTTGCTATGGCACGTCGTTAGGAATTCCTGAGTCTGAAGCAAGGTGATCATTCTGTCATGGAGTACAACGCAGAGTTTACCAGACTATCAGAGTTCTGCTCTCATCTAGTAGCACAGGATGCAAATTGGATGTACCAGTTCACACAGGGCCTAACATCTTATATTCGAGTGAGGATGTCAGAATCTTCTATTGCCTCTTACAGGGAGGCATTGGACTGAGCCATTTGTATTGAAATGGCATCCCAATAGATCTCCAAGGAAAGAGATATAGAGAAGCAGATGTCCCAGAGTAAGCAGCAGAAGCAAAATTCAGGGAATCAGACTCAGAAGAAGCAGGAGCAGAAGAGCAATACTTGAGGTACTACAGAGGGATCGTCTAGGGTGCAAAAAAGGAAGCGCCCAACTTCTGAACAGGCTGGAGGTTCCCAAAAGAACTGTAAGAGTCAGAACAGAAATGGATGTTATAAATGCTGATCTGGAAGTCATAGAGCTCCAGAGTATCCTTTGGAGTAGCCTGTTTGCTACTATTGCAAGCAACCCAGACATACCAGTCGAGAGTGTACATTGAGAGCGTAGCTGGAGTTTCCTGATAGCTCTAACAAGGGAAGAAAGTCCAACCAGCAGCGGCAATAGAGGATAGCACCGTGGGCGCGATCTCTTACGTCGAGGCGGCTAGTACCTTCGCAGCGCGATTGTATCGGATGCATGGAGGTGCCCTTGGTGATGCCGACAGCTATCCAGTATCCTGAATCTCCGGTGATCTACTATCCAGGAGTATCTACATTCGATGTTACGGCCGGCTCTCGAGGTTATCTTATGCCTACGGTGACTCGATCTTTAGCACCTCGAGTCGGACTGGTCAAGTGGAGGCACTACTTCTTCGTCGAGGATGCGGTAGATAAATACTCGAGGCGGGACGAGTTTTGCCATCACCGAGAGATGAGGCCTGGTGAGGGATCAATCATACGGGGTATGGTTTCAGTTTATTCTATATACGCTGATACTTTGATTAATATCGATAGTTCCCACTCATTCGTATCTAGAATATTTCTGGGCAGAGTCGAAAGGATCCCAATGGTTCGTTCTTGTGGGTTAGCAGTATCCTTACCATCAGGAGAGGTACTGACTAGCCACCAAGAAATCAAAGGTTGCCCATTAGATTTTGATGAACATATCCTTACAGTGGACCTCCAGGTGTTGGAAATGATAGAGTTCGATATTATTCTCGGTATGGACTGGTTGACCGCTTATTATGCTATAATGGATTGTAGAGCAAGGGTGGTGACATTTCAACCACCGGATCAACCAGCTTGGGAATTTGTTGGTACTAGAGACGATGGATTATCTATTATATCGGCTTTACAGGCTCAAAAGTTATTGGCCCAGGGTTGTCAAGGTTATTTGCTATCTCTGGTCAAAGTTGCGAACGAAGGACTACCACCCCTCTCTGATGTGCTAGTAGTCCGAGAGTATCCAGACGTATTTCCAGATGAACTTCCAGGCTTTCCACCTCCTAGGCAAGTGGAATTTACGATAGAGGTGATTCCAGGAACTGTGCCTATATCAAAACCTTCTTATCGGATGGCACCAAAAGAACTGAATGAACTTAAAGTTCAACTACAGGAGTTGCTGGATAATGGATTCATCCGCCCTAGTATTTCACCATGGGGAGCTCCGGTATTCTTTGTCAAAAAGAAGGATGGATCATTGTGGTTATGCATTGACTATCGGCAACTGAATGTAGTCACAGTTAAGAACAAATATCCACTGCCGAGGATAAAAGATTTGTTCGATTAGCTTAAGGATACATGTGTGTATTCTAAAATTGATCTGCGCTCAGGATATCATCAGCTTGGATAAGAGATGAGGATGTTCAGAAAATAGCTTTCCGCACCCATTACGAACATTACGAGTTTCTAGTGATGCCTTTCGGTCTCACGAATGCCCCAGCTGCATTTATGGACTTAATGAATCGGGTATTCCTGAGGTATATAGATCAGTTCGTCATAGTGTTCATCGATGATATATTGATTTATTCTCGATCCGAGGAGGAGCATGAACAACATCTGCGGATCGTGTTGGAGACATTGCGACGGGAGTAGTTGTATGCCAAGTTTAGCAAGTGTGCGTTCTGGTTATCCTCAGTGGGTTTTCTTAGACATGTAGTGTCCAACAGATATATTTATGTAGATCCCCAGAAGATTGAGGCAATTACTAGTTGGGAACAACCAAAATCAGTTCAGGAGGTTCGTAGTTTCCTTGGTTTGGCCGGGTATTATCGGAGATTCATAGAGGGATTCTCGAGTATCGACATGCCACTCACTCGCCTGACTCGAAAAGGGGTTAAATTCACTTGGTCAGAGGCTTGTGAAACTAGCTTCCAGGAGCTTAAGCGATGACTAGTTTTTGCACCAGTCTTAGTGATTCCTTCTGGTATTGATGGGATGGTTCTCTATACGGATGCTTCTATCCAAGGGTTGGGTGCAGTTCTGATGCAGTCTAACCACGTGGTATCTTGTGCCTCCCGTCAACTAAAGGATCACGAGAGAAATTACCCAGTGCACGATCTGGAGTTAGCTGCCATCATTTTCGTATTGAAGATATGGAGACACTACTTGTATGGGATTACCTTTGAGATCTATACGGACCATAAAAGTCTGAAGTATCTGTTCACACAGAAAGAGTTGAATCTGAGACAGAGACGATGGATGGAATATCTGAAAGATTACGACTGCACCATCCAGTATCATCCGGGAAAAGCTAATGTCTATTAGTGAAAGCTCTAGAGCCAATCATGTGATGATTGTTGTATGAACTTTATTGTATCATATTCCTATTTATAAAGGCATGGTTATTATATTTACTTGTATTGGTGCCAAATAACTAAGTATAATAATGTCCTTGAGTAGAAGGTTCTTATCTATATCAATCGATTGGTTGAATCGATAATGAGATAATACAGAGAACAATACTCTTAATCATTCCTAGTCAAGTATTAATATTCAGGGACAATGTTAATGCGTAGAGACTAGCATGTAGGTCAACTCGATGACTTGATCTCACAAGTCATGGATATGAGATATCAAGTTGACACATGGGTATGCATTGGAGAATGTATACTGAATGACCCGCCATGAGAAAGTATCATGGATCGTTATATGAGTGTCATATACTTTCTCATGTGACTATTAGTATGACTATTAGTCCTTGGACATGAAGTCACCATGGTTCCCTACATAAGAAGTTGCATACTTTGGCTTCGTCAAACGTCACTCGTAAATGGGTGGACTATAAAGGTGATTACTGGGTATGTAACAAATTATGCAGATGGATGTGAGTGATGTAGATGGGATCTATCCCTCCTATATGACGGGAGTGACATCATTATTCTCAATAGAGTGAGACCACGAAGTGCATGGCCATGCCCAAATGAGCTCAATATGAGATATTGAGCTCATTTGATTAGAGTGAGTCTACTTGGAGTTCAAGATATAGATTGTACTGAGGATGACATGGTCTATGCCTCAATTGGTCAATCTAGATGTCAAGAATAGAGAGACATTGTTACATATTGTGAGAGTCACAATTAGTAGTCACAAAGGTGATGTTGGAACTCAACATTCTTGTAACTTGGGTAGCAATGATGTGTTGCTAGATACCGCTCATTGCTTATATTCCTAAATCGGTTTAGGAGCATTGCCAACGTTACAAGAACCTATAGGGTCACACACAAAGGGCAATTAGATGGAGATTAGGTTCATATGATGAACCATGAGGATTAGGTTCAAGGGATAAACCAAATTGGATTAAGAGCAATCCAAATTAAACTAATTGAGTTAGACTCAATTTGATTCAAGTGTTGAATGAGTCTAATTTAGATTTGATTCATTGAGTCAATTTAAATTAATGAATAGAAATTCATTAAATCAAATTGACTTGAATCAAGTGGTTAGATTTGATCAACCATGGGAGATAAGAGGTCAAGTTTGACTTGACTTGAGAGGGAAGATGAATGGTCAATTTTGACTTGACCAATTGCCATGTCATGATGACTTGGCATGGGGGTTGGCCAATGATGATGTTCCACATCATCATGGACTTATTATGTGGTGCCACCTCATGAGGGAGACCAAGAGCCATTGGCTCTTGGAGTTACATGCATGCATGTAACCCCCCAACTTGAAGTGGCCGGCCACTTTTCATAAGATGAGAAGTTATTTTGTGATTAACTTCATCTTCTTCCTTGCTTCTCTCAAATTCTCTCCCATTTTTCCTCATCTTGCTGAGATCCCTAGAGGGTGATAGCACACTCTAAGGTGTCTTCTCCACCATTTGTCCGTGTGGATACTTGTAGAGGAGTGTACACTTGACACTCTTCGAGATCCGACAAAGCGTTTGGACGAGATGGATAAGCGAAGGGCATCGCTACGAGGGTAATGCTCTCATCATGTAGATCTAAGGTAGATCTAGGTTTCCATAACACGTACATGAATTTATTTTTATATATCTTCGCACGGATCCGTGGCCGCGTTTCTGAGGTTTTCGCAATACAAAAAACGGTTTTTGCAGCTCGGTTAGTCCAACAATGTTGTAGTAGATCCGCTGAGCAAGAAGTCTCATGGAGTTCTGGCTAGTCATCTGACATCAGTTACTGATCTAGTTCGACAGTTCTCAGAGTTGGGATTGTCTGAACACGGTCAAACGTCCCGGGGGATATTAGTTTCTATTGTTGCCCAGTCTGCTATTGTTGAGAGGATCAAGGAAGCACAAGTCAGTGACCAACATCTGCAGTTCTTGTGCAGCACGATAGACTCAGAATGTCAGACGGATTTCTCGAGTGACGAGAATGGAGTACTTCATATCTGTGGACAACTATGTGTTCCGGACACACACCCAGTTAAGGAAGAATTGCTACAGGAAGCACATCAGTCGAGATTTGCTATACATCCGGGTGGTACTCGGATGTACCGAGATTTGAAGCACTTATACTGGTGGAACGGTATGAAACGAGATATTGCGGACTTTGTTGCACGATGCCTAGTATGCCAGCAAGTGAAGGCTGAACATCAGAAACCTACTGGGTTACTTCAGGAAATTCTGATCTCGGAATGGAAGTGGGAGCATATCACGATGGACTTCATTACGGGATTACCCAGAATCCGTAAAGGACATGATGCGATTTGGGTAATCGTAGATCGATTGACCAAATCAGCTCACTTCCTTCCAATTCATGGTGGGACAGATTCATTGGATCATCTAGCGGACTTGTACTGCCAGGAGATTATCAGATTGCATAGTGTACCATTGAGTATCATATCTGATAGAGATCTGTGATTTACTTCATGATTCTAGCAGAGTCTGCAGTAAGCTATGGGCACAGAGCTTTGACTCAGTACCGCCTTTCATCCACAGACAGATGGACAGTCTGAGCGTACCATTTAGACTCTGGAGGATCTACTGCGATCTTGTGTCATGGATTTCGGTGGCAGTTGAGAGGATTACATTCCTTTAGTGGAATTTGCCTATAACAACAGCTACCACTCCTCTATTCAGATGACTCCTTTCGAGGAGTTATACGGCAGACCCTGCAGATCTCCAGTGTTATGGGAGGAAGTTGGGGAACGACAGATATTGGGGCCTAAGAGTATCCAACATGATGCAGAGTTGGTATGAGTCATCAGACGATGATTATCAGAGGTACAGGACCGATAAAAGAGTTATGTGGACCGGAGGCGAAGGCCTTTGGAATACAAGACAGTAATGAAAACTCCATACAGTCGATCTTTTATACCCGCTTCAAGATATGATGACGAATCTCAATCTTGGGGTAACCTTTTTACACAGTTTATGTTTACTTCAATTTTTTTCTTGTACATATGAAGTGAGATTTGATCTTCTTACTACAAATTTCTAAGTTGTTTTGTTTCACTCATATAACTATTTGGTTTAACTCATTCTAAGTCGGGGACCATGTATTCCTACGAGTGTCACCCACCAAAGGAGTCAAGAGATTTGAGCTAAAAGGAAAATTAACTCCATGCGACATTGATCCATTTGAGATATTGAAGCGAATTGGAGGTGTAGCATATCGGTTGGCCTTACCTCCGACACTAGTAGGCGTTCACAATGTATTTCATGTTTCTATGTTGAGGAAATACGTGCCACGATCTGACCATATTCTGAAAGAGGTTCCGATACCACTCCAGGCGAATGCGACTTATGAGGAGATTCATGTGCAAATTCTTGGTCACAAGGAGCGACAGTTGCGGAACAAAATCATCCGACTCGTAAAAGTGGGATGACAACATTATACAGATGAGGAGGCTACATGGGAGCTGGAAGATATTATCCGAGCTCGATACCCTCATCTATTTGTTTGAGGTATGTGATTATTTTAGAATATGCTTGATCTAATTTTTGCATTTAAATACGAAATTTGGAAACCAAATTTTAATAAGTGGGGGAGAATGTAAGATACGGCGAAAAAAAAATTTGTATGGTTAGGTGTTAATTACATCTAGCCTAGCTTAAGAAATTTTAATAGTTTAATTAACCTAGATTTAATTGAATCTAGGATTAATGGCTTATAGGATTAAAAACCCAACACAATCACCTATTAAAACCAAAAACCCGACCCACTCAATGAAAATTAACACCAAAAAAATTAACGCTGCATTCGTTTCCCCATTTTTCACCGCCGCACCGACCGACGAGCATTTCTCTCTTTCGCGATATCTTCTCCTCATGTTTCTACTTCTCGCCGGCTCCTCATCCCGACTGAAGGCGACAGCGATCAACTACTCTCGGTGATCTCTTCGAAGGAGCGTGTGCAGTGGGTGTGCGAGGGGAGGGGAGCTTGAATTGACGGTGTCTCTGCGTTGTTCCAGTCGAGAGTGGCTTCGAGATTCTGCCAGAGCAGGATAGGGCGATCTCTCCCATCGGTAAGTTTCTTCTTCTCCTATCTACGATGAAATCCATCTTTGCTGACATCTTTGCTCCCTTGTAGCTCACAAACCGGGGGTGATATAGTGTAGCAACTTTATCATTAGGTTTTCGACGAACCAAGCCGTCCACTGCTGGTTGTGGTCAGGGAAAGGTAACCATTGATTTTGGTTCTCCTTACCTTGAACGAGAGTAAGATGTTGCTGTGGTTTCCTATGCTAAGCTCGAAATTTGATTTGAGTAGTGGTCTGTTTCCGGGAACGGTGGAATTTGGGAAGGGTTTCTGTCGGTGTTGGGGATTGGCTGTCGGTGGGAATTACAACAGCAGGTAAGCGTGATTTATGTTCTGTCCGGCTGGTGTTGTTTGCTAATTTTTGTTATTGTGTGGGGAGGAACCGATGGGTGATGGGTTGAACGAAGTGGTTAAATAGTTAGGTATCTAAATTGGTGGAACTGTGTGGCTGTGATTGTGGTTGTAGCAGGCGGTTGGAAGCTGATTCACGACCTCTGCCGAAACTAGGGCAACAAGGAACTGATCGGGAAAACTGAGCAATTGGGGGAAAGTTCCAACTGTTGGTAAGCTTGGTTTATCACATGTTCAACGGGGATTTTTGCTGTTTGAATTTCTATTATCGTGCAACTGTGAGTGATCGGAGGGATGGAGTAGGCTGTGAGTGGAGGTTAGTTGGTTGTGAGGTTTTGTTTGGGTGGTTGACCAGTTGTGAAGCAGTAGCTTTGTTTGGGCTACGAATAGAGATGTGTATTAGTGTGAATATGAGTTAGATTTATACTTAATTTGTTGGCGATCCTATTACATCAAATTAAGTGTAAAAAGATTAAATCTTCATGAGATTGACTTTGTTAAGTGGGTATGGAGTTGGATGAGTAGGTTATCACTTTTGCTAATTGAAAACGGTGAGTTAAATTAAATAGTCAAGTATAGCTATTTGAGCTTCTAATTCGTATTCGATAAAGGGACGCGAATAAAGAAACGATAGAATAGTAAATTATATATCTATTGTCGTATGCTTGAACATAACCACAATGTTTGAAATGTACAGGACATGGATACGAGACGGATCCGTGGCCGTGAGGATTTTATTACTACGAGCATTTACATCATGTGGGTAATTCCTACCCTGGTCAGGTAGTTTTAAATGCATGCAGATTTAGATGCATGATCATCTTATATTATCATGTTACCTTGATTATGTTCTTATTTACTCTTGCGTTTTATACCTTACCTTTGGCTATTAACTCCATTGTTGCTATCATATTTATTTTATCATGATTGGGAGTTATATATATAGGTGATATAAGTAACTTAGAATTTGTTTAAGTTAAGTGAAAATAGTAAAGTCCGAATGACAACCTAATTGTAAATTGGGCAAAGAGGTCATCTGTAGGTAGGTCATGTGTTGAACGTAGGGTTAATTCTAATACCCTTAGGTTACAATTTTACTACCGACCATGTACTGTGTAAATGGTCAAGTGAATTGTACTTAGTGTGTCGCTACGGACCGGTGGTCCTAGCTCATTATAATCAGTTGAGTACGACTCTCTACAGGATAGAGAGTGTGTTGATCTGATTAGTACGACTCTCTGTAGAATAGAGAGTCTGTGATGGATGTCTATTTATGACAGAGCATTCATTTCATTTGCATGCATGCTGGCGATGTGATCTCCCTTGTGGTTGAGAGGGTCGTCAGTCATCCTTCCTCCACGGTTACTCATAGGAGGAGTAACCAGTGTGAGGGCAGAGCATTGTGGTGCCACACTCTACCACTATAGACGGTGATAGTTGGATTTGCGTGCCATAGTCGTCTGTGTGTGGCACTCGACCACTCATGAGTAGTGACTATAGGAGTGGCCAACAGTAGGGACCCCATCATGTAGCTTGCTCTTCACGCTTATATACTACTCGATCATATTGCCCACTCGGCCACTCGAGAGTAGTGATTGGTGTTGAGTTGGGACAGTTGTCATGCTCGAGCCACCGAGGCCACACTGGGGTCGTGGTAGCTTTAGGGTGAGCCGACATGACCATGCATGTTGCATTGCCCACTTATGACATTTTTGCATATTTCCATATATATACATATATGCATGTATATATATATATATATATATGGATGATTGTGATTAGTATACATATATAGATGTAGTCTATATATATATGCTTATTGTGATGCTGCATTTGATTGTACTATGCTTGTTGCATTTGGTTGTACATCATCTTCATACATGCTACCTGCATCGCTTATACAGTTGTGTAGGATACCTGTATAGTTGTTGTATTGTCTATTTCATTCTTTGACCTGTATTTATGTAGTTATATGGTTTAGAGCAGACTTCCGGTATATGTATATATTGTGGATATGTGCTCAGGTTGGATAGGTGTAGCGTAGCAGACGTTCAGGTATGTCTGCATTTTATATTGGCTTTTGGTTAGAAGGTATATACATGGATATGTTATCATGCTAGTGATACCTGTAGATTTTTCTATTGAAATACATGTGATATTGTTATATACATGGTCATGTCGGCTCACCCTAAAGCCACCACGGACCCTGGGTTTTTCTATCGCCTAGGTAACAGGTAGAAGTCTTTGTGACGGCTTGGAGCTGCGCCGGCGATCCATCCCATCTCTGTTTTTTCGAGTCTCCCGAGGATTTTGTTTATGTCATGGTCTATGGTGTATGTATGGATTTCATCTTTTTGTCGTGGACTTTGTTTTGTGTCGATGTTTTATATACGGTTTTAGTACTGTAGACTTGTCAGGTGGTGTGCACCTGTGTGTTTTTGGTTTGGATGTCAGTATGTATGTTATTTATGTTTCCGTTGTGTTTGGTATATTTATATCTACTTATTATGTTGTTGTTGTGGGCCTACGGGCCTTGTATTAACCCGAAATGTTGCCACGTACGGAGGAGATGCCATCCGTTTGCTTTTCGGCACAGCATACTCTCGGGGCGTGACATTAGCTCCCCCTGGATCATGGCTTCGATAAAGTCTATCCTCATAATAAATTTGATCATTGGGAATCCAATACTTATTTTAATCTAATTATTTTACTAGACTCAACTTAGGGACTCATGCTTGGATTCTCTTACAATTACGATTAACAATAGACAGATATGATATATTAGTTGATTTAGCCTTGAATCTAAGTCTGATCTTATTGTACACAACTCTTTGAGATTCAAACATCATGTCTAGATACTTAGAGCCCAATGTGAACTTTTTCAATATCCCCCTAAGCTCTTGAACTTGTCCTTTCAGCAAGGAATTCTCTTCCTCAAACTTTTGGACTTGAGTGGTTCCTTCTTGAACTTGACTAGTTGAAGTGGTTAGGTTAGTCTTTTCCTTCAGGGATTCAACCTCCTTAAGTAAAGATTTGACCTTAAATTAGAATTAACTAATTTTCTAGATAAGCATGTAATCATTACATATAATTTTTTTAACTAATGACAGGCGTACCTTGTTGGAACCTTCTTGTTGGTGTAAGAATGTCCTAAGCATTAATCTTTTGATGTTTGAATAATCATTTATAGTTAGGAAATGTTGGTAATCTAACATGGATGTTGAGTGATAGGGATAAAGAAAGTCCAAGTGTGAATGCTTAACAAGAAAAGTCCAAGGGTAAAGTCTTGGCAAGAAAAATCCAAGAATGAGGACTAGGTGGCATAAGTCCAAGTGTGTAGTCTTGGCGGCATAAGTCTAAGTGAATAGTGGCAAGGAAGTCCAAGGATGAGATTTAACATCATAAAGTTCAAGTGTGTAGTCTTGGTGGCATAAGTCTAAATGAACCCTGGCAAAGGAAGACTCTAAGCATGACAAAGCTGAAGGAAGCTTTTAAAGGCAAGTGTAAGGATGGAGTCGTGGACTTGGAGAGATTCTGAAGGTGCAAGGCTGATGGAAGAGCTTGAAGGTGATTGGGCTAAGCTTAGGGTTAGGTTTCAAGTATGAATAGTCATACTTGAGGTGTACTAGTCGAATCAGTCAACTGATGAGGTAAAAACACTTGAATAGATTGTTTATCAGTCGACTGGCTCTTTGACCAATCGAATGGTCTTGGGTGCTCGACACTTCAGAAGTTTGAGTCGAACTCAGGCTCAAGTCAGCACTCAAACTCGGGAATTTGAGTTATGATCTAGCAGTCGACTGATCGAGTGCTTAACACTCGAGAAAACCAACTATAGCTCGGGCATTCAACTGGTACTTTGGATCAGTTGAATGACCACTTGCAGTTGACTAGTAGGGCTTAACAGTTGACTGGCTTTGGTGAACAAGAGCACAAAAGGTTTTCCAGTCGAATGTTTGCTAATAACAGTCGACTATTGGCTCGGATAGTTGACTGCTGCTATGAGCAATCGATTGATCAAGTGGCCATTGAGTGGTGACGATCACGATCAAGCTTCATCAGAAGCCATTGGATGAGGTCAACAGTGGCACCAGTCGACTGATGGTATTCAATAATTGACTGGCAAAGCCCTCAATGGACAGAAACAGGCAGATGCCCGAAACTCTATAAAATGAGAGGCTTAGGGGCTTGAAGTAGCTAATGCTTTCATATGAAATTCTCATCCTCTAGGCTCCCCAAGCCTTCTCCTAAGTTCTTAAGCTTTCAATATCTTCTTCCTAAGCTTTTCTTTCAAATCTTGTAAGAAGAGAGTCTTTTTGTAAAAAAAGGTTTCTCCACCTTGGGTTTATCCAAAGGAGATTTAGTGAAGGCTTACAAAGAGTGATCCACCTTAAGAATCGCCGTGGAGTAGGAGTGGATCTCCGAACTACGTTAAACTACTTGTGCTGGCATTGCTTCTTGTTGATTTCAATTTAGTTTGTGTTTTTGTTATTGCTTTTGCTAACCATTCTTGTAGAAATCGAAGGAGGCTATTCACCTCCCTCTAGCCATTCAAATGATCCCCAACACTTCTGAACTAGATATGGATCCGTGGCTTGAAATGGTCTCGGATTCGAATTTGAACTCGCACTCGGATTCAATGAGCTGAGTAAGTACTATGAATCCAAGCATGTACCATTGAATGAGTTTAAATAACTCTAAGTACAAAAATAATATTTTAAAATAAACTATCTAATAAAGTGTCATTAAAGAAATATCCAACTTCACTTTTGACTCAAATGATATTAAATTATCAATAAGTCTTGGTAGAAGTTGGTCACCTAAGTGATTGGTCTATATTTATACTCTTGATTCATGTCGATGCACTAGATTTACATTTGGAATCAAGAGTAAAGTCCTAACATCTCACCCTCATCTACGTGGCTCAATACACAACCAGGTTAGACCTAAGTGTTGTGAGATGCTAGTTCCAGGGTAAGTCCTAGGTTAGTTCTAAAAAAATAAGAAATAAAAGATAAATAATTTAGAATAAGATCCTATTCTACTAAACACATTTGAAAACTATAATGTTAAGATCAAAGGGAACTACAATAACCGATAATATAATGTTTACAAAAAAATAATTTAAAATACAATATTACTATCTAATTAGATGATGGTGGAGGAGGAGGAGGATGTCCACTCATCAATCCCGTATTATATCGATCATCTCTTGTTACTACTCCTGAACCTATTGGAATTCGATCATCACAACCTCCTCAAGTCTAGAGATCCAATCCTCAGTGTCGAAGCAATTGGAGGTGGAGGTAGCTTGGGAAGGTCGGGGAAGTCAAAATCGGATATCTCCTCATCAACCAGTGGTTGTTGTGGTTGGGCCCCATCTTCCATGACATGGCATGATCGTCTATCTCTATCCTAGCTATGCAAACTGTCTAACTCCTATCATGTCAAACTCAGAAAGTGGTTTGATATTACTTGAAGTAACATCATTCCCAAAAGATGCTATAAAAGAAGTCAAAACGTGGCAATAGGGAATGTCTACCCTATGGCTAGTAATGAATCTTGAGTAGTGAATGATGGAATGGAACATATGCAAACTAATGTCAATATCTAACCTATGACATAATGCATATAACAAAAATGAATGAAAAGGGTGCATCATAGCGACGTCCCTAGTACTAAGAGGCAAAATGCATGTGACTAGAACTCAATACAAGATGTAGTCTTGTACTTAAAGTTTAGTCAAGCTAAATTGGCTCACTGTTGGCATCCTCTCCTCATCGAAAAAATACAAATAGATCATATCTAAGGTAATATGAGAATAGAGATCACTAAGTGGTAAAGCTGAAGATGGGAAACAAGAAAATGTACATGTGGACTCTCTAAGTCCTAAATGTCTCCTGAACACTTCAAGAGTGAGTATGATGTCCACACTTCCAACTAGAGTGACATATGAAGGTCATCTAACTTAACCAAGTTATTGTATAGCACAACACATAACTCAATGCTAGTACAATAGACTAGGTTACCTAATCCATAGTGGTCAACGACCTTTATGGTGGGTAGACACGAGTTAACAAAAAAAGATCTACTAAGGTACCTAGTAGGCATGGATATAAATGTGATGGTGAAAAATCTAATTCTAAGTTCCTAGTAGGGAATCTACTGTCAAAACTGGGGATGCTAGAAGGGCCAACATCAATGGTCTTTCTCTTAGTCCTATAACATTTTTATTAATAATAAAATAAGAATATATAAATAAAAATGAAGAAAATTACTAGATAAGTTAGAAGGTTACCTAGGCATAGTTGCTTTAGAGTAGGGAATGGTCTTGGACAAAATTTAAGAGAGTTTGGAGAGTTTAGAAGGAGGAGATAGGTGCACAAAATGGTTGCCTTGGGTTCCCTACTTATGCAGGTTTTTCGAGTGTCTAGAAGGGTTCCAGGTTCTTGAAGACATCTTGTCAAACTAATCATGTTAGGGTCCCATGCGCCTGGAAGAGTTCCATGCACCTAGAAACTAAGTTTTTATTGTCATAATAAATACAAGGTCCTACAAGCATCTGGACCTAGTCTGGTTGCTTTCCTTGCGTGGGAATAGGTTAAGGTGCCTGGAAAAGGTCCAGGTGTCTGGGATGTTTAATTTTGAATTTCTATTTTAAGTTTCTCAGAGGCGCCTGGACATAGTTTGGGTGCCTAGATTGGGACCTAAAGTTTTTAATGCTCAGTTAACATTTCTCTAAGTAATCAAGTCATTGTTTTTATGAGATGTTTTGCAATTTTAGTTGATTTAAAATTGAAAAAACAAGGCGATTGGTTTTGGATCAGATTGGAATTTTTGAAGAAGCTTACAAGTTTTGTCCTATATTTTATCCCACCCATTCTACATGATCAATCAAGTTATTCCTATAGATTTTGTGAGATAATTTTCAATTTTACTTATGAAGATTATTTGACCTTGTGTTAGATTCAAGTTTAACTCTCAGTTAACTAAGTGAACAGTTCAAAAGATGACTTCCAAGTCGTGGCGAGGTACAGTGGTCTTCTTTGATTGGAATAACAACCACTTCCTTAGACAAAGCTAGCTTAAGAAATTATATACTTAGTTTCTTAGAGTCAAACCATGGTCTAACTAGTTTAGGATGAAGTGAGGTAGCTTTAGCTAGATTCATTTTGCTAAGAGCACCAAACTGGATACATCTTATCCATCTTGAATACACTTATACTAGGTTTAACTGGCTTACTATTAACTCACCGCGTCCTAATACTATGTTCAAAGTTAACTAACTCTTTTTTATCTAACCATTCTAATTTAAGAAATTAAATTAAACTAAGCTTGCAATAAACAAAATTAAAATCATGTGATTCAATTGATTAAGCATACAATTTTGGTATTAGCTCCCCCTGGATCATGGCTACGATGCAGTTTGTCCACATAATAAATTTGATAATTGGGAACCCAATACTTGTTTGAACTAATTATTTTACTAGACTCAATGATGAGTGTGAATCATACACATATTTTAGGGTTTATTTGTTGGAGGATCGGTGGCCGGCTAGAGGGGGTGAATAGCCCAATTCGTGTGTACGGTGGAAATCGTCCATTCATCGCGTGCTCATCTACAATCTCGTTAATGTGCAGCGGAAATAATAGTAATATGAATACAAAAGACAAGCATACACAAATACACACGATATATGTGGTTCGGAACCTTAGGATTCCTACTCCACGAGATGAGCTCAACGAGCTCGTGTTATGCGCACGCCACTAACAAAACTCTTTCTCGACAACAAGTCGGAGGTGGAGAAACCTCGTATAAGCAATTACACTAAGTAATACAAGAAAATACAAATATAAGAAGAAATACAAGTAAAGAACACTTTACAAAACTTCGCTTTGATCACTTTCTTGTTACTTGCTTTGGATTGCTCTTGAAGGTCTAGAATGCAGCAGCAATTTCCTTCCAAAATCGCCCCAAAAACTCTTGCAAAATCCTCCATCTCGAGCTCCATTTATAACCTGCATCGAGCTGATTTTGCACCAATCAGTCGACTGGTCTTGTAGCCGTTGTCTCACAATGACTCGATCCACGTTGGACAAGTTCCAATGGATCCATCATCAGTTGACTGATGATCCCATCAGTTGAGTGCTCGTCATGGTCACTCGACTGGAAAACATTCTGTGCTCGAATTCACCCTAATCAGTCGACTGCCATCCCTTGGCAATCGACTGATGGAGTCTGCAGTTGACTGTCATCCCTTGGCAGTCGACTGTTCGGCCAGAACGAGTTCAGTCAAACTCATTCGACTCAGAGCAGTCGATTGGTACCTATACCAGTCGACTGATGTCGAATAAAACCTCAAACACTAAGTTGTTTGAGCATCCGACACTCAGTCTTAGCCACTTGGCCAAGTCCACCTCATCCTCTCATGGAGTTCCCCACCGAAGCTCTCTTCCCTCAGCCTACGTCCCTCGAATGCACCAAGCGCACAACTTAGTAATGCCATCCTTCGCATCTCTTTCCCTTGAAGTCTGCTTCCCTTGGGCCTCATTCTATTCACTCCCCGTCTGATGGTCCCTCAGATGCACCAAGCGCATGACTTCACAATGTCATCCTTCACCGACTCAAAGACCCCGAGCCTACGAGACTAGTGAACTTGCCAAGTCCTCAAGACTTCCCACACCAAGCCTCATACTTGGATTTTCCATGTCAAGCCCTATGCTTGAACTTTCACACCAAGGCTACACACTTGGACTTACGTGGCCAACCCATGTTGGACTTTCCCAACACCAAGCCCTATGCTTGGATTTTCCCAACACCAAGCCCCATGCTTGGACTTTTCACAACCAAGGCTACACACTTGGATTTACGTGGTCAACCCATGTCGGATTTCCCATGACAATCCCATGTCATACATTTTGTCTAACATCAAAATACAGTTCAAGTCAAACTTGAGTCCAGTCAATCATGACTTAGGCTAATTGCAACAACAATCTCTCCCTTTTTGATGTTTGACAAAATCTCAAACTCAAGTCTACCAATTATCTCCAATTGGCAATTCTCACATCCCAATGAGAATTCCAACTAACTCTAATTGGTAACTTCTTCCCTTTTTTGACATACATTAAAAAGGTCCTCCCCAAGGGTATGAATGTCTCATATCCCAATGAGATCTTACAATCTCTCCCTTGAAGGAAAATACATGCCTTCAATCTTTCTAGTGATAAGTCCGATATCACTTAAGAGAGACAATCCCCAAATTTTCCTACCATGAGAAAAAATACACATCCATCTTCCCATGATGGATACCTCCCCCTAAAGGCATGCTCCCCCTTGACTATTGCACCAACATTATTTACCATGCTTTTCTAGTATTTTACTTACATATCATGCATAAAACCTTGCATTTACCTTCCTTTCATCTTTTTAGTTCAGATAATTACAATTATGAGTTTTTCTTGTAGGAATGCATAAAAAAAAGCATATCAGAGTCCAACACACCTTGGTCATGCCCAACCTCCTTAACATAGTTGAGTTCGAGGCATGCCGAGCCTTTCTAGACTCTTACACGCCCTAGCCATGCCAAATGGCACTATTGTGCCTCGGTTAATGAACTTCTCTGAATTTCTCATCCATAAAAAGCTATAAAAAGTCCCCATAGCTAAGGAGAAAGGATTCTGGAGATCTTAACCCTTAGGATCAAGGCAGCTGTTAGGGAGCTTCCTAGGGCAAGTTGAGGAATCAAGGAGAAGGAGCCCCAAGCTGGAGGAAGTCTTCAACCGACGTTGACAAATTCATTTTCCCTTCTTTCTCTTCTTTAGCTTTGTCAAATGGTTTTCTATACTTCATTTATATCTTTCTTCCATACTATGGAGTAATTTTCCTCGATCTTACGATGAGGGAGAAGCTCTTTGTTTATTCTCCTTGGATTGTTATAACTCTTTTATTTATTAAGTGTAAACTTCTTGAATTAGTTTTACGGTGCGTATGATTTATTTTACGAGTTTGCTGATCACCTATTTGTTAGTGCCTATAAGATCCACATATCTCCACAATGGTATGATATTGTCCACTTTGGGCCAGAAGGGATGGACAACTGTCAAGAAGTCCAACTGGGTCAGGAGGACCAGACAGTTGGCAGGAAGTTCTGGTGGATTGAGGATCGGATATCAAGTAGAGGATGTCCTTCGAGGATGGATAGAATTGAGGGGGAGAAATGTTATCCTTCATTTGAGGGGGAGATTGTTGAGAGTATTGAGAATACAATCAAAGTCCCACATTGGTAAGATATGGAAAAGATCATGTGCTTATAAGATAAAAAGATATCTCCATTGGTATGAGGCCTTTTGAGTAAAGCCCAAAAAAAACCCATGAGGGCTTAGGCCCAAAATGGACAATGTCATACAATTGTAGAGATATATGAATCTTATAGGCACTAACAATTGGTATCAGAGCTATGGTCCATGTCAAGCCATGAACCTTGAATGAAGGAAGTTGAGCTCTTATGTCCGGATCAAGAGAACCAAACACTAGGTAGGAAGTCCAGTTGGGTTGGGAGAACCGAACAACTGACAAGAAGTCCAGTTAGGCTAGAAGGGTTAGACAACTGGCAGAAAGTCCAGTTGGGTCAGGAGGACTTAGACAGTTGGTAGGAAGTCTTAGTGGGTTGAGGATCGAACATCAAGCAGAGGATGTCCTTCAAGGACAGATAGGCTTGAGGGGAAGAAATGTGGTCCTTCATTTGAGGGGGAGATTGTTGGGAGTATTGAGAATACAATCAAAGTCCCACATTGGTAAGACATGGAAAAAATCATGTGCTTATAAGATGAAAAGATATCTCCATTGGTATGAGACCTTTTAGGTAAAGCCCAAAAATAAAACCATGAGAGCTTAGGCCCAAAATGGACAATATCATACCATTATGGAGATATGTGAATCTTATAGGCACCAATACTATTCACATGCTTTTGAATTTTCTAATCCTAGTTTTGTAAAACTAATCATGAGAAGCTATCGCAATTAAGGGCGTTCACCTAGATTGATCCGCTGGGGTACTCGTGACAAGCTCCCATATTGCGAACAAAATCAACTACGCATGAATACCTCGAAAGCGATTAGGACCTCTCAAGGATTTCATAACCTATCCTAGAGCATAATAATTGAATTGGCTCCTATGAGTAATACATAGCAGACCTTGAATTGATCCGCTGGGGTTCTCATGACAGGTTCCCATATTGCGACCAAGATCCTTATGAGGGCTAACATTGTGAAAGTAGAAACCAAGTTAGGTAAATATATCGGGTTGATCTTGGAAGAGACATTCAATATCCTTAGATAGGTTTCCTTCATGAATACATATTGATATAATAGATAACTTCCAAGACAATAGATATTGTAGTGAAACCGAAGTCCTAAGATTACTTCGTAAATTAGTTTTATATTTGTTTCTCGATCATTTGTTTCCTTCCTCATTCAACCACCACTCAACATTTATTCTTTTAGATAATCTTTCCATGAACTCATCCGGTACTTGACCAATCTTTGTGGGATCGATATTTTATTATTTGATGACAACCGTATACTTGTGGAATCATCACATCACTCAACTTAGGGACCCATTCTTGGATTCTCTTACAATTACGATTAACAAAAGACAGATATGATATATTAGTTGATTTAGCCTTGAATCCAAGTCCGATCTTGTTGTACACAACTCTTTGAGAATCAAGCATCATGTCTAGACACTTGGAGCCCAATGTGAACTTTTTCAATGTCCCCCTAGCCTCTTGAACTTGTCCTTTCAACAAGGAATTCTCTTCCTCAAATATTTAGACTTGAGTGGAGGTTCATTCTTGAACTTGACTAGTTGAAGTGGTTAGGCTAGCCTTTTCCTTAAGGGCTTTAGCCTCCTTAAGTAAAGATTTCACTTTAGAATTGGACTTAGTTAATTTTCTAGATAAGCATGTAATCATTACATATAATTTTTTTAAACTAATGATGGGCATACCTTGTAGGAACATTTTTAATTAGATATGGATCCATGGCTTGAATCGGTCCTAGATTCGGATTCGAACTCGGGCTCGGATTCGGGTCTCACCATGAGTGCTAAGTTGCTAGCTTAATCCTATTCTTCCTCATCTGATGATTCATCCCGCATAGCCTTTAGCACCTTCTTCATCCTTTGATGTTTGGACTTTAGATTCGGGCAATCAACTTTGAAGTGCCCCTTTTTGTTGCACTCGTAGCATGCTTCATCCAACTTTGACTTGGTAGTTCGATTTGAGCCTGTTTCCTTCTCCTTGGTTTGCTTAGTCATTCATTTCTTCTTTTTGATAAACTTCTAAACTAGGTTGACTAGCTTGAAAGCCATGTCGTCATCTAGCTCAGACTGAAGCTCATCAAACTTGGGTTTGTATTTGATCTTCCCCTTCTTCTGACCAGTAATCAAAGTAATACCTTTCTCGACTTGGCTCGAGTTAGCTTGTTCATGTAATTCAAATTCTAGAAATAACTCATTTAATTCAATTTCTAACAAATTCTAAGATACTTTATATACATCTGTCATGGATGCCCATAAAGTAGTTCTCGAGAAAGCCTTAAGGGCACACTTGATCACATCCTAATTTTCTACCTCTTGCCCAATTGAGTGTAACCCATTTTGGATGTCTTGAATTCTTGCATGAAGTTTGGCTAGTAGACTCGCCATCCTGCATTTTTATATTAAATAAATTATTTAATAACAAATTCCTCTTACATACTTTCATATTGAAGGTGTCCTCATGAAGCTCGATGAGTTTGTCCCAGAAGTCCTTGGTGCTTATGAACAGACCGACCCATTTAAGCTCTTATTTGGATAGCCCACATTATAGAATTTGTATGGCTTTGGCATATGCTTCAATTTATCACTTCATTTTGGTCATCCATTTGTCGCACTCAAGTAGCTCTCTGAGATCATCAATAAGTAGTGTGAATTTAGTCTGGATAACAATCCACATCTCCACTTGTGTCTTTAGAAAACACTCCATTCAATCCTTCCAATACACAAAATCATTTTTGAAAAAGAATGGGGGTCATACAGTACTGTAGCTTTCTTGATGGGCCATGAAAAAACATTGTAAAAATAAGAACAATGAAAAATATACCAAGACTTGGTCTTTGGATTAGTAGTGGGGGAAAAAGATTAAAACAAATAAAAAACTAAACGAAAAACAATTGCTCGATCGGTGGTTGCACTAGATCTGAGCATCCTCTCTCTGATACCAATTGTATAATCAATGTGCTAGAGGGGGGTGAACAGTGCAAACATTTTTTCGTAAAACATATAATAAAATTTAGCGAAAAAAATAAAAGGCACAAAGTGACAGAATATTTTTACTTGGTTCACAACCAAAGGAATGCTCGTCTAAGGCTCGCGATCCGAGACCACTATTGAAAGGACAACCACTAAATATTTCTTTCTTGGTGGAGATAAGAGATTTGTTTCTTTTATAAAGGATAGGGTACGATAACAACCTTACCGTTCCTTAGAAATTAAGTATAAAAAGAAATGACACAAGTATAATAAAAGTATATCGACACTTGTTGATTGAAGATGCAACCAATGGTTGGAGTTGTAGCATGGTAGGGATTGAGAAGGATTTCTGAACACAAGAGAAGATAGTTCATTTACTTGGAATGAAGTGTAGGGCTCTTTGTTCGAGGGTCTTTTATGGAAGTTATCTCGGCACCTGGAAGTCCTTCTAGGCGCCTCTAGTTGAGTCTCGATTCGATCCACTATAGCTGAATATTTTACTGATCTAGGTGCCTGGAACTCTTCTAAGCACTTGGAGGCTGATGTGCCTACCTCTGGTGAAAACTTGATCTTGGCCGATTCAATGTATCGTTATTCAATGCAATCGCCTGGAAACCATCCAGGTGTTTGCCACGTGATTTTGTACCTGGTCTGGATCTCAACATTGTCTGTATCAGAACCTAGTCGATTAGATTACATCCAAGCGCCTGAAGGTCCAATCGACTAGATCCCATCTAGTCGTATGGATAGTACCTACATCACAAAGTTAGAACAACACAAATAATATATCATGATTAGTATCGACAATCTTCTATCTATCCGATCTTGACTTCAAAATTTCCCCAGAACCTCTCCTTTAGAAGAAACAATGTGTAGAATAATTAAATGTTTAAGTAAAAAATTAGCTAAATCCAAGAAACAAGTTGAGTTGCTTCTTAAGGATGTGCAAGTACTTAAGAAGCAAGGCGACTTGAACTCTTCAACCTACCATTTTCAAGATGGAAACTCAACTCAAGTTGCAATGCTTGAGGAAGAGAATTCTACCTTGAAAAGTCAAGTAGAA
Source organism: Wurfbainia villosa (assembly GCA_025175895.1). NCBI lineage: Eukaryota > Viridiplantae > Streptophyta > Magnoliopsida > Zingiberales > Zingiberaceae > Wurfbainia > Wurfbainia villosa. Next base: position 36,561,172 of record CM045996.1, read on the forward strand.
TAACTCAAGGGAACGTTGGAAAAGTTCACCTCAGGTTCCAAATATCCAAATATGATGCTTGGATTCCAGTGAATCTTGTATAACAAAATCGGACTTTGATACAAAACTAATTCAACCAATAAATCTTACATGCATTTATTCAATCAAATGCCAAGAAGTGAGTCCAAGCATGAGTCCCTAAGACTTTTCTAGTTAATAGAATTGGATAAAATCAATATTGGATCCCCAAAAGTCAAGTTCATTATGTGAACAAGATCTATCAAGGCTATAATTAAGGGGGAGCTAGTAACTTACTTGTTTCTCTAACTAGATAAATATTTGTATGCTGAGTTTTTTATTTGATTAAATTAGAATGGTTAGTGTTGGAAATTCTAGGATACAAGCGCAATGGAAGAGCGATAAAATAAAATTGTATTCCATCCCAGACATCCTCGAGTGATAGGATCTCATTCTTTGACAAAGGCAATATGATAACTATTCATAAAGCGATTAGATTTTATACCTTTGAGATTCTTTTCGAACATGTAGAAACCACAAGAAAGACCAATAAGCCTTGCCTCTATCGGTATCCACATTGGATCTTCGTGAGACAACCTTCCAAAGGCCACAAGCCTTCCTCTCCGATCAATGCTAGCCGAGCACGGAGAGGAAGAGGAGAGATGAGGAGGAGACAACACAAAAATGACCATTGGAGTTCCATGCATCTAAAAGCCTCTATGAAGGGATGTATTTATACATCTATCATCTAGGGTATCTTTAGACCATTAATCCTTGCCACATTTATCACATAAACCAAGTAAAATATGACTTAACACGTAAAAATAAAAAACGGCAGCCCGAACCACAACCGTGGTGTTCTCCATGGCGTGGCCATGGAGCTTGCCACGACCATGGAGGGTTACACAACCAGGCCATGGAGCTCTCTACCACGACTAGTGCTTGGCGGTGTTGGTCAGACAAATTGTGTCAGCAGGGGAAGAGCTTGGCATAGTCGTGCCAGCCCTGATACAATCATGTTGGGCCATGTATGCTCCGTTTTGACACGTTTGCATATGGCACAAATGTGCTAGTTTCGGCACATCCATGTTAGGTTCTATAAGGTTTGTTTCATTCCATTTTATGTCCGATCCAAAAAGACATCCTCTCTCTTTTTGAGAATCTTATTCTCTAACTTGTTTTACATCGCTTGAAACACTGTTGTGTTTGTAATACAATAGGTTCCCGGCTATATTGGCCATTCATAATCAACCATTGATTATGAATAGATCATGAGTAACACCTAGTAGTACATCATAATCCCTATTTGACCAGAAAGTCGATGTTACTTCAAAACAATTCTATACCCTTCAGCAGTTATAGTTGTTTATGTCTTGTTCCTTTCACTCATCCTATATCCACTTGGTTTAGAACATAGTCTATATGATCATCCCCACTAGGTTGACTACATCACACTTGACCCAAGTTAGTTTCATTGTCCTGTGGATTCAAGTTACTCCCTACATGTGTCTAAGAAAACCATTCTTCTTGACATATGTGATCTGGATAAAGACTTCTGAGTAAGAATCTTGACAAGAGGTCGGGTATACATCTTCTTTACAAGAGTGGTGAATCCTCTATGGGCTATTCAAACATCTTTGATCACTTTGACTTATACCCAATCAGTCCGGAATGACACCTCCTATGAATATGGTTGTGAAGCAGTCAAAGTATAAGTCGTCATGACCAAGATGACTTAAATACCTCAAGTCTAAGGAAGCTTGCACTCGAGCTGCAATGAAATCTTCATTGACATAAATAACCATATGAAGTTTCAAAGCAGGTCACTCTAATAAACTAGTTAACCTGACTAGCATCTACATGTTCACTCTCAATATCCCTATGTTTTCATTAAGTGAATACCTAATGCTTGGATAAATCAATGAGCATAACATGTGCTAATCTCAAAGGATTGATGATGTCCTCATAAATTCATCGACTAGGGATAATTTCAATACTTACATAATTACACATGATTAAATACTCACTAATTATGATCCAATCACAATTTCTCTAATGGTATGTATCGTATTTATAGACATCAATAAATGATTTTAAGATCCAATCAAATACATATATAATATACACTCAAATAGTAAATTTTATTAATAACATCTAAGACGATTGCCTTAAGACATCTCTAAAATATATCATACTCCCACTTGGCCTATAGCCAGTTGCCTTGGTATCAAATACCATAGACCTCTATATGCCTCTCGAATGTTTCTTGGGGAAGAGGCTTTATCAAGGGATATGATAGATTCTTATCAGTGGGAATTTTCCCTATTTGCACATCTCTTCTACCTATGTTTTCTCTGATCAAACGATAATGATGAAGTACATGCTTGGATCACTAATGAGACAAAGTTCAGTGATGAACTTCTTGATCTAAAATGACTTCAGAAGTTGCAATGTACTCTGCCTTTATGGTAGAATCAGCAATGGTGTCTTGTTTAGAAATTTTCCAACTCACTGTACCTCCATTCAAGGTGAATATATATCTAGACTGGTATTTGGATCATCCTTATCCATCTGGAAGTTGGCATCAATATACATGCAAATCACCATATCACCTCCTCCATATACCAAGAATAAATCCTTAGTTCTTCGTAAGCACTTAAGAATTGCTTTGATAGCCACTCAATGGTCCGTACCAAGATCCGATTAATATCTACTCGTAATACTTAAAGCGTATGATACATCAGACCTAGTATATAACATAGCATACATGATCGTCTATAGCTAACACATATGGATCTAACTCATGTGAATCCTCTCGTCTCTAGTACGCGTGCACATATACTTTGAAAGGTAGATCCTGTCTCATGGGAATGAAACCTTTCTTGAATTCATCCATGTCAAACCATTTTAGCACTCTATCTATGTATGTGACTGTGAAAGACTAAGTAATCATTTCGATCTATCTCTATATATCTTGATCCCCAAGATATAGGTTGCTTCACCCATGTCTTTCATGGAGAATATTTTGGACAACCAAACTTTGACTAACTGTAAAATAGGGTCATAATTTCCTATGAGCAATATATCATTGACATACAACACTATGAATACAACTGCACTCCCATTAACCTTCTTATACACACAGGGTTCATCATAATTTTATAAGAAATCAAACTATTTGATTGCCTCATCAAAACAGATGTTCCAACTCCTAGATGCTTGCTTCAATCCATAAATGGATCTCTGAAACTTGCATACTTTATTTTTTTGAATATATGTGAAACTCTCAAGTTGTATCATATACAAATCCTCAGACAGATTTCCATTAAGGAAAGTTGTTTTCACAGACATCTGTCATATCTCATAATCATAATGAGCTACTATGGCCAGGAGTATTCGAATGGGTTTAAGTAGAGCTATTGATAAAAAGGTTTCATCATATGCAACACCTTACCTTTGACGATATCCATTCGCCACTAACCTAGCTTTATAGGTAATTACATTACCATCCATGTCAATTTTCTTCTTGATGTTAGTGCAATAGGCCCCAAGTCAATGTTGACCAGACTCGAGTGGGAATCAAGTAGGGTTTTAATGCTTGATAATGGGTTAACCATTTTTTTACTATATGGGTTTGACTATATGTTGATTATATGACTAGTGGATGATTGTGATATCCAAAGTCATATGCAGGAGATTATTTGGGGGAGATTGTTGAAGCAATCAACCTTAGAATTCCAAATTTGGATACTTGGCAAGGAAAGTCCAAATCTAGATATTTGGCAAGGGAAGTCCAAAGGTAAAGTCTCAGTAGCATGAGTCCAAGTGTGTAGTCTTGGCGGCATAAAGTTCAAGTGAACTTTGGAAATTGAAAAGTCCAACATAGAGTTGGAAAGGAAAGTCCAAGAATGGTCTTGGAAATGGGAAAGTCTAAGGGTGAGGTTTTGGCAACGTAAAGTCCAAGCATATAGTCTTGGTGGTGTAAGTCCAATGGATCTTGTCAAGAAAGTCCAAGGGTGAGGTTTTGGCAATGTAAAGTCCAAGCATATGGTATTGGCACCATAAGTCCAAATGAACCTTGGCAAAGGACCCGTTTAGCATGACATAGCTGATGAAAGCACCTGAAGGCTAATGCGAAGGATGAAGAGTCGCATACTCGAGGGATCCGAGAGGTGTGAGGCTGATGGACGTGGCTAGAAGGCTTAGGTCTAGGCTAAGAGTGGTCAATCAAGCATAAGGGGATCATACTTGGGTTTAACCTCATGGTTGAGGTTTATGAGTCGACTAAGACTTTGGGTCAGTCGACTAGGATTATGACAAGTTGACTAATCGAGGAGTCGACTGAGGCTTGACTGCTTGGCTGAGGCTCTGGCAATCGACTTCCGTGTATGGGCAATCGACTGGCCTTAAGCATTCGACTTCTATGGATAGGAAATCGACTGGTCTTAAGTGGCCAAGGCACAAATTATTGCATAGTCGACTAGGCAGTCGACTTCTAGGGTATTGATTTGAGTAATCCAATGTGGATTAAGTCCATTGTGAGACAATGCCACTATGGACAATCGACTGATGTCTTTTAGTAGTCGACTGCTAGGTGCGAAATCAGCCCAATGTAGGTTATAAAAGGAGCAACTTGGGGAGGATTTTATAAGTGATTTTTAGGGTGATTTTGAAGGGGAAGTATTGTTGCATTCTAAACCTTCAAGAGCAATCCAAAGCAATCAACAAGCAAGCGATTAAAAGTTCTTCTTGTAAAGTTTTCTTTACTTAGTGTTGTATTTTCTTTTTATATTTGATTGTAGTTTCTTGTTTAATGTTGTAAACATATTGTAAGAGGTTTCTCTACCTTTGGTATCACACCGAGAAGGAGAAGTTTGATAGTGGTGGTGTGCATCACTAGAGCTCAACTAGAGCTCGACCCGTGGAGTAGGAACCCTAGTTCTGAACCCTGTTAAATCCCTTATGTTTGTGTGCTTGTGTGTGTTTATTATTGTTGTGCATTCTATTGTTGTATATTCCCCTACGCATTAACAAGTTTTGCAGACGAGCACACAATCCATCGAAGAAAGTGAAAAATATTATTCACCCTCTCTAGTGCAACAACCGATCCCCAACAAGTGGTATCAGAGCCCGATCCGCTCAGAAGAACAAGTCACCTTGATTACCCACCCTACGAGTGGTATCAACGGGGCGCTCTTCACCGGATTAATAATTGAGGGAGCAAAGTGCTAGAGGAAGATAGGGCTACGACATCACCGTTCCACCTATCTTCGATGGCAAAGACTTCACTTACTAGAAAGGTAGGTTAACATATTTTTTAATGAACGAATTTGACAATTAGCTTTGCATTGTGCATGGATTTGATCCCTCTAAGGACGAGAAAGGAAAAATTCTCAAGAAGAAGAAGTGGACCGAGGAGAAAAATCGGAAATACAAAGCTAATAAAAAGGTAATGTTAATGTTAGGTAAATCAATTCCTAAGGATTTATTGTATATTCTAGTAGAATTCTACGATGCTAAAGAGCTACGAGATAAATTGGTTGAGCTCCACGAAAAACCCTCACCAACACAAGATAAGGAGGAAGTTGAGAAAATCTCATCATCGGTTCAATAATGTGAGGAATCAGAAGTTGAGAGATGCTCAACATCCGAGGAAGAGGAGGTCTTGGAAGTCTCCACCTCTAGGATTGAGGGGGAGAAGAGACACTGAACACCGGAGCAAGAAGAACCCTCTACCTCCAGAGCTCATGAAGACAAGCTCAAAGTTCTTCTCTAGGTAACTCAAGCATATGTATTAAAAATAAAAATTATATAACGTGTTTTGAGTGTAGGTAACAAAGTTGCTACAAAATCAAGTGCCTAAAATGAGTCAAGAAGACACAACCGACACCCAAGACCAAGGAAAAAATCAAGGAGGTCAGAGCCCCTATTTGAAAGAGCAAGGAGCATATAGTATGCTTCCATGCAACAAAAGGGTCACTACAGGAGTCAATGTCTGAAGGGAAGAAACCCAAAGAAGGACAAGGTAGAGAGCTCGAGTGTAGGGGGAGCTCCAAGGGAAAAGCCTAAGGTAACTTTCAATAATAAAGTTTCAATTATTAATGATAAGAAGCATGCTAGGAATGATTTTAATTCACTTGCCATTTTTCATGATAACAAACATGCTAGAAATAATAATAAATATCATTGCTTATGTGATAAACATGTCAGTTTTCCTAAGAACAATTCTAGGTCAACCTCACCTAAGGACAAAAACAATCTAGGCATTAACTCTAAGAAATCTAGACACATGCCTAAGAAGAAGAATATCTCAAGAAATAATGGAAATTCAAAAATTGAGATATTAAAAATGGAAAACTAAACCTTGAGGTCAAGGCTTGAGAAATTAGAAAAGGCCCTTGCAAAAATGACAAATTCAAGTCAAGGGTCAAGTAGTCAAAGTTTAGAGTCCAAGAGACAAGCATTGCCTAAGGACAAGAAAGGTTTAGGTCATAAATACAAGTCCAAGGAATCTATGCCAACCTACCATAGTGTTCCATTTAACTATGGAATCAATTCTAGGTCTAGAAAGGTCAAGGTCACAAGGGAGGTAATACCTAGAGTTGACCTTAGGAAGACCGAAGTGACTAAGGCCTCTAAAAGGCCTAAGAAAGTCACTAACAAGGTTACAAGGGGAGTTACCCCTAGAGTTATCCTTGATAAGACCCAAATGACCATGGCTTAAAAACCAAGGAGGGTCATTAGGAGGGTAGCTCAGGAAGTCATCTCTAGCGAGTACCTAATTAACCCAAGGAGCTCCAATAGGTATTGGGTTCCTAGGTGAGTGATTCCATCACGTTAGATGGGTTTAGGGTGTGCCAACCTTGAATGGATAGATAGTTAACCAAATCATGGTAAAGGTGGTACTTTAGGACATTTTCTAAGTATTGTAATACTTTAAAAATGATATTAGAAATATATCCTAAAAGTGTTTAGGATGTGCCAATAAAATTTGAGAAGTTCAAAAAGTCAATCAAAATTGGCACAAACTAGGTTAGAGTCAATGGTGTGCCATTTTGGATTTTTGGCATACTTGAAAAATTGATTTATTATGAAAAAATGGATATAACAATAGAAAATGGAAAATTTACTTTAAAACTTAGGTATTTTATACCTTTGTATTTTATATATTTGTCATGCTTTGTTTGCCTTGCCATGTCATGACATCATGCTCAAATTATTATTTATAATGTCATGATAAAACTTAGGTTAATATATGTCATGTTTATACTTAGGATTATTTTAATGTCATGACATAATGCATCATTGGCACATGCTTTAATTTATGCAATCATTTATGCCACGATCATATCTCATGCATTTAGGATAATTAAAATGAAATTAAGGATAATGACATGATTTGAAGTCCCAAGATAAGGGAATCAAATAGAGTTGACTAGATGAAATGCATGAGACCTTAGATTAGGAAATAACCTAAACTCACATCTCACAAGAACTATAAATTGACATGTGTGCATATTTATATACTCTAGACACATATGAGATGTTAGGAAAATGTGTTAAGTTCAAGGTGCATAGATGTTGCATCTAGATGAACTCAAACTGATAATATAGCATGGATGAATTATGAGGAAAGTTAATGTACAAGTCATATACATTTATCTCATAGACCATAGTTCAAAATAATGTTTGGAAAATATTTTAAAATCATTTTGAGAAACCTTGGTGAAGTCTATATTTTGATAGCAATCGCCATTGAACAAGTTAGCATAAAGTTAGGCAAACACATTGAAGTTTTCAATGGTTTTGAACTTTGTATCAATTTTGCAGTTTAATGGGTATTTTAATTTAAAATTATTTTTTATCCATTGTATTTCATGTAAGTAATGTATGTATAAAGTTTCAAGATTTTTTAAAATACATATAATTACTTATCATTTTTTTAAATTCAATTGAAACTCTAATTTCTAAAAAATCAGAGTCCAGTCGACTGCTATCAGAGAGTAGTCAATTGGTGGTGTTTTTAGTCGACTGGTAGTTGAAATCAGTCGACTGATGTGTCTGATATTGGCTGGATAAGAGTTGTTTAGCCATTTATCAGCACTCCTAACTACCCTAACATCTCCTAACCCTATGATATGCTTTGGAAAGTATTAGAAGGGTGAAATTATCATTGAAAATGATTAGGAGAGTTATTTAGGGTGGAGTATAGAATTTTAAGGGAGGTTAAAGTTCAAGTTTAAACTTTTACCCTTATTTTCGATGGTTTAAGTTTTCTATAGTCTTAGGAACTCTCTGAGGACATTGTTGATGCAGTGGTCAAGGGGGAGCAAGCCTTTAGAGGGAGTGTGTCCATCAAGTGATGATGGATGAAATTTTGATTATAGAGGAGAGAAATGAGGGTTTAGGTACCTTCATTATGGATTGCCTCTCATTTAGTGATATGAAATTTATCACTAGGAAGAGTGAAGGCATCTAAGATATTTTTGGACCAAGGGGGAGAATGTAGGATCTCATTGGGAGATGGAACATTGAAAACCTTGGTAGGCTTTTTGATGTATGTCAAAGGGGGAGAAGTGAGGTTTAAGTTAGGTAAACCTTCACTATGCTTTAACATTGTAAGAGTTAAGTTTGGGTTATTATTAGCCTAATTTAAAGGTATTATCAAACATCAAAAAGGGAGATATTGTTAGTGCAATAGGTATCGAGCCAATGTTGACCAGACTCAAGTGGGACTCGAGTAGGGTTTTGATGTTTGACAATGGGTTGATAATAGGTTTGACCATTTTTTGATTATATGGGTTTGACCATATGACTAGTGGATGATTGTGATATCCAAAGTCAAATGGGGGAGATTGTTGGAGCAATCAACCTCGGAAGTCCAAATTTGGATACTTAGCAAGGAAAGTCCAAATATGGATATTTGGCAAGGGAAGTCCAAAAGTAAAGTCTTAGCAACATAAGTCCAAGTGTGTAGTCTTCGCAACATAAAGTCCAAGTGAATTTTGACAATTGAAAAGTCCAACATGGAGTTGGCAAGGAAAGTCCAAGAATAGTATTGGCAATGAGAAAGTCCAAGGGTGAGGTTTTGGCAATGTAAAGTCCAAGCATGTAGTCTTGGCAGTGTAAGTCCAAATCGATATTGGCAAGAAAGTCCAAGCATTGAGGCTTGACAATGGGAAAGTCCAAGGGTAAGATTTTGGTAGCGTAAAGTCGAAGCATGTAGTCTTGGCATCATAAGTCCAAATGAACCTTGGCAAAGGACCCAGTTAGCATGACATAGCCGATGGAAGCACCTGAAGGCTAACGCGAAGGATGAAGAGTCACGGACTCGAGGGATCTGAGAAGCGTGAGGCTGACGGAGGTAGCTAGAAGACTTAGGTCTAGGCTAAGGGTGGTCAATCAATACGTGGGTTAAATCTCATGGGTGAGGTTTATCAGTCGACTAAGACTTTGGGTTAGTCGACTAGGATTATGATAAGTCGACTGAGGCTCTAGCATCGACTGCCTGTAGGGGATCATACGTCGCTAGAGAGGGGGTGAATAGCATTTTCGTTTGTTAATGGAAATTGATCGTGCTCGTCTCTATAATTCGGTTAGCACAGTGGAAATACAAAATACAAATATGAAGATAAAGACAAATACAATAATCACTCACAAGAGACAAAGAGATATAACGTGGTTCAGAACCTTAGGGTTCCTACTCCACGGGTCTAGCTCGAGTGAGCTCTAGTGATGCACACACCACTAATAAAACTCCTTCTCAAAACAATCCAACAGTGGAGAAACCTCGTACAAATGATTACACAAGTAATACAAGAGATACAAGCAAATATAATAAAATGCAAGTAAAGAAAACTTTACAAAGAATACTTTGAATGCTTGCTTGTTTGATTGCTTGAGCCGCACTTGAAGACCCTCATTTGCACTAGCAAATTGCCTCAAATTACCCAAGAAATTGCTACAAAAATCCTCCCTTTGTGCTCCTTTTAAAGCCACAACTCGAGCTAATTTTTGCTTAGAAATTGACTGCTCAAACCCATTAGTCGACTGCTCCTGTAGCCATTGTCTCACGACGACTTAATCCATACTGAAAAAACTCCAACCGATAGGTCATCAGTCGACTGCCAAACCCTAGGTATCAGAGCTTAAGTTTGCAATTTCAATTTTTGGGTTTTGGGTTTTTCTTTATCATTGTTTTAGAGTTTTTGTGTTTTGGGACCAAGCAAGCTGAAGGACATCTCTGAGCTATAGGAAAGTAGTTGTCTTTAGTGGTCACTGTACTTTTCTTATGTACTAGGAAGTTATCATTATGTTTTTGCTAGATACTTACATATTTGGTCATAGTAGGAAATGCTACCTAATGAGACTACCCCTACACATGGTCATGGATGAGGTCAACCTCGAAAGTGACCTACTGACACTGCGGGACCTAATCCTGATATCGAAAATGTAGACCCTTTGGAGGTGTCGACTGATGTCGAGTTTGGAAGCCAAGGTTAGGCCCGCCAACCACCCATTGGAGGTCAAAGAACAACCCCTCAGAGAGCACCAGTCCCTACCATGACCGATTGGGTCCTGGACAAGGCACGTATACCTACACTGACAAGGACAATGAAGGATCATTTTACCATATTTCAAGGGGATACCAATCCATGAATTTCTTGTGCATGGATGGACAATCTAGAAGACTCATTTGGATACATAACCTGCATGGATGCAGAGAAGGTGGAGCTTGCTATGTACCACTTATGAGGCCAAATCATCATATGGTGAAAAATAGTAATAGACGATTTTTGAAGAACAGAGGAGTTTCCGAATCTTAAGCAAGGTGATCGAAGCATCATGGATTACAATGTAGAATTTAGTTGACTTGTAGAATTTTACCCCACTTAGGAGCCCAAGACTATGATTATATGCTCCAATTTGTCCAAGGTCTTATAGCTAATATCTGGATTAGAATGCCTGAATCCCTCATTGGTACTTATTGAAAAGTGTTAGACCAAGCCATACTGATCAAGATGACCCAACAACAAGTAACTTGGGAGAAGGAATCAAAGAGATAGATATTGCAGATAGTCTCAGATGGAGGACAAGCAGCTCGATGGTCAAAAATCACAAAGTCATACTTAAAGGTCACGAACTAGCACTGGAAGAGCCTCTTAACTAGTGAAGTTAGCTCGAACATCCTCCGAGTCGACCAGCAGAAGCGATTATATGACATTAGTTTGGTAAGATATTATCATTGTAGATTAGTTATAATAACACTACCAAGGGAGACTCTAACATCCTGGTACGAAGTAAAAGAGTTGTCCTTAGATTTTGGTAGTCACATCTTGATAGGAGATTATGTTGGAGATTTGAGGCCGCTAGAGGGGGGGTGAATAGCGTTGTGACCGTACAAAGATGGAATTCAATCGTGATCGTGTCTATAATTTCATTAGCGCAGCAGAATATAGAAATGAAAGTAATAACAAAATACAACAATCACGAACACAAGTATATAACGTGGTTCGGAACCGAACGGTTCCTACTCCACGGATCGAGCTCTAAAGAGCCCTAGTGATGCACACACACTCACTAATCACAAATACTCCTTCTCGACACAAGTCGGAGGTGGAGAAACCTCTTACAATAGATTACAACAATAATCTAAAAGCAACAAGCAAATACAATGAAGAATAATGCAATACAAGTAAAGAAAACACTTTACAAATGCTTTGGATTGCTTGCTTTTGGTTGCTTGAAGAGTGGCCTTGGAGACTCTGATTTGTAGCAACAAATCGCCCCAAAGATGCTCAAGAAACCATTTTCGAAAATCCTCTCATCGAGCTCCTTTTATCCTTCCGCACGACCTGGATTTCTGCCTATCAGTCGACTGCCATAAGTCACCAGTCGACTGATGCCACTGTTGTCGTGAGACAACGGCTCGATCCACGCTGGAAAAACTCCAACGGATCTCTTGGCGATTGATCGCCAACATTAATGATCGCTAACGCCCGTAGTCGACCGCGCACGGCTACGGCCGCTCTGCTCGACACAGAACTAGCAATCGATCCAACCCTTGCGCGATCGCTGAGCGGCTCTTTCTTAAACGGCAGTCGAACTCAAGTCGACTCACGGCAGTCGAACCGGCCATATTGCCAGTCGACTAACAACCTCAAACATGAGGTTTTAACCCAAGTATGGTGCCCCCATACTTGCTAGACCACCCTTAGCCTAGACCTAAGCCTTCTAGCCACCTCCATCAGCCTCACGCCTCTTGGATCCCTCCAAGTCATCCATGACTTGTTCATCCATCGTGCTAGCCTTTAGGTGCTTCCCTCGGCTATGTCATGCTAATGGTGTCTACACCGCCAAGGCACATTGGACTTACGCCGCCAAGACTCCACTTGGACTTTACGCTGCCAAAATCAATCCCCTTGGACTTCCCAAATGCCAAGACTCAAGCTTGGACTTTCCCTTGCCAACCCATGTTGGACTTTCCATGCCAAGACCCATGCTTGGACTTTCCATTTGCCAAGACCCATGCTTGGACTTTCCATTTGCCAAGACCTATGCTTGGACTTTCCATGCCAAGTACACATGACTTGGACTTTACCTTGCCAAGACCCATGCTTGGACTTTCCATGCCAAGTACACATGACTTGGACTTTCCCATAATCACATGGTCAACCCCAGTCAACCATCAAGGTCTTCCTCGAGTCAAACTCGAGTCCAGTCAAACATGACCCGGGTCGATTGCTCCAACAATCTCCCCAACATATTAACCGACATTAATGTCAAACATCAATGCCAAACCACTTTGTCAAATCCCTTTGTCAAACATCAAAACATCACTCGAGTCAAACTCGAGTCTGGTTAATCGTGACCTGGGCCGATTGCACCAACAATCTCCCCCTTTTTGATGTTTGACAAAAACCAAAACAAATCATCTGAGTTAGACCACTAACTCAAATCCCTTACCAATTATCCCAAATTGGTAAACACTCTCCAAATGTTCTCCCCCAAACATTCTCCCCCTTTTTGACTAACATCAAAAAGGTTTTCTCTCCAAGGAGGTCAATGTCTCATGTCCCAATGAGATCTTACAATCTCCCCCTTGATCTATAAATAAATACCTAGGATGCCTACCATCTTCCTAGTGATAATTCACATATCACTCAAGAGAGACAATCCTATACTCTCTCCCAATTTCCAAATTGGGTATCGAAAACTCATCAATTTTCCCAATTGATGATACTCTCCCAATAACTTCTCCTCTTCAAGGAGAAAAACACATCCATCATCCCAAGATGGATACCTCCCCCTAAAGGCTTGCTCCCCCTTGACCATTGTACCAACAATGTCCTTAGGAAGCCCCTAAGCCAATAGGAACTCTAAACCATCAAAATTAAGGTTCTAAGTTCAACATAGAATTTTCACTCACCCTAAATTTGATACTTTGACCTAACACAGCTCCTAATCCATATCCAATGGATTTTCACCCTTTATAATGCTTCCCAAAGCATATCCTAGGGTTAGAAGTGGTTAGGGACCTTTACCATGGCTGAAAATGGGCTAGACAAATCTTGTTAACCCGAAATCAGACCTGACAATGACGACGATGTAATCGATCGATTGCCACTCATCACCGATCGCCACTCAGTAGTTGATCGACATAAATTTCAATTTCACCATCAGAATCGAGATTTGGAAAAACATAAGTAATTCTACGTAATTTGAAAAATCATAAAATTTGATACGTATATTACTTATAGTCATTACAATGGGTGAAAAATATTTGAAAATTATTTTACCCATAAACTAGTGATTTTGATACAAAACTCAAAACAATTGCAATTTTCAATGTTTTGGCCCTATTTTGTATCAACTCTATCAATGATGATTTCTATCAAAAGATAGACTTCACCAAGGTTTTTCAAAATGATTTTAAAATGTTTTCAAAACCTTATTTTGGATCATATTCCTTGGGCTCTATGTACATGACTTGTACACATGCTCTCCCAATGATCCACTAATGAAACAAGATGAGTTTTAGTTCATCTAGATGCAAAAACTATGCACCTTGAACTCAACTCATATCCTAGCATCTCACATATATCTAAGGTGTATAAATACACATACATGTCAATTGGATGTGAGATGTGGGTTTTGTTCATCTTAATCTAGGGTTTCATGCATTTTCCTAAGGCAACTCTACTTGATTCCCTTATAAATGGGACTCCAAGTCATGCCATTGTCCTTAAATCAATTTCAATCAAATTGTCTTAAATGCATGAATGATTATGGCATTAGAAATGATATAAATAAGCATATGCTCATAATCATGATGTCATGGCATAAGATGAAATCTAAAAACACATGACATTTGAGACCTTAATCCTAAACATGAACATGACATATAAAATGATTGAAATAAACATGATGTCATGACATGTTATATGACAAACAAAGCATGACATATAAAATATATAGGTATAGTAATACCTAAATTTTAATATTAATTGCCATTTGATATAGTTAGATATATTTTGCCATATTATCATTAATCTCCCTAGTGTGCTAAAAACCCAAAATGACACACTAACACTCTAAACCCTAATTATGCCAATTTGATCATTTTATCAAACTTCATAACTAACATTGGCACATCCTAAAATCTTTTTAGGATTATAATTCAACCCTATTTCCAAGGTATCCATAACCTTGAAAATAACCTAAAATGCCACCTTTATCATGGTTGAGTTAACTACCCATCCACTCAAGGTTGGCACATCCTAAACCCACCTAGCATGAATCAATCACGCTCTTAGGAACCCAAAATCGATTTGAGCTCCTAGGGTTAATTAGGTATTCCTTAGGGATAACCTCCCTAGATACCTTCCTAATGACCCTCCTAGGCTTGTTAGCCTTGGTCATTTGGGTCTTACCTAGGTTGACTTTAGGGGTAACTCCCCTTGCAACCTTCTTAGTGGCCACCCTAGGTTTCCTAGAAACCCTAGCCACTAGGCACACCCTTTGGTCAACTCTAGGGATAACCTCCCTATTGACCTTGGTCTTCCTAGACCTAGTTTGTGTCCCATAATCAAATGGAACACTATGGTAAGCTACCTTAGGCTTAGGTTTGTGACCCAAACCTTGCTTGCCCTTGGTTGACTTTTGACTCTTAGGTCCTTGGTGTTGACTTTGACTTTTGGACCTTGACTTTTGATTATTTGACCCTTTAAATTGATTTTGTATAATTTTAAGGGTCTTCTCAAGTTTTTCAAGCCTTGACCTCAAGACTTGATTCTCTAATTCTAATTGCCCAATTTTAGAATTTTGATTTAAACTATGGGCATGAGACTTTCTAAGCATATGCCTAGTCCATTTAGGGTTTAGACCTAGGTGCTCTTGCACCTTTCTAATTGTCTCCCTAGGTAAAATTGATCTTGAGTTATTTGACCTAGGTTTGTCCTTAGGTAAATTGTTTTTAGGGACATTAGTCCCAAATTTCTCCCTATTATCTAAGTAGACATTCTTAGCTCCTAAACAAAAGTATTTATTTCTATTAGCATGCTTTTCATGGCAAATTGCTAGGGAATTGAAATTTCCAGAATGCTTTTGTCTATTAACTAAAGAAAGAGCATTATTAACTTGATATACCTTAGGGTTAGCCTTAGTAGCTCCCCCTACTTGTGATGCTCCCCTTTGCCCCTTCTTCTCCCCCTTCGGGCATTGACTCCGGTAATGACCCGGTAGTCGGCATTTGAAGCAAATCACTTGCTCCTTGCTCTTTTTCATTGAGGCACCAGTCTCCTTGACTTTTGGCACGGGTGGAGTCTTCTTAACCCGTTTAGGACACTTACTCTTGTAGTGTCCTTTCTCCCTACACTCAAAGCATATAATATTCACTTTATTATTAATTGACATGTTTGAGTTACCTATGGTGGTGGAAGGTGTTGGAATTGAAACTTCTTCATCTTGACCGGATGTGGAAGCTTCTTCTTGATGCTCCGGTGTTGAGGAAACTCTAATCTCCTCCTCAATCCTAGAAGTGGATGCTTCTTCCACTTCCTCCACCTCTTCCGATCCAGATGTTGATTCCCTATCAACCTCCGAATCCTCAAGCTCTTTGGATGAAGATGTACTTGCTTCTTTTTGAGCTTGAGAGGATGAGCACTCTTCTTCTTCTTCTTCTTCTTGGACCAATGATGAGTTTTCATGGAGCTTTGCCACTTGGCTCCACAACTCCTTAGCGTCCATATAGTCCCCTACCATACACACAATTTCATTAGGGACCAAATCAAGAATAAATTTTACTACCTTCATGTTTTTCTCGAAGGCTTGGAGTTGATCTTCACTCCACTTCTTCTTCTTGAGGAATCCTCCCTTGGGCCCTTTTGGATATTGAAATCCCTCCATCAAAATGCCCCACTCTTCAAAGTCCTTCATCATCAAGAATTCTTCAATCCTCACCTTCCATTGATTGAATCCTTCTTGTCCATAGAAGGTATAAGGGATAGGTGTGTTGATATCCCATCCAAGCTTGTCTTGGAATTCCATCTTCACCCTCTAGCTTCTTTGTCCTAGCTCCCGGCGATTAGTCCGTAGAAGAGCCCCAGGCTCTGATACCACTTGTTGGAGATTTGAGGCCGCTAGAGGGGGGGGGGTGAATAGCGTTGTGACCGTACGAAGATGGAATTCAATCGTGATCGTGTCTACAATTTCGTTAGCGCAGCGGAATATAGAAATGAAAGCAATAACGAAATACAACAATCACGAACACAAGTATATAACGTGGTTCGGAACCGAACGGTTCCTACTCCACGGATCGAGCTCTAAAGAGCCCTAGTGATGCACACGCACTCACTAATCACAAATACTCCTTCTCGACACAAGTCGGAGGTGGAGAAACCTCTTACAATAGATTACAACAATAATCTAAAAGCAACAAGAAAATACAATGAAGAATAATGCAATACAAGTAAAGAAAACACTTTACAAATGCTTTGGATTGCTTGCTTTTGGTTGCTTGAAGAGTGGCCTTGGAGACTCTGATTTGCAGCAACAAATCGCCCCAAAGATGCTCAAGAAACCATTTTCGAAAATCCTCCCGTCGAGCTCCTTTTATCCTTCCGCGCGACCTGGATTTCCGCCTATCAGTCGACTGCCATAAGTCACCAGTCGACTGATGCCACTGTTGTCATGAGACAACGGCTCGATCCACGCTGGAAAAACTCCAACGGATCTCTTGGCAGTCGACTGCCAACATTGGCAGTCGACTGCCAACGCCCGTAGTCGGCCCGGCGGCTCACGGCATTCGTGCTAAACCGACAGAACTAGCGATCGCCAACCCTTGGCGGCGCCGATCGCGAGCTCCATCTCTTAAACGGCAGTTGAACTGGCCATATTGCCAGTCGACTGACAACCTCAAACATGAGGTTTTAACCCAAGTATGGTGCCCCCATACTTGCTAGACCACCCTTAGCCTAGACCTAAGCCTTCTAGCCACCTCCATCAGCCTCACGCCTCTTGGATCCCTCCAAGTCATCCATGACTTGTTCATCCATCGCGCTAGCCTCCAGGTGCTTCCCTCGGCTATGTCATGCTAATGGTGTCTACACCGCCAAGGCACATTGGACTTACGCCGCCAAGACTCCGCTTGGACTTTACGCTGCCAAAATCAATCCCCTTGGACTTCCCAAATGCCAAGACTCAAGCTTGGACTTTCCCTTGCCAACCCATGTTGGACTTTCCATGCCAAGACCCATGCTTGGACTTTCCATTTGCCAAGACCCATGCTTGGACTTTCCATGCCAAGTACACATGACTTGGACTTTACCTTGCCAAGACCCATGCTTGGACTTTCCCATAATCACATGGTCAACCCCAGTCAACCATCAAGGTCTTCCTCGAGTCAAACTCGAGTCCGGTCAAACATGACCCGGGTCGATTGCTCCAACAATCTCCCCAACATATTAACCGACATTAATGTCAAACATCAATGCCAAACCACTTTGTCAAATCCCTTTGTCAAACATCAAAACATCACTCGATTCAAAATCGAGTCTGGTCAATCGTGACCTGGGCCGATTACACCAACAGATTAGACTACCATGCACTTAGAGTAAGAGATTCTGATATATAGAAACTCAACACAAATGCACTAGATTTTACACTTGCTGAAGATGAGAAAACTAGTAACCAATTTAGGATATGGATCAGAGTTGCACAGCGGAAGCATGGTGGGTTCATAACCCACAGAGAAGCTTATGCTCTGGTAATTGTGGACTATTAAGATATTAGAATGAGCTAGAATAGTAACCTAACACTTAGGGTTACCTAATTATAGAAGTACATAATGACTTTCATATTTTGTTAATATGGGAGTATGTACTCAATTTATTTACATTGTGAAGGTTATAGATGGAGTTCCAGATCATATTTCAGATGCAAAGAGTTTTGATTATGAAGCAAGGTCATCCGTTGGATAGAAGTTGGATGGTAATGTGACTTCGATGAAGAAACTACTTGGAGCAGAAGAATGACGTGCAAATAGGATATCTTCATTATTGCATCTCTAGTAGGAAATTTGGTGACCAAATTTTTTATTAGTGGGGGAGAATGTAATATGTTGGTGCAATCAGCCCAGGTCACGATTGACTAGGACTCGAGCTTGACTCGAGAAATGTTTTGATGTTCGACAAAAATATATGACAATGTGATTATCATGGGAAAGTCCAAGCATGGGTCTTGGTAATGGAAAGTCTAACATGGGTTGGCAAGGAAAAGTCCAAGCATGGGTCTTGGCATGGAAAGTCCAACATGGGTTGACAAGGGAAAGTCCAAGCTTGAGTCTTGGCATTTGAGAAGTCCAAGGGGTTTGATATTAGCGGCGTAAAGTCCAAGCGGGAGTCTTGGCAGCATAAGTCCAATTGTTGGCGGCGTAAAGTCCAAGCGGAGTCTAGGCAGCGTAAGTCCAATATGCCTTGGCGGTGTAGACACCGTTAGCATGACATAGCCGATGGAAGCACCTAAAGGCTAGCGCAATGGATGAACAAGTCATGGATGACTTGGAGGGATCCGAGAGGCGTGAGGCTGATGGAGGTGGCTAGAAGGCTTAGGTCTAGGCTAAGGGTGGTCTAGCAAGTATGGGGGAACCATACTTGGGTTAAAACCTCATGTTTGAGGTGTGGCAATCGACTGGTGCCATATGGAAGTCGACTGACATGAGTCAACTAGGGTTTGACTGTGGGAATTGGCCTAGCAGTCGACTGCCAGAGGAGGGCAGTCGACTGATTGGATGAGCAGTCGACTGATCGTGTGATCAGTCGACTGGTGCTCGGTTTTTCGGGCACAGAATGGAGTCTGACTCGACTGCTGGGGTTAGCAGTCGAGTGGAGGCCCCAACAGTCGACTGATGATGGATCTGTTAGATTTTTCCAGCGTGGATCTAGCCGTTGTCTTACGACAACAGTGGCATCAGTCGACTGATGGTCCCGAGCAGTCGACTGATCGACGATTTTTAGCCCAGGTTGAAGCTTTAAATGGAGCTCATAGAGGAGGATTTCACCAACGGTTTTTGAGGGCTTTTGGGGCGATTTGCTACTGCAAATCAAGGTCTCCAAGTGCATTTCAAGCAACCAATGATCAAACATTCAAAAGAGCAATTGTAAAGTAGTTTTCTTTACTTGCATTATATTTCATTATTGTAATTGCTTGTATCTATTTTTTATTGTTGTAAGAATAGTTTGTAAGGGGTTTCTCCACCTTCGACTTGGTTCGAGAAGAAGTTATTGATTAGTGGTGTGTGATTGGAATCACTAGAGCTCTTTAGAGCTCGATCCGTGGAGTAGGAACCATTCGGTTCCGAACCACGTTAAATATTTATGTTTGTGTGTTTGTTCTATTTTGTTATTGCATTATTCCTATTTCCGCTGCGCGCTAACGAGATTTATAGATGAATGCAATTGAATTCCATCACACAACAAAAATGAGCTATTCACCCCCCTCTAGTTTCCAAGGATCCCCTACAAGTGGTATCAGAGCGAGGCCGCTCTTCAAGTTTAACAACTAAGGGAGCACGCTAGAGGGTGAAGATGGCAGTTCAAGAGCAACTAGGTTGGGACATCAACACACCAGTCCCTTACACCTTATATGGACGAGAAGGCTTCAATTCTTGGAAGAGAAGAATTAAATATTTTATCATGATGAGGGACTTCAAAGAATGGTCCATTTTGATGGAGGGATATAGCTATCCAATATGACCAAAGGGAGGGTTCTTCAAGAAAAAGAGATGGACCGAAGAGCAAGTCCAAGCCTTCGAGAAAAATGATAAGGTAATGAAGTTTTTAATTGATTTAATTCCTAACAATATCTTGTGTATGTTAGGAAATTATGTAGATGCCAAGGAGCTATGGAGCCAAGTGGCAGAGCTCCATGGAGATTCATTACCAGTCCAAGAAGAGGGACCATCACCGACTCAAGAAGAGGAGGCCGAAGATGAACCCTCATCCTCACAAGCGAGTGAGGATTCGAAAGTTGAGAAGGAATCAACTTCTGAATCGGTGGAAGAAGTGGAAGAAGCCTCCACTTCAAGGATTGAGGCGGAGAGACCATCCACACTAGAGCCGGAGCAAAATCAAGAAGAAGTCTCTATAGGGTCGATGTTGGTCGGCTAGAGGGGGGTGAATAGCCTTTATTGTAGACGGTGGAAGTCGTTCGTTCGTTGCTCGTCTACAAACACTATTAGCGCAAGCGGAATACTAATACAAACAACAATAAGAATAAAGCAAAGTAAAGAGCAATTCGCTAACACGAAATATAACGTGGTTTGTGAGGGATCGGATGGCCGGCTAGAGGGGGGTGAATAGCCCTCGTTCGTTGGTTATCGGAATTTGCTCGTCTACAATTAGATTAGCGCAAGCGGAAACAACAATACAAGCAAATTAAACAAAGCAAAGGAAATAGACAATGCTAACACAAGATGTAACGTGGTTCACGGCTACGCCGCTAATCCACGGTCCCCGATTCGTCCTCGGTGAATCACTCCGCTCAACCAATCCACTAAATGGTCTCTCCTTTGCACCAAGCTAGGTGGAGGTAACCTTTACAATCAAGATCACTCTTCTTACAAATAGAATGGATTAAAAGCGAGTAAGAAGAGTTTAGAGCTTGTGGGGCACTAGGAAGATTGTTTGGAACTTAAGCATTAGCCTCTCAAAGGCTCACACCCTCTCTTTTTATAGAGAGGGCTACCTTCTTCCCGTTGGCCGCCATCGATCATTGCCGCCCATGGCGATCGGCCCTAGCGGCCTCGAACACGTCGGATCGATGCCGTTTGTCCAACGGAACTCTTAGCGATCATTCTGGACCTCACCGATCGGCTGCGACCGTAATCGTGCCCGATCGGCTCTGGCGGTTCATGGCGAAAACCCTATTGACCCGATCATTGCGCCTTGGCCGATCGTCTAATCTGTGATCGGCCAGCGTATGGCGATCAGGCGCTGCCACAAACCGATCGATCGTATACGGTCGAGCTACACTCGACTTCGGAGCGATCGGCCCGCCATTCCATGGCGATCGGCGGTGTCGAAAAACCCATCCGACACTTGGCCAAATGGCCAAGTTTCACCTAAGAAACTACCCCTCCCGGGTTACAATCGCTCACTCTCATTTCTCGAGTCCTTTGCCTTGAAGTTCTCTTCGTTTCGGCCACGTCCTCCGGCGACATCGAGCGCGGCTCTGCAATGCTCCTTCGCGTCTCTTGCCTCGAGTCTACTTCCTCGGCTTCACTCCAAGCTTCTCGTCCGGCGGTCCCTCGGATGCTCCAAGCGCACGGCTTCCGCAAAGCTATCCTTCACCGACTCAAGGCACGAGTCATGAGATGTGAAACTCGCCATGGCTCCATGTGCGAATTACTAAGTCCTGCACGACTTCAACGCACATATCAAATAAACATAACACACTAACTTAAACCCTTTGCCACACCATCAAAACCATATCACGGCAAGAGATTGCCCTAACAATCTCCCCCTTTTTGATGTGTGGCAATCCGTTTAAGTTAGGTAAAAACATTTGATATAAATTCTAAGGTAAGAAAGCATGTAAAGATAAACATGATATAACAACATGCAATTCCCCTTAATCCATGAAATTCTCTATGCAAATTTTCTCCCCCTATCATATATTTCTCCCCCTACATATATTTCTCCCCCTAATGTGATTAACTTAAACATACTTATTTCTCCCCCTTTGACACCATCAAAAAGATTAACACTAAGTTATAAGCTCATGGCATCAAGTATAATGGAGGAAAAATATGTCAAGTTGATTTAAAAATTGGGTACCATTTGTTGGTGGCATCAAGTATATTTCTACCACTTGTAGGAGGTTTACAAACTGAATTCGGCCTTCAATATTCTGATTTACAGGCCACGATCATTGCTATCGTATGGCGGATCATTGCATAAAAAGCGGAATTTGATTTTACGGATGAAATTCAGAAATGCATTAAAAATTCCAGAAAATTCAAAAAATCATGAAATTCGAGGAACATATTTCTCTTAAGTATGCCTATCAAGGAAAAATAGTTTTTCATGAAAAATCATTATATTTTACAAGATTTGCCAAAAATCCAAACACTTGAAAAACCACTAGTTTTTGAGCATGTTAGTATCAAGTTAGCTACCTAGTTTTGCATCCAATTGTTTTAAAACATGAATACATGTATTTTAAGGTAAGAAATTGTTTTGAAAACATTAGAAATATCCAACCATGATCTTTGGGCAATATGTCTATTAATTAAACATAAGCCTTCCCCATGATTGGTCTATTATTGATATTTTGATACTTTAAATGACCATCTAAATGCCATAGGCATTAGTGGACATTTGTATCATCCTAACATCTCACCCATGCTAAGTTTGCAATCAAGTTAGCCTATAGTGAGTGTGAGATGCATCCTAGGGGGGTATTTGTATATATATACTTAACCAATATATTCAAGCAATTCTATCATGGTTAAGTATCAACCTAACAACCTACATGATCATAATGACATATATCAATTAATTTCACATTATGATCATGAAATACATGTTTTCATCAAATTATAACCATGCATTAGGCATTATATGATGATAATAAATAAAGTATCACCTAAAGCATGATTTAAACCTATTTCTCATGATGATGTGCCCAATATCAAAATCATAAACCATGATTACACATATGCATAGAATTTACATTAATCATCATGATTTAAGCATTATTACCTTTTTATGGGCACGTTATCATCACCCAACACTATCAAAAAATATTGTCCCGTCATCCTAAGTCAACCAAAATATGATATAGATTAGGTTCATATGGTTGACTACCCTAGGGGTTTTCTAACCCTTAAGGATGGATTTTGGAACCCAAAATAGATTTTTACCTATGGGGTTCACTAGAAATTCCTTGGGGATCCATTTCTTAGCTATTACTTTGTTTTTGTCTTGTCCCCTAGCTATTAGGCATCTATAGGCCTTCTCATTTTTCTTCTCTTTATATCCTAGGCCCTTCTTGTTAAAACTTGCCCTTTGGCTCCCTATGATCATATTCAAGGTGTTGGAGCCAATTGTGAATTTTCCTAGGGCTTTGGTTAAATAATCTACCTTTTCCCTTAATGCCCTATTTTCCTCTATGCATGCATCACTAACATCTAAAGGCACATAATTATCATGTGAGCATGCATCATCATGGCAAGAAGAAGTATCATTATTATTTAAGCATGCATTTTCTAACTTATTTTCTAAGTCTTTAATTTGATTAAGCATGCTTTTATTTTTCTTCTTTGCTCTAAACAAATCCCTAGTTAAACTAGAAATCATAGAAACTATTTTACTAGGAGAGGCTTTCGTTACCATAGTTTCCATGTCCTCTTCTTCTTCTTCGGATGATGATGTGGAGGAGGCTCCCCCTTCACTTGAGCTCTCTCCTCTTGTGCTTGATCCTTCATTTTCGGAGGAGGAGCAATCCAAATCATCAAAGGCCATCAAGGCCAAATTGGCGACAAAGGCATTCTCCTCATCCGATGATGAGGAGGAGGATGAGGAAGGATCATCCCATGTCTTGGCCTTGAATGCTTTGGCCTTCCCTTTTTCTTTTGCCTTCTTCTCCTCTTCCTTCTTTTTCTTGCTCCCCTTTTTCTTCTTCTTTTCTTCTTTCTTTTTCCTCTCTTCCTTGCTTTTGTTTAGGAGAGGACAATTGTCCCTTATGTGTCCCTCTCCTTGGCAATTGTAGCATATCACCTTCCCCCTCGGTCTTCTATTCCTATCATTTGATTTATCAAATCTAAAATTCTTAAATACACGCCTCACCTTCCTTACCATGTAGGCTTCCTCGGTGCTATCCATGGAGGAGGAGGAGGCTTCATCATCGGAGGAGGAGGAAACTTCCATCTTCTTCTTCCCCTTGTTTGCCAACAATGCTACTCCTCTTGAGGGTTGAATTCTTGGCTCTTCTTGAATTCCTTCAAGCCTAGTTTCGTGGAGTTCCATCGTTGAGAAGAACTCCTCCAAGGTACTCACTTCTAGGTTCTTGGACATGTGAAGGGAGTCCACCATGGAGCTCCACTTTGAGGACCGGGAAAGGCATCTATAGCCTTCATGAGCATGTCCGGTTTGATAGCTTCTCACCTACACTTGTTAGCCCAATTAAAATTTCTTTAAACCTAGAGTGTAGTGAGGTTACCTTTTCTCCCTTTTCTAGTTTTATATTGGATAGTTGGGAGCGGAGGAGATCTCTTCTTGCTAGCTTTGCCTCCGAAGTGCCTTCATGAAGTTCAACCAATTTCTCCCACATCTCCTTGGCACTTGAGCATTCCCCTATTCTATTTACTTCTTGTTGAGGGAGCACATTGTATAGATGGTGCTTGGCCTTTGAATTTGCCAAATACTCTTCTCTTTGTCTTTTGCTCCATCTCGATTTTTCCAAAGGCTCCCCATCTTCATTCCTAGGCAACTCGAAACCGTTTTCCATAATTAACAATATTTCAAAATCGGTTTCGAAGAATACCTCCATTCTCTTTTTCCACCAAGAGAATTCGCCGTCGAACCGGTGGGTGGATGTTGGAGCGGCCATTTTGATGTAGGGCTTGTTGCGGGTTAGTCCGGTGACAAGCAACCTCGCTCGATACCACTTGTGAGGATCGGATGGCGGCTAGAGGGGGTGAATAGCCCTCGTTGTTAGTTATCGAATTTGCTCGTCTACAATTAGATTAGCATGGCGAAACAACAATACAAGCAAATTAAACAAAGCAAAGGAAATAGACAATGCTAACACAAGATGTAGCGTGGTTCACGCAGCTCGCGCTAATCCACGGTCCCCGATTCGTCCTCGGTGAATCACTCAGCTCAACCAATCCTCTAACTGGTCTCTCCTTTGCACCAATCTATGTTGATGTAACCTTTACAATCAATATCACTCTTCTTACAAATATAATGGATTAAAAGTGAGTAAGAAGAGTTTAGAGCTTGTGTTGAACTAGGAAGATTGTTTGGAACTTAAGCATTAGCCTCTCAAATGCTCACACCCTCTCTTTTTATTGAGATGGCTACCTTCTTCCGTTGGCGCCATCGATCATTGCCGCCCATTGGCGGTCATTTAAATCCTGCGGCCTCCGAACACGTCGGATCTGGCCGTTGTTGTCCAACGGAACTCTTAGCGATCGGCTTGGACCTCACCGATCGGCTGCGGACCCGTAATCGGCCCCGATCGGCTCTGGCGGTATGGCCAAAACCCTATTGACGATCATTGCGCCTTCGATCGGCGCTAATCTTGCGATCGGCGCCCAGCGTATAGATCGGCTACGCCACAAACCGATCGATCGTATACGGTCGAGCTACACTCGACTCGGAAGCGATCATTGCCATTCCATGCGATCGGCGGGTGTCGAAAACCCATCGACACTTGGCCAAATGGCCAAGTTTCACCTAAGAGCTACCCCTCCCCGGGTTACAATCGCTCACTCTCATTTCTCGGAGTCCTTTGCCTTCGAAGTTCTCTTCGTTCTCGGCCACGTCCCTCGGCAGCATCAGGCGCACGGCTCTGCAATGCTCCTTCGCGTCTCTTGCCTCGAAGTCTACTTCCTCCGGCTTCACTCCAAGCTTCTCGTCCGGCGGTCCCTCGGATGCTCCAAGCGCACGGCTTCCGCAAAGCTATCCTTCACCGACTCAAGGCACGAGTCATGAGATGTGAAACTCGCCATGGCTCCATGTGCGAATTACTAAGTCCTGCACGACTTCAACGCACATATCAAATAAACATAACACACTAACTTAAACCCTTTGCCACACCATCAAAACCATATCACGGCAAGAGATTGCCCTAACATGGTTCACGGCCTCGCCGCTAATCCATGACCCGATTCGTCCAAGGTGAACCACTCCTTTGCCAAATCCACTAGATCTCTCCTTTGCACCAAGATAGGTGGAGGTAACCTCTTTACAATCCCTCTTCTTACAATAGAATGGAATAATAGCAAGTAAGAAGAGTGGAAATTCTTTAGAGCACTTTGGGAGGTGTTAGGAGTTAAAGCATTAGTCTCCCAAATGCCCTCACCCCTTCTTTTTATAGAAGAAGAGGGTTTCTTCTCGCTGACACAGGAGTAGTCGACTGATGCACCGATCAGTCGACTGGTCCTGTAGCCGTTGCCCAATAACGGCTTCTTCCATGTTGGATTCCATCCAACGGCTCCCACATCAGTCGACTGATCTTACCATCAGTCGACTGATGGAGCTATCAGTCGAGTGCCAGAAGCGGACACTCCATTCTGTGCTCGAAACCCTTGCGACCAATCGACTGATGCCTTCATCAGTCGACTGGTGGTCTCGCAGTTGACTGCCAATCCATGACAGTCGACTGTTGGCACATGAACCGGACTGGAACACTAGTCGAGTCACAGTCAACTTAGAGTAGTCGACTACCATTACGTGACAGTCGACTGATATCGGGAAATCCCATCCGACACTTAGCCAATTGGCCAAGTTCCAACTAAGCGCACTACCCCTTCTCGGGTTACATTCACTCACTCTCATCCCTTGGAGTCCCTCGCCTTTGAAGTTGTCTTCGTCCGACCACGTCCCTCGGATGCGCCAAGTGCACGACTCTGTAGCGCCATACTTTGTGTCTCGCTCTGAAGTCTACTTCCTTCGGCTTCACTCCAATCTCCTCATCCAGCGGTCCCTCGGATGTTCCAAGCGCACGACTTCCGCAAAGCCATCCTTCACCGACTTAAGGACCGAGTCATGAGAGGTGAAACTAGCCAATGCTCCATGTGTGAATTACTAAGTTCTGCAAGATGCACATATCAAATCCAAACATCCTAACTTAAACCCTTTGCCACACACATCAAAACCATATCACGGGTTGATTGCCCTAACAATCTCCCCCTTTTTGATGTGTGGAAATCCGTTTAAGTTAGGTAAACATTTGATAAAAATATTAAGATAAGAAAGCATGTAAATAAACATGATTATCAACTCTCCCCCTTAATACATGAAACTCCCCCTAAATGCAATTCCCCTTACTTAAACATGCATATTTCTCTCCCTTTGACACCATCAAAAATATTAAACAAAGTTTATACAAGCATTACATCAACTCTAGAAAAAAAAATCACCAAAACATGCCTTAAAATCAAATAAAAGAGGTTACTGGGCATGTTATCGATCGATCGATCATTGGTTTAGACTACTGATCATTGGCACTGATTTCGGATTTTTGATTTTCGCAGGTGAATTCGAGAATGCATTAAAAATTCTATAAAATTTGAAAAATAATAAAATTTGGGGAACACATTTCTTTTAAGTTACTTTATCAGTGAAAAATAGTTTTTCATGAAAAATCATTATATTTATGAAAATTAGCCAAAAATTCAAAAGCTTTAAAAATAACTAGGTTTTTGATCAAGTTAGTATAAATTTTAACACCTAGTTTTGCTTTAGATTGTTTCAAAACATGAACACACAAATTTTAAAGTAAGAAATTGTTTTAAAAACATATGAAATATCCAACCATGATCTTTGGGCAATATGTCTATGAATTAAACATAAGCCTTCCCCATGATTGGTCTATTATTGCTATTTTGATACTCAAAATGACCATCTAAATGCCATAGGCATTAGTGGACCATTAATATCATCCTATCATCTCACTCATGCTAAGTTTTCAATTAAGGTAGCCTATGGTGAGTGTGAGATGTTCCTAAAGGTATTTGTATATTACTTAACCTTCAATTTCATGCAATTCTACCCAAGGTTAAGTATCATCCTAACATACTACATGATCATAAAAATATATATGAATTAATTTTACATTATGATCATGAAACACATGTATCTATCAATTTGTAATCATGCATTAGGTATGAATTATGATAATAAAGCAAGTATTACCCAAAGCATGATTTAAACCCTATTGCCCATGAATATATGTCAAATATCAAGATCATAAATCATGATTGCAAACATATATAACAATTACATTAACTATCATGATTTAAGCATTATTATCAATTTATGGGCACATTATCATCACCCAACACTATGCTAACAATGTGTATCAACATACATAACACTAAGTGTTGAGCATGATTTAAAATATTTATGGGTGCATTATCATCACCCAACACTATTTCTAAAATTAAGTCCCACCATCCTAAGTCAACCAAAAATGTGATATAGGTAAATTCCATATGGTTAACTATCCTAGGGTTTTTCTAACCCTTAAGAATGGATTTAGGAACCCAATACAAGTTCTTTCCTATGGGGTTCACTAAAAATTCCTTAGGGATCCATTTTCTAGCTATTGTTTTTTTTTTATCTTGACCCCTAGCAATTAGACATTTATAGGCCTTTTCATTTTTATTTTCCTTATATCCTAGGACTTTCTTATTAAAACTAGCCCTTTGGCTCCCTATAATCGTATTAAGGGTGTTTGAGCCAATTGTAAATTTTTCTAGGGCTTTGGTCAAATGATCAACCTTTTCCCTTAACATCCTATTTTCCTCAATGCATGCATCATTAACATCAAATGGCATATAAAGATCATGTGAGCATGCATCATCATGACTAGAAGTAATATTATCATTAATATTTAAGCATTCTTTTTCTAGTTTTTCTTCTAAATCCTTAATTTGATCTAACATGCATTTATTCTTTTTCTTAGCCCTAAATAATTCCTTAGTAAGGCTAGAAATCATTGACATGATTTTCTTGGGAGGTAGATTCGTTACCTCACTTACCAAATCCTCTTCCGATGATGAGGATGTAGAAGAAGCTCCCCCTTCACTTGAGCTCTCCTCACTTGAGCTTGCTTCTTCTTCGGAGGAGGAGGAGGTGGAGTCTAGGTCATAAAATGCCATTAGGGCAAGATTTGAGTAGACATGTTCTTCTTCTTCGGATGATGATGATGATGAAGAAGAAGGATCATCCCATGTCCTTGCTTTTAGTGCTTTGGCCTTCCCCTTTTCCTTGGCCTTCTTCTCCTCTTCCTTCTTCTTGCTCCTCTTCTTCTTCTTCTTTTCTTCTTTCTTTCTCCTCTCCTCTTTGCTCTTGTTCAAGAGGGGACAATTATCCCTTATGTGTCCTTCTTGTTGGCAATTGTAGCAAATTATCTTCCCCCTTGGTCTCCTCCTCCTATCATTAGATTTATTAAATTTAAAAGTTTTCAAAGCACGCCTTATCTTCCTTACCATATAAGCTTCTTCCGTGCTATCCATGGAGGAGGAGGAGGATGCTTCATCGGAGGAGGAGGGAGTCTCCATCTTCTTCTTCCCTTTGTTGGCCAATAGTGCCACTCCCCTTGATGGTTGAAATTTTGGCTCTTCTACTACTCCTTCGAGCCTTGTTTCGTGGAGCTCCATGGTTGAGAAGAACTCCTCCAAGGTGATCACTTCTAGGTTCTTCGACATATAGAAGGAGTCCACCATCGAGCTCCATTTCGATGACAAGGGAAAGACATCAATTGCTTTTATAAGCATATCCCGGTTGGAAAGCTTTTCTCCTACACTTGTCAAACCGGTTAGAATTTCCTTAAACCTAGAATGTAGAGATTTTACCTTTTCTCCCTTTTCAAGTTTAATGTTGCTTAATTGGGAGCGTAGGACATCTCTCCATGCTAGCTTGGCCTCGGATGTGCCTGCATGAATCTCTATGAGTTTCTCCCACATTTCCTTGGCGCTAGCACATTCCCCTATCCGATTCACTTCTTGTTGGGGGAGTATGTTGTAGAGGTGGTGCTTTGCCTTGGAGTTTGCCAAGTACTCCTCCCTTTGCCTCTTGCTCCACCTTGATTTTCCAATGGTTCCCCTTCTTCATCCCTAGGCATCTCGAAATCGTTTTCCATAATTAATAGAATTTCGAAGTCGGTTTCGAAAAATACCTCCATTTGCTTCTTCCACCAAACGAATTCCCCCTCGAACTTCAGTGGATGAATGTTAGAGCCGGCCATCTCTTGATATAGTGCTTGTAACGGCGGTTAGTCCTCAACAAGCTCCTTGGCTATGATACCACTTGTAGGGTCGATGTTGGCCGGCTAGAGGGGGTGAATAGCCTTTATCGTAGACGGTGAAAGTCGTTCATTTGTTGCTCGTCTACAAACACTATTAGCGCAAGCGGAATACTAATACAAACAACAATAAGAATAAAGCAAAGTAAAGAGCAATTTGTTAACACGAAATATAACGTGGTTCATGGCCTCGCCGCTAATCCATGACCCAATTCGTCCAAGGTGAATCACTCCTTTGCCAAATCCACTAGATCTCTCCTTTGCACCAAGCTAGGTGGAGGTAACCTCTTTACAATCCCTCTTCTTACAATAGAATGGAATAATAGCAAGTAAGAAGAGTGGGAATTCTTTAGAGCACTTTGGGAGGTATTAGGAGTTAAAGCATTAGGCTCCCAAATGCCCTCACCCCTTCTTTTTATAGAAGAAGAGGGTTTCTTCCCGTTGACATAAGAGCAGTCGACTGATGCACCGATCAATCGACTGGTCCTGTAGTCGTTGCCCAATAATGGCTTCTTCCATGTTGGATTCCATCCAACGACTCCCACATCAATCGATTGATCTTACCATTAGTCGACTGATGGAGCTATCAGTCGAGTGTCGGAAGCGGACACTCCATTCTGTGCCCAAAACCCTTGCGACCAATCGACTGATGCCTTCATCAGTCGACTGGTGGTCTCGCAGTCGACTGCCAATCCATGGCAGTCGACTGTTGGCACATGAACCGGACTCGAACACTAGTCGAGTCACAGTCGACTTAGAGTAGTCGACTACCATTACATGACAGTCGACTGGTGTCGGGAAATCCCATCCGACACTTAGCCAATTGGCCAAGTTCCACCTAAGCGCATTACCCCTTCCCGGGTTACATTCACTCACTCTCATCCCTCGGAGTCCCTCGCCTTTGAAGTTGTCTTCGTCCGGCCACGTCCCTCGGATGCACCAAGTGCACGACTCTGCATCACCATCCTTCGCGTCTCGCCTTGAAGTCTACTTCCTTTGACTTCACTCCGATCTCCTCGTCCGACGGTCCCTCGGATGCTCCAAGCGCACGACTTCCACAAAGCTATCCTTCACCGACTCAAGGACTGAGTCATGAGAGGTGAAACTCGCCAATTCTCCATGTGCGAATTACTAAGTCCTACAAGACTCCAACGCACATATCAAATCCAAACATCCTAACTTAAATCCTTTGCCACACACATCAAACCATATCATGGGTTGATTGCCCTAACAGTCTCAACCTCCGATCAAGAAGAAGAACAAATCCAAAATTCTACCATTGACCTAGGTAACTCAAACATTGTGGCTAAAATCAAAAATCATATAATATATTTTGAGTGTAAGGAGCAAGGACACTACAAGAGTAAGTGTCCTAAAAGAATCAAGAAGTCTCCTCCGACACCAAAAGTCAAGGATGTCGGTCCCCCAACAACCAAAAGCAAGGAGCAAGTGATTTGCTTCAAATGTTGGCAACCGGGACACTACCGGAATCAATGCCCAAAAGGGGAGAAGAAGACTCAAAGGGGAGCATCACAAGTAGGAGGAGCCACTAAGGCTAACTCTAAGGTACATTTTAGTAATGCTTCTTCTAAATTAAATATCAAAAAGCATGCTAGGAATTTCAACTCACTTGCCATCTATCATGAAAAGCATGCTAGAAATAACAATAAATATTTTTTTTAGGAGCTAAGAAGGTCAACTTTTCAAATAAGGAGAAATTTGGGACTAATGTCCATAGAAAGACCTTGTCTAGAGAATCTATCAAGAAAATAGAAGACCACCTAGGCTTAAACCCCAAATGGACTAGGCATATGCCTAGGAAGAACATTGCCCAAAGACCAAATCAAAATTCTAAAATTGGGAAATTAGAGATTGAAAATCAAGCCTTAAGGTCAAGGCTTGAAAAACTTGAAAAGACCCTTAGAATTATACAAAATCAAGTTAAAGGGTCAAATGATCAAAGTAAAGAGTCTAGGACCAAGAGTCAACACCTAGGACTTAAGAGACAAAAGACAACCAAGGGCAAGAAGGGTTTGGGTCACAAACCTAAGCCTAAGGTGGCTTATCATAGTGTTCCAATTGATTATGGAACACAAACTAGGTCTAGGAAGACCAAGGTCAATAGGAAAGTCATCCCTAGAGTTGACCAAGGTATGTGCCTAGTGGCTAGGGTTTCAAGGAAACCTAGGGTAGCCACTAAGAAGGTTGCAAGGGGAGTTACCCCTAGAGTCAACCTAGGTAAGACCACAATGACCAAGGCTAACAAGCCTAGAAGGGTCATTAGGAGGGTATCTAGGGAGGTTATCCCTAAGGAATACCTAGTAAACCCTAGGAGCTTAAATAGGTTTTGGGTTCCTAAGAGCGTGATCGATTCACGCTAGATGGGTTTAGGGTGTGCCAACCTTAAATGGAAGGGCAGTTAACCTAACCATGGTAAAGGTGGCATTTTAAGTAATTTTCAAGGTTATGGATACCTTGAAAATAGATTTGATATTATGATCCTAAAAGATTTTAGGATGTGCCAATACATTTTTGGAATTATGAAAAATCAATTAAATTGGCACAATTTAGGATTAGAGGTCATAGTGTGCCATTTTGGGTTTTGGGCACACTTGGGAGAAAATTAGCAATATGGAAAAATATAATTAATTATATCAAATGGCAATTAATACTAAAATTTAGGTATTGTTATACCTATACCTTTTATTTTCCATGCTTTGTTTGCCATGTAACATGCCATGACATCATGCTTATCTTTAATCATTTAAAATGTCATGATCATGTTTAGGGTTAGGTTAAATGTCATGTATGTTTATATTACATCATATGTCATGACATCATGATCATTGGCCATGCTTAATTATTGCTATCATGTATGCCATGATCATTCATGCATTTAAATTGATTAAAATTGAGTTAAGGACAATGACATGACTTGGAGTCCCATTTATAAGGGAATCAAGTAGTGTTGCCTTAGAAAAATGCATGAAACCCTAGATTAGGAGAACAAAACCCACATCTCACATTACATTGACATGTATGTGTATTTATACACTCTAGATACATGTGAGATGATAGGATATGAGTCAAGTTCAAGGTGCGTAGTTTTTGCATCTAGATGAACTAAAACTCATCTAATTTCATTGGTGGATCATTGAGAAAGGTTGTGTACAAGTCATGTACATCGAGCCCAAGGAACATGATCCAATATAGGTTTTCAAAAATATTTTAAAATCATTTTAGAAAACCTTGGTGAAGTTTATCTTTTGATAGCAATCACCATTGATGAAGTTGATACAAAGTAGGGCCAAACCATTAAAAATTTCAATGGTTTTGAACTTTGTGTCAATTTCACTATTTTATGGGTAAAATATTTTTCTATCATTTTTCACCCATTGTATTGGTCATAAGTAGTATATGTATGAATTTTCGATATACATATAATTATTTATGAATTTTCAAATCTCATTTATGATAACTAAAAATCGAGATTTTCAGTTATCAGTCGACTGCCCTTGGTGGCAGTCAACTGATGGAGATGACAGTCGATTGATCTC
This sequence comes from Wurfbainia villosa, assembly GCA_025175895.1. Lineage (NCBI taxonomy): Eukaryota > Viridiplantae > Streptophyta > Magnoliopsida > Zingiberales > Zingiberaceae > Wurfbainia > Wurfbainia villosa. The sequence goes on from CM045996.1 coordinate 36,595,263, forward strand.
TGATAAAGTCGACTGCCAAGGCTGAATTTGAGAAAACAAGGTTTGTTATCCCAATTTCAACTACGACAAAGTACTCTAACCACTCCTAACCTTAGGATATGCTTTGGGAAGCATTATAAAGGGTGAAAATCCATTAGATATGGATTAAGAGAGTTGTTTAGGATTTGTATCAAATTTAAGGATGAGAGTATTCATGTTTGAACTTTGAACCTTATTTTTGATGGTTTAGAGTTCCTATTGGCTTAGGGACTTCCCAAGGACATTGTTGGTGCAATGGTCAAGGGGGAGGTATTCATCAAGGGATGATGAATGGTAGTTTTTCCTCATGAGGAAGAAAATGAGTTTTTGAGATACCCAATTTGGAAATTGAGAGAGTGTGTAGGATTGCCTCTCTTGAGTGATATGAGACTTATCACTAGGAAGATGGTAGCCATCCTAGGTATTTTTGGACCAAGGGGGAGATTGTAAGATCTCATTGGGACATGAGACATTGACTTCCTTGAAGAGAACCTTTTTGATGTTAGTCAAAAAGGGGGAGAATTTATTGGGCGAATGACATCAATTGGGAAAATTGATGGGGATGATTGGGTTGAGTTAGATGGTCTAAACTCAATGGTTTGTTTGGTTTTTGTCAAACATCAAAAAGGGGGAGATTGTTGGTGCAATCGGCTCATGTCACGATTGACCAGGACTCGAGCTTGACTCAAGAGATGTTTTGATGTTCGACAAAAACATATGACAATGTGATTGTCATGGAAAAGTCCAAGCATGGGTCTTGGCAATAGAAAGTCTAACATGGGTTGACAAGGAAAAGTCCAAGCATGGGTCTTGGCATGGAAAGTCCAACATGGGTTGACAAGGGAAAGTCCAAGCTTGAGTCTTGGCATTTGAGAAGTCCAAGGGGTTTGATATTGGCGGCGTAAAGTCCAAGCGGGAGTCTTGGCAGCATAAGTCCAATGGTTGGTGGCGTAAAGTCCAAGCAGAGTCTTGGCAGCGTAAGTCCAATGTGCCTTGGTGGTGTAGACACCGTTAGCATGACATAGCCGATGGAAGCACCTGAAGGCTAGCGCAATGGATGAACAAGTCATGGATGACTTGGAGGGATCCGAGAGGCGTGAGGCTGACGGAGGTGGCTAGAAGGCTTAGGTCTAGGCTAAGAGTGGTCTAGCAAGTATGGGGGAACCATACTTGGGTTAAAACCTCATGTTTGAGGTGTGCTAGTCGATCGGTCCATTAGTGGCGCTGATCGTGGTGCCATGTGGGCCGATCGCATGAGTCAACTAGGATTCGACTACGAATAGCCTAGATCAATCGCCAGAGGAGGACAATGATCGATTGAGCGAATGATCGATCCGATCGTGATCATCCGATCGGTGCTCGATTTTTTGGGCATAGAATGGAGTCTGACTCGACTGCTGGGGTTAGCAGTCGAGTGGAGGCTCAAATAGTTGACTGATGGTCATGATCAGTCGACTGATGATGGATCTGTTGGATTTTTCCAGCGTGGATCTAGCCATTGTCTCACGACAACAGTGGCATCAGTCGACTGATGGTCCTTAGCAGTCGACTGATCGATGATTTCCAGCCCAGGTTGAAGCTTTAAATGGAGCTCGTGGAGGAGGATTTCACCAATGGTTTTTGAGGGCTTTTGAGGCAATTTGTTGCTGCAAATCAAGGTCTCCAAGTGCATTTCAAGCAACCAATGATCAAGCATTCAAAAGAGCAATTGATTTTCTTTACTTACATTGTATTTCATTATTGTAATTGCTTGTATCTATTTCTTATTGTTGTAAGAATAGTTTGTAAGGGGTTTCTCCACCTCCGACTTGTGTCGAGAAGGAGTTATTGATTAGTGGTGTGTGATTGACATCACTAGAGCTCTTTAGAGCTCGATCCGTGGAGTAGGAACCGTTCGGTTCCGAACCATGTTAAATATTTGTGTTTATGTGTTTGTTCTATTTTGTTATTGCATTATTCCTATTTCCACTGCGCGCTAACGAGATTTGTAGACTAATGCAATTGAATTCCATCACGCAACGAAAATGAGCTATTCACCCCCCTTTGCTTCCAAGGATCCCCTACATAATATATCGATAAAAAAAATAAATTTAAATAAAAAAAAATAAATTTAATATAATATAATAATAATATAATTAAAACAAAATAAATAAAATAAATTTATTTATTTATTACTAGGAAAATTTAGTTATTAATATTTGCTAGAAAATTTCGGGAAATTTTTTTATTAGATTGGGATAAGTCAAATTTTTATTAATCATAATATTGATTAAGTCTAAGGTTATCCATAAATAAGCCCTAGGTTAAATATTTTAGGCAAAGTCGGATTTAATCCGATGGTTTGTCTTTTCTCTTCTCGCATCAATCCACTGCCACCACCACCTCCTTGTCGCTGCTTCGTCGTCGCTTCGTCATTAGAGATCCCCACCCGAGCAGTTGTCGAATCACATGAGCACAGGACACCACCATCGACTCCATCATCGACGCCCCGAGTTCGCCCGTCATCACCTTCCCCATCTCAGTCGACCTGCAATCCCAGCGGTGTTGGCGCCGCACTCTCTCGCTAGTGTGCTGTCTCTGTTGTCGCCGACCCTTCTGCTCACGTATAGCAACCAATCGATGTGAGTCAATGTCGCCTTTAGCCACTTCTTATTTCATCCATTTCCTCACCATCATCGGCCTGCACATTGCAGCCACTGTCGATCTTCGTCATGATTCCTATGGGAGATGGAAAATAGCAGCTCCACCCAATTTCTCCTATGCTCAGCCACTGTAGTCTAACCTATTTTTGGGTTGTTTCCCATTTCCAACATCTTTGTTGTGGATGCCATCATCTTCTTCTAGTTGTGAACAACAATTGCCTGCACCGTGAGCTTGATTTCAGCATCAACTGCATTGGTGGTGGCCGGATAGATCCTTTGATAACCTATACATCCAATTCTGGTAATTTCATTGTCTTCTTGCTATTTTAGATTATGAAAATTGGTTAAGAGGGAAGTTTATGTCTGTGATTACATATTATGAGAGTGTTGGAATTGAGTTTTTTTTACATCCAATTTGGCAATGGTGGTATAGGAATTTGGTTAGGAAGCTAATTTGATATTGGTTCTGTTTCGTTGGTTGTGGATTTGTGTGATGAATCGACGATGGACTCACTGGAATTCAATTTAGGGAAGAGGAGATTTGCTCATTGGATTGAGGATTCTGTGATCTATAGATCAAAGGGAAATATATAGATTTCTTGTAATTACAGGTTATAGGGGATTTTATTTTTGATTGTAGTGAAGTATTGGATATGGATGAATGTTGTGCATATGTTGTGTTTTATATTTGTATAGGAGTTGATTTACAGATAATTTGATATGGATGGTATGGATTGGGGGTAATGGGGAGGCCTTGGAATTGTGGTGTAATATAGTTGAATGTTGTAGGATGTTGCGTATGATAATTGTGAGTGAATTGATTTGCAGTTAATTGGATTATTGGAATTTGGTTTATTATGTGAATGAATTAGTAGTTAATGAATGGCGATGTGGCAGTAACTATGTAGGATGGGTAAAAGATACTTTGGCTAATATTTGGTTAGTGGATCAGGATATGAAGTTGATGTAGGATTTGATTCGATTATTCGATGTATGATAGAACTTAATTGTGTTCTATGCTGTGTATAGGACGTTAATATGAGACAGAGTCTCGGATGTGAAGACAGACAATGTAGTCCGCATACTAGATGGGTGGTTCTTTTTTGACCTCTTTAGATTTTAGTGCATGATTATTTTGGTTACGTTGTTTACTTAGGTTATATTATATTTACACTTTATGTTCTTTTTTAGTATTGCTTTGATCTTATAATTACTTAACCTTTTATACTCTACTTGGTTTCTAGGTTGCTTCTCATCATGTACATGTAGTTATTTATTCTAGTGTTTGATTGATATTACGGTTAGGTGCTTATTTATTTCTACGATATAAATTAGTAGATGTTACTGGTAGATGTTTATGCATTTAGTGTTTTGGTTGATATTGTGATTGGACTAGTAGAGATAGTATAATTTAGACGAGATTATTCCTTAGAAGGGAATGTAAGGAATGAAACAACTGTAAGTGCTTATAAGATCCCGTATATATCTCCACTATGGTATGATATTGTCCACTTTGGGTCTAAACCCTCATGGTTTTATTTTTGGACTTCACCCAAAAGGCCTCATAACAATGGAGATATCATTTCATCTTATAGGCACTTACAATTGGTATCAGAGCTAGGTTCCATGTCAAGCTATGAATCTCGAACGAAAAAAGGGGAGCTCCCATGTCTGGATCAAGAGAACCACATTAAGTCCTGGTGGGTTAAGGATCGGATGTCAAGCGGAGGAAGTCCTTCGAGGACATATAGGCTTGAGGGGGGGGCTCATTATGGTCCTTCGTTTGAGAGGGAGATTGTTGGAGTATGGAGAATACAATCAAAGTCCCACATTGGCAAAACATGGAAAAGATCATGTGCTTATAAGATCAAAAGATATCTCAATTGGTATGAGGCCTTTTGGGTGAAGCCCAAAAACAAAACCATGAGGGCTTAGACCCAAAGTGGACAATATCATACCATAGTGGAGATATATACGGGATCTTATAAGCACTTACAATAAAATAGGTGCAACACGAGGACTTACCAGGGGGTCACCCATCCTAGTATTGCTCTCGCCCAAGCACGCTTAACTTCGGAGTTCTGATGGGATCCGGTGCATTAGTGCTGGTATGATCGCACCCACTTCCAGGGGTGGGAAGTCCAGGTGAGTAACGATGGGCCAACAGGGGCGACGGTCGTCGACCAATAGGGGTCGTCGAATTCCGCCAATAGGGGCCCGGTCGTTACAACAACATTTATGGAACACGTGCTTATTAGTAGATTTATTCTCTTGATCAGCCTTGATAGGCATTTCATGTTAGATGAGTTGGAACCAACGTGTTTATTTGTAGATTTATGATCTTTATCGGCCTTGATAGGCATTTCATGTTAGATGGGTTGGAACCCTAGACTTAATCACCCCGACATACTTAGTAGTAGATTGATTATCCTTATCAGCCTTGATAGGTGTTTTATGTAGATGTGTTGGAACCCTCGGACCATCCCAACGGCTTATTAGCAGATTGATGATCTTCATTGACCTTGATAGATGTTTCATGCTAGATGTGTTGGATAACCCTAGGCTTAATAACCTAGGATAATCGACTGCTCATGAGACCCATTCGTGGTAGCATATTGTTGCATGTAGTCGATGACTAGTTAGTTATATACTCTGACTGCCCACAAGGCCCATTCGTGGTAACATGTTGCATGCAGTCAATAGCTAGATAGCTATATACTCTATCTTCCCACGAGACTCATTTGTGGCAGCATGTCGTTGTCTGCAGACATTGAGTCCTTATATTGTCTGTCTACCCAGAGTCTCATTCGTGTTAATATGTGGTTGCACGTAGACAGTTCTCTGTATATTGCCTATCTGCCCACGAGTCTCATTTATGGTAGCATGTTGTTGCCCGCAGATAGTGCCTCTTTGTATTACCTCGAGAGCCACGAGGCTTTGTCACGGTATCTTAATGTGTATTTATTTCAGGTTTATCGTTGGTCGTGTATGTCACAGGTGCATTTATTAATTGGTTGACTAGGTTAGTTGCAAATTGATATTAGTACTCTGAGATTTGAGTTACTCTAGTTTGTTTCCTTTGACCTCCATTATATTTATATTATCATGTACTATCTTCTATACACCCACTGAGTGATTTGTACTCACTCCCTCTTTTCTTTGGCCTCCAGGTTAGCTGATAGAGGACGTTTCCTGTTGACCTACATTCGCGTCGCTTAGAGAGTCCCTTATCGTGTTGGTCCCACTGCATCGTCGAGATGCCGATTGGTTTTCATTATTGATTATCATAGTTTGTTTACGCATTTTAGATTTTGTCGCAATTCGATTTGGTGTCATAAATCTATTTTACTTTTAAATTGATTTATATTTTAGTCGTGCATGCATGCAGTTAATAAGATAATTGTATTTTATATTTTTGATTATTTCAAAGTTTTTACCATATCTGGTTCCAGTATTATATTTCTGAATATTGTCACTAAGAGGCTCCTCCGTCATTTAGATGGTGAATATGCCCCCGGGGCATGACACTAGCAGTCGACTGATGCACAGTCAGTCGAGTCGTTGGTCGAGCCTACCTCACTTCTGTGGCCGCATCCATCAGTCGACTGCCATCCATGGCAGTCGACTTCTACACACTAGTCGACTGCTACACACCAGTCGACTGTCCAATGCTGGCAGTCTAGTGCCAAGACCACTTGGCTATAGTCGAGCATCAGTCAACTCCTGCCAGTTGACTGATCATAACCCCAGTTGACTGATCAGTGTCAACTAGGTTGTCAAGTGTCAAAACACTTGACTAGTTGAGTAGTCCATAACCCCAGTCAACTGATACACCTCAAACATGAAGTTTTAACCCCAATTATGATGCCCTCATACTTACTAGACACCCTTAGTCTAGACCTAAGCCTTCTAGCCACATCTATCAACCTCACACCTATTGGATCCCTCCAAGTCATCCATGACTTGTTAATCCATACGTTAGTCTTCAGATGCTTCCATCAGCTATTGTCATTCTAACAGTGTCTACACTACCAAGGTACATTTGGACTTACACTGCCAAGACACACACTTTTACTTTACGTTGCCAAACATTAGACTTATGTTGTCAAGACTATAGCTTGGACTTTATGCCGCCAATATTACACCCTTGGACTTCCCTTGTCAACTCCATGTTGGACTTTCCAATTGCCAAGATCCATGCCTGGACTTTCCATTGTCAAGTACTTATGACTTAGACTTTACCATTGCCAAGACCCATGGTTAGACTTTCCATGCCAAGTATCCAAGACTTGGACTTCCCATGACAATTACATTGTCATACATTTTGTCGAACATCAAAATACTGCTCTAGTCAAACTCGAGTCTGGTCAATCATGACCTGGGTCGATCACACCAACAATCTCCCCCTTTTTGATGTTTGACAAAAACCACAAAAAAACCTTTGAGTTAGGCCACCTAACTCAATCCGATCAAACTCTTCCAATTCTCCCAATTGGGCAATTCTCAAATTCTCCCTCTTTTTGACATACATCAAAAAGGCTCTCCCCAAGGGTATCAATGTCTCATATCCCAATGAGATCTTACAATCTCCCCCTTGGTCCAAGAACATCTAGGATGCCTTTACTCTTTCTAGTGATAAGTCCCATATCACTAAATGAGAGACAATCTTCACTTCTGTAAATTCTCCCCTTATAAGGAAAAACACATCCATCATCCCATGATAAATAGCCTCCCCCTTGACCATTGCACCAACAATGTCCTTAGAGAGTCCCTAGGCCTATAGAAACACTAAACCATCAAAATTATAGGCAAAAGTTTAAACTTGAACTTTCACACTCCTTAAAATCGATGCACACCCTAAACAACTCTCCTAATCCATATCCAATGGATTTTCACCCTTCCAATGCTTTCTAAAGCATATCCTAGGATTAGGAGAAGTTAGGGTAGCCTAACATGACTGAAACATGGGCTAAATATCCTTGTTCACTCGAAATTAGACCTAGTAGTCGACTTGATCGGCAATTAGTCGATTGCCATAAATGGCAGTCGATTGATTTCTGCAAATGCAGAAATCACAAATCACAAATCGAAATTCAAAAATACATAAGTAATTATACATAATACAAAAAATCACGAAACTTCATATGTATAATACTTAAGTCAATAAATATGGGTGAAAAATATTTGAAAAATAAAATACCCATAAAATAGTGAGATTGGCATAAAGTTCAAAACCATTAAAAATTTCAATGTTTTGACTCTACTTTGTATCAACTTCTTCAATGGTAATTACTATCAAAAGATAGACTTTACTAGGGTTTTCTAAAAAGATTTTAAAATATTTTTGAAACCTATTTTGAACCATGGGATAGATGCATATGACTTGTACATTAGCTTTCCTCATAATTCATCATTATCATTTGATGAGTTTTAAGTTCAATATGATGTACTAAATAAGCACATGAACTTAACTCACTTTCTAGCATCTCACATATGTCTAGAGTGTATGAAAACACATACAAGTCAATTTAATGTGATTATGAGATGTGGGTTTAGGGTCATTAGAGTTTCATGCATTCTCTAGGTTGATTCCCTTACACATGAGACTTCAAATCATATCGTAGTCCTTAAATCAATTTCAATTAAACTTAAATGCATGAATGATGATTATGACATATAATGATAGTATAAATAAATATGTGCCAATAATCATGATGTCATGACATATGAATACAATCTAAACATAAACATGACATAAAACTTAACCCTAAGCATTATCATGCTATTTAAAATAATTAAATGAGATATGATGTCATGTCATGACATGACATAATAAACATACACATCAACAAAGAAAAGACACATAATTTTTCAAAAACAAAATATGGTATTCAACATAAAGTCATTTCTACAATCAAAATAGATGTTCAAACGCTCTTGAACTCACTACAAAAATAACATGGTCCTAGCTACCATCCTCCAGAGTCATCTGTCGAAGGTGGTGGAGGAGGTGGAGGCTGCTGACTCAGGGTCCAGCTCCGCATCATCTCGAACATGTCAATCTAACACTGCTCCATCCGACTGTGTTGACCCATGGAGGACATATAAAAAGCCATGAAGGACTGCCCTAAGCTGAGCTCCTCCAATCGCGTGTCAACCTCCTTATGAAAATCCTCAAATATGGTCTCCAAGCATGCAAAGCGCTCCGAGAGACCCTCTGCCAATACATCTGATAGCATGGGGTCATCCTCCTCAGTAGCTCCCTCACCATGCTCTTCAGATGGCTCTCCATACTCCCCAGTTGGCTAAGGCTGAGGTGTCCACTCCATTCTCCCATGCCCTGTTCGCATGCTAGCCAATGCAAAGTGTCTCATAGTGATACGGTTGTATGAGTCAGACAGTGGCCTCAATGTCCCCTTGGAAATGTTTATGCCTATGGATGCTAACCAAGAAGTGATGATATGTCCAAAAGGCATATGAACTTTCCCTTGCACAGGGGATACAAATGGACTATGCAATGGAAAATGTTCAATGTAATATCGATATCTAATAGATTTCGCATTGCATACATCAAAAATAGATGGGGAGGCCGAATCTTGGCCTGACCTCGGGTCACAATAGGCAAAAGGCATCCAATAATGACTTTATAAAATACATTATCAGGGGCAAATAAGCCATTGATTGAAAATAGATTCTAACCCAAAGCACGAGGTCGATGGAAAAAGAAGTCATGCATGGAATCTAGAGAAATATGATCAAAAGGTGCTAGAAAAGGTTCATCATGAGAAGGATAAAATGTGAAGGTGTTGGCAGATGGTCGACACTCCAAGAACTCCTGTAGAATCGCAAGAGTGAACTCCAAATCGTGTTTTGCAATGTGAGTGAAGTATACTGGACCATTCCCAACCCTCCTCAAATTAGAGTAAAACTCCGTGACTAAGTTAATGTTAATTGGATGCATGCAAAACACTATTTTTGCTAAATGATAATGCATGATAATTTGGATAACATCCCCACAATACGATTGAAAAAATGGCTCATCTAAGTATCTAACTGACATGGGTTGATACGATCATGATGAAGCCTCACTCGACACTTCCCTACGCTTTTGTCTAATGAATGCAATGCATGATCATGAATGAAAACATAAAAAGTGATTAGATTATGGCAATTCATAAGAAAATATGATTAGGGTTTTAAGATTAGAGGCTTTACTTAGGTGCCATTGATTTGAAGCTATGTGAGTCGACTGAAACAAGGAGAAAACTGGTGAGAAGATGGTTGGAACACCAGCCAGAGCCCTAACTCATGCGGAGGAAGAAAATAGGACACCCATTAGGCAAAAAAAAGATGAAATATGGTTAGGTTTCAAGAATCAAGCCTTACCTAGGGCTAGAAATGTCGGCGAGCAGTTGAGTGAGAGAGGGTGAAGGCGTCTGGAGCATTGGAAACATTTGAGAAGAGGAGAGTTCGCGTGAGGAGGCCGGACCACTAGGGTTCGACCATATAAAATCGTGGTGAGCAGTCGACTGATGAGCCATAGCAGTCGACTGATATCTGATTATCTATTTGGAATTTATGTGAATTTGATTTCTTCACTTAATTTTGTTTCATTTAGTGTGCTTATTGCATGTGTATCGATTAGTCCAGTATTATGCTTGTATTTGTGTATTTGTTAATGTGTTTTGATATTTTTGTCCTATTTCCACAAGCATTAATATCCAAGAATTTTATTCCTAGCATCTCACCCTTTCTAAATGTTTGAAATACACAATCAAGGTGAAACCTTTATTTTGTGAGATGCAATACACCATAAACATTCCTTCCATGCAAACACATGATAAAGCATATGAAGCATGCCAGGTGTATGACATACCAAGGTAGATAATACCTGTGTTAAACCTAATTGCCATTTTAAACAAAATAAGTCAATTTGCCCTGATAGATCAATCTCCCAAGTGTGCCAAAATTCAAAATGACACATCATGACCTCTAAACCTAATTGTGCCACTTTGATCAATTTTCCATAATTCTCAATTTCTATTGGCACGTCCTAAAAACCTTTAGGATAAAGTTTCAATGTCATTTCCAAAGTATCACATAACTTGAAAATGCCCTAAAATGCCAACTTTACTATGGTTGGGTTAACTACCCACTCATTCAAGTTGATATATCCTAACCCATTTAGCATGATGGAATCACGCTTCTAGGAACCCAATACCTATTGGAGCTCTTTGGGTTTATTAGGTATTCACTAGGGATAACTTCCCTTAGTACCTTTCTAGTGACCCTTTTAGGCTTGGAAGTCTTGGTTAATTGTGTCTTATCATGGTTAACCTTAGGGATTGCCTCCCTAGTAACCTTCTTAGTGGTCCTCCTAGGTTTCATAGAAACCTTGGCCACTAGACACCTACCATGGTTATCCTTAGGAATGGCCTCCCTAGTAACCTTGGTTTTCTTAGACTTAGATATGGTTCCACAATCAAACGGAACACTATGATAGGTCTCCTTGGGCTTAGGCTTTTGACCCAAACATTTCTTGTCCCTAGGTGGACCTTGCCTCCTAGACCCTAAATATTGTCCATTTGATCCTTGCATTTGATTTTGCATGCTTCTAAGGGTCTTTTCTAATTTTTCAAGTTTTGATCTTAAAACTTGATTCTCTAACTCTAATTTTTCTAATTTGGTGAGCCCATTATTTCCTTGAGTAGGTTTGTTCTTTCTAGGCATATGTCTAGACTTCTTGGAGTTAATGCCTAAATGGTTTTCTACCTTCTTAATGGCTTCCTTAGGTAGAATTGTTTTTGGGTTATCCTTAGACCTAAAATTATCACTCTTAGCACCTAGGCAAAAATATTTATTGTTACTTCTAGCATGATTTTCATGAGCAATAGCAAGTGAATTGAAATTATTCCTAGCATGCTTTTTTAATCTTAAAACTTGAAGGTGAATTAATAAATGATACCTTAGGGTTTGCTTTAGAAGCCCCCCCTACATGTGATGTTACTTCTTGGCCTTTGGTTTGCTTTCTTCCCTTAGTGTATTGAGCCCTATAATGGTCTTTTTTTGACAACGGAAACATATGATATGCTCCTTGCTCTTGGAAATTTGAACATCGGCCTCCTTTGACTTATCATTGACTTTTTGTGCCGGCGCTTTCTTCTTGGCCAATTTTGGGAATTTGCTCTTGTAATGCCCTTTCTCCCTACACTCAAAGAAAATTATATGATCCTTATTTTTATGAATTGCATTTGAGTTATCTAGAGTGGGGGTAGAAGCCAGAGTTGGTTCTTCATCCCTCCCGGAAGTAGACGTTTCTTTTTGTACTTGCTCTGGGATAGAAGGTCTCTCCTCCAATTCTTGTTCCGGTGTTGAAGCTCTATCCTCCCCCTCAATCCTTGAAGTGGAGGCTTCTTGAACTTCCTCTTCCTCAAATGTTGACGACCTTTCAACCTCCGATTCCTCAAGCTCTCGAGATGATGACGTACTCTCTTCTTCTTGAGCTTGAGAGGATGAACACTCCTCTTCTTCCTTATCATGGACCGATGTAGGCTCTTCATGGAATTTTGCCAATTCACTCCAAAGCTCCTTGACATCCTTATATTCACCTAATCTACACAAAATGTCATTAGGGATTACACTAACTAAAATATTTGTTATCCTTTCATTTGTTTTGAAGGCTTGGATTTACTCTTCGGTCCATCTCTTCTTCTTGAGTTATCCACCTTTTGAACCCCTTGAAACCTCAAATCCCTTCATTAGGATGATCCACTACTTGTTGGAGATCGATTTGAAGCTAGAGGGGGGGTGAATAGCTTGTTTTTCTTCTCTACAAAAATATTAGCAGAAGCACAACAAAAATAACAATAACACAAATGAAAAACACGCTAACACGATTCTTTTACGTGGTTCAAAGATGACGCTCCTACTCCACGGTGAACCTTGAAGCGGATCAACCCTAATCAAATCACTATGAAGCTTTCCTTTACAACAATCCTCCTCTTCTTACAAAGAATGAAACTTAAGCTTAGAGAGAGGAGGAGGAGATTTAAAATCACTAGAAAGCTTGAAAACTCGTGGAGGCTTGAGAGAATAATCAGAGAATAAGCATTTTCCCCAAAAACCTCCACCAGCCCTCTTTTTATAGAGAGAAGGTTGATTTTCCCGTTGGAGCACCATCAGTCGACTGATGTACAATATCAGTCGACTGCCGGTGCGGTTAACGACTTCTGAATAGCCGAATTCGTAGGATTTAGAGTCGTTACCTCCAACGACACTCTTATCAGTCGACTGATCCATCCATCAGTCGACTGATGGAGTGATCAGTCGAGTGATCACAGGCCACAGTCGAGTGTGACTCCACTCTGTGCTCGTTTTCAACATGATCGGTCATCATCCGTTGGTAGTCGTGATTGCAACATCACCGATCGCCATCGCTAAAGTAGTCGATCGATCGCCGTGGTTTCATCGACTCGGCCGAGCACTGACTGGGCCGATCGATACATCGTATCAGTCGACTGATACTCATCAAGTATGAGTAATTCATACTTGATTTCACCCCCTAGACCTAGACTTAACCTTCTAGCTCTTCCTTAAGCCTTGCGCCTCCAGGATCCCTCCGAGTCCGCGACTTGTTCATCCTTTGCGCTTTGCTTCCAAGAGCTTCCTTCGGTTTTATCATGTCTTGGGTTTTCCTTTGCCAAAGCGTGCTTGGACTTTACACCGCCAAGTCTACATGCTTGGACTTACACTGCCAAGACTTGCCTTTGGACTTCTTTTGCCAAGGTCCGTTTGGACTTAATGCCACCAAGACAACATGCTCGATCTTATGCCGCCAAACCTTTACCTTGGACTTCTCTTGCCAAGATCATACTTGGACTTTACCTTTACCAAGTCTTCATACTTGGATTTCCCTATCACTTGAACATTGTAACAATTAGATAATAAATTGTTGCCTAACTTAGATGATTATCCAAACATCAAAACATATAAATGCTTGGGGCATTGTTGCACCAACAATCTCCCCCTTTTTGATGTTTGACAATCATTTAAGTTAGGTCTTTTAAAGATACGCACATAATCACATCATATATCCAATTCTAACTTAAACATTTCTTCTCCCCCTTTGACATACATCAAAAAGAGAAGAAGGAAAAAAAATCATATATTGCATAAAGGAATTAAATGTGTTGTAATCTTGAACTAAGGTATAGAATTGAAATTTAGCTCCCCCTTAATCCAAGATATAGTTCATGATGAGTAAAATACATGTGGAGCAAAAGTCTCTCAAACAATTTGAAGGTTTAAATCCTAACTTTGCACCAACAATGTAAATTTGGGAATGAAAAAGATACATCTTATGAAACTCCCCCTAAAACACCGCATTAAACAGTCCTAAAAGTTGGTTTATACTCAGTATTATCATGCTAAAGTTTTAGGAGATCAAAGATATACTAAATATCAGAAAATACAGTGTATCAGTTGATTGGTTCTGAACTAGTCGACTGCTACGCTTGAAATCTGAAATTCAGCCTTTTAGTCCAAATTCAGAAATGCGTTAGAAATTCTAGAAATCTCAAAATATCACGAAATTTTGCGTACACATTTATGAATTCATACTTTATCAAGGAAAAATATTTTAAAAATATATATTTTCCAGATTTTGAGATTGATACAAACTTAGAAACTAACAAAATATATATTTTCCAATCATGTTCTTGGAGCTATATGCACATCAATTGTGTATAAGCCTTCCCAATGATTGGTCCAATGAAGGATTAATGTCTCTAGATGACACTTTGGTCCATAGTAATGCATCATAACAAGCATGATGAACCAAGTGCATCTTCCTAACATCTCACATGTTGTCTAAGTGGTTCAATACAAAAATCATAGTTTCTTAGGTATTTTGTGAGATGCTTAAAGGTATAAATCCTAGTATTTCTATAGGATCATGCAAACCTACACATTTACTCAACTAAGCACATTCCAAGTTATCTCCTAAGTGATGAGAATTCTACCTCAGGGAGAGCCTTGGTAAATATGTCGACTAGGTTGGACGTGGATTCAATGTAATTAAGCTCAATGTCCCCCTTAGCCACATGATCTCTAATGAAGTGATGTTTCACTTCAATGTGCTTTGTCCTAGAGTGATGCACTGGATTTTTGGTCAAGTTTATGGTGCTCACATTGTCACAAAATACTTTCATATTGGAGTAAGATAGCTCATAATCTTCTAAGGTATGTTTCATCCATAGTAGTTGAGCTATACAACCACCCATAGCCACATACTCAGCTTCGGTGGTGGATAGGGCAACACAAGGTTGCTTTCTACTACTCCAACTAACTAGGGAGGACCCAAGGAATTGGCATCCACCACTAGTACTCTTCCGATCCAATTTGCAACCGGCATAATCGGAATCGGTGTACCCAACCAAATCAAAAGACCTAGTCCTAGGGTACCATAGTCCTACATTTAATGTGCCTTTAATATATCTTAAGATTCTCTTAACGACAACTAAATGAGATTCTTTTGCACAAGATTGATACCTAGCACACATACCAACCGCAAATAATATGTCGGGTCTACTAGCGGTTAAGTACAAAAGACTACCAATCATGCTCCTATAGAGTGTAAGATCAATTTGTTTGCCTTCATTATCACTATCAATTTTTGTATTGGTTGCCATTGGAGTTGAAACTACCTTAGCATTTTCCAAACCAAATTTCTTAATCATTTCCTTAGCATATTTGGTTTGGTAAATATAAATTCCTTCACTTGTTTGTTTAACTTGTAGTCCTAGGAAGAAATTTAATTCCCCAACTAGACTCATTTCAAACTCTTTTTCCATATTCTTAATAAAGTCTTGGAGAAGTTCATCATTTGTTGACCCAAAGATAATGTCATCAACATATACTTGGGCTATAAAGATGTCCGTTGATGGTGACTTTATAAATAAAGTTTGATCTACACTACCCCTTTTAAAGTCCTTAGAAATTAAGAAAGATGATAATCTTTCATACTAAGCCCGGAGAGCTTGTTTCAAACCATACAAAGCTTTCCTAAGCTTGTATACATGGTTTGGATAGTCCATATTTTCAAACCCGGGAGGTTGTTCTACATATGCCTCTTCCTTAATAAACCCATTTAGGAATGCCGATTTAACATCCATTTGATGGAGTTTGAAACCCATATAGGAGGCATACCCTAATAGTATTCTAATAGACTCTAACCTAGCAACCGGGGCATATGTTTCATCATAGTCAAGTCCTTCAACTTGATTAAAGCCCCTTGTAACTAGTCTTGCCTTATTCCTAGTAATATTCCCTTGGTCATCTAGTTTGTTCCTAAAGACCCATCTTGTAGTAATGATGGTGTTTTCATTAGGTCTAGGAACTAACTCCCATACTTGACTCCTTTCAAATTGAGCCAATTCATCTTGCATTGCTAAGATCCAATCCGGATCAAGTAATGCATCTTTGATTGTTTTGGGCTCAATTTGAGAAATTAGAGCTATATGACTAGTGGGATCCCTATGAAATGACCTAGTCCTAACACCTTGAGATAATTCACCCACAATTTGATCTAAGGGGTGATTTTGATGAACTCTTATGGTTCTAGGAGGTATATTAATTTGAGTTTTATCCTCAATCCTATGCTCATCATCGGAATCACCTCTTACTCCCCCTTGATTCAATCCTTCCCCTTGATCATTACCCCCTAAAGTTAAATCTTGGAATTGTTGGGTAATTTCTTGATATTCATTATTAATATCATCATCAATAGAGGATTTCCTAGGGTATGTATTGGAGGTTTCATCAAATTGGACATTTGAAGATTCCTCAATCTTTTGAGTCCTTTTATTGTAAACTCTATACCCTACACTAGTGGATGAGTATCCAACTAGGATTCCCTCATCCGCTTTGGACTCAAACTTACTTAGGTTGTTTTTGGTATTTAAAATATAGACTTTGCATCCAAAGACCTTAAAATAATGAATTGTTGGAATTGTACTATTCCACAATTCAAATGGGGTTTTTCCTAGGAACCTATGAATTAATACCCTATTTTGGATATAGCAAGCGGTGTTAACCGCTTCCGCCCACAAGTGGCTAGGTAAGGAGTATGCATTAAGCATTGTCCTAGCCGCTTCTTGTAGGGCAAGATTTTTTCCTTTCCACAACCCCATTTTGTTGGGGTGTTCTAGGACAAGAAAACTCATGCTTGTACCCTTGTTCTAAGCAAAAGGTTGAAAAATTAGAATTCTCAAATTCTCCACCATGATCACTACGGATCTGGTTGATTTTGAATTTTCTTTCATTTTCTACTCTCTTGCTAAATCTTATGAATATTCCTAGGGTTTCATCTTTATTTTTCAAGAAAAATACCCAAGTAAACCTAGAGAAATCATCTACTATTACTAGGCAATATTTACTACCAATCATAGAGGGGGTACTATGACAATCAAATAAGTCCATATGCAAAAGTTCTAAAGGCAAAGCAGTACTAAGTAAATTTTTACCTTTGTGTGATGTTTTTGATTGTTTCCCTTCTTGGCATGCATCACACATTTTGTCCTTGAGAAATTTGACTTTGGGCAACCCTTTGACTAACTTCATTTTTGCTATTTTGGCTATGTTCTTCATGTTTATGTGTCCTAGCCTCCTATGCCAAAGCCAACTTTCTTCATCTTTTGCAATAAGACACTTAGTAGAAGCATTAGTAGCATAGGATAAATCAACATAATATATATTTGATTTCCTAAAACCTACTAACATGCAATCATTTAGAATTTTGTGTCTTATAAAACATTTTGAGGAATCAAATTTAACATCAAAGTTTGCATCACATAGTTGGCTTACACTAAGTAAATTAAATTTCATATTTTTAACTAATAATACTTTATGAATGAAAAGGTTGGGGGGATACCTCAATTGTGTCCTTTCCTAGAATCTTAAGTTTGTCGCTATTACCAAATGATACTTTTCCTTTGCTAGTGTGGTTGATAGTGGAGAATTTTCTCTCATCACCGGTCATGTGCTTTGAGCACCCACTATCAACTATCCATAAGCTTGGTTCTTCTACCTATATCACATGAAAAATACAATCCTTAGGTACCCAAATCTTAGGACCACTAGCATCAATTAGAAATTTCTTAGGTACCCAAGCCTTTCTACCCTTGCTTTTAATCATGGATTTTCTACTAACAAGAGATGTAAATGCTACCTCCTTTTCCTTAGGCCTATATCCCAATCCGGCCTTGTTGTAAATAGCCCTTTGATCCTTAATAATCATGTCTAGATATTTAGAGCCATTAGTAAATTTTTCTAAGCATGCTCTTAAGTTACCTATTTCTTTTCTTAATTCATCATTTTCATCCATAAGGGTACATTCATTGTCATCACTAGATAATTTACCACAAGATGATTCTACACTCTTAAGTGATTTAATCTCTATTTTTAAATCCTTAATCCTAGTTTTCGATCTATTCAAAGCATTTTGAAGACATGCAATAGTCTTGTAAAGTAAGTCTACCTTAGGTGAGTTGTTTATCTCATCATCATCACTTGATGATGATTCGTCGCTTGAAGAAGAAGAGGACTCCTCGCTTGAGCTCCCGACTTCTTCCTCTAATGTCAACTCCTGCTAGTCGACTAATCGTTGTTGGGAGTATGTGGAATACAATCAAAGTCTCACATTGGTAAGGCATGGAAAAGACCTTGTGCTTATAAGATAAAAAGATATCTCCATTGGTATGAGGCATTTTGGGTAAAACTCAAAAATAAAACCATGAGAGCTTAAGCCCAAAGTGGAAAATATCATACCATTGTGGAGATATGTGAATCTTATAGGCACTAACAATTTGTATCAGAGTCATGGTCCATATCAAGCTATGAACCTCAAATGAAAGAATTGGAGCTCTCATGTCCGGATCAAGAGAACCAAACACTAAGCAAAAAGTCCAGTTGGGTAAGGAGGACCGAGAAACTGGCAGGAAGTCCAGTTAGGCCACAAGGGTTGGACAAATGGAAGGAAGTCCAGCAGGGTCAGGAGGACCAGACAGTTGGTAGGAAGTCTTGGTGGGTTAAAGATCGGACATCAAGAAGAGGAAGTCCTTCGAGGATGGATAGACTTAAGGGGGAGGCTCAATGTGATCCTTCGTTTGAGGGGGGATTATTGGGAGTATGTGGAATACAATCAAAGTCCCACATTGGTAAGACATGGAAAAGATCATGTGTTTATAAGATAAAAAGATATCTCCATTGGTATGAGGCCTTTTGGGTAAAACTCAAAAATAAACCATGAGGGCTTAGGCCCAAAGTGAACAATATCATACCATTGTGGAGATATGTGAATCTTATAGCACTAACAATCGTAACCCCAGTCGACTGATCAGTGTCGACTAGGTTGTCAAGTGTCAAAACACTCGACTAGTCGACTGATCCATAATTCCAGTCAACTGATACACCTCAAACATGAGGTTTTAACCCAAGTATGATGCCCTCATACTTACTAGACACCCTTAGCCTAGACCTAAGCTTTCTAGTCACCTCCATCAGTCTCATGCCTATCGGATCCCTCCAAGTCATCCATGACTTGTTCATCCATACGTTAGCCTTCAGGTGCTTCCATCGGCTATTGTCATTCTAACAGTGTCTACACTGCCAAAGTACATTTGGACTTACACTGCCAAGACACCCGCTTGAACTTTACACTACCAAATATTGAACTTATGCTGCCAAGACTATAGCTTGGATTTTACACCGCCAATATCACACCCTTGGACTTCCCTTGCCAACTCCATGTTAGACTTTCCAATTTTCAAGATCCATGCTTGGGCTTTCCATTGCCAAGCACTCATGACTTGGACTTTACCATTGCCAAGACTCATTCTTGGACTTTCCATGCCAAGTACCAAAGACTTGGACTTTCCATGACAATTACATTGTCATACATTTTGTCGAACATCAAAATACCACTCTAGTCAAACTCGAGTATGTTCAATCGTGATCTAGGCCGATTACACCAACACTGCCATGTAGTGGCAGTCGACTGGCCTTGAGTAATTGACTACCATGGATGGGTAGTCGACTAGTCTTAAGTGTCCAGGGTATAGATTGTTGTGTAGTCGACTGGGTAGTCAATTACTAGCTTAGAAGTCGACTGCTAATAAGGGTAGTCGATTGCTAGGGTATCCGTTGGAGTAATCCAATATGAATTAAGTCCGTTATAAGACAACAACACTGTGGATAGTCGACTGGTGCCTTTTTGCAGTTAACTACGAGGCACAAAATCAGCCCGATGTAGGTTATAAAAGGAGCATCTTAGGGAGGATTTTGCAATCGATTTTTGGGGCAATTTTGAAGGGGAAGTGTTGTTGCATTCCAGACCTTCAATCGTAATCCAAAGCAAGTGATCAAAAGTTCTTCTTGTAAAGTTTTCTTTACCTAGTGTTGCATTTTCTTCTTGTATTTTTTTGTAGTTTATAGTTTATTGTTGTAAATATATTGTAAGAGGTTTCTTTCATACTGAGAAGGAGAAGTTTGATAGTGGTGACATGTATCATTAGAGCTCAACTAGAGTTCGACCCGTAGAGTAGGAACTTTAGTTCTGAACCACATTAAATCTCTTGTGTTTGTTTACTTGTGTGTGTTTATTCTTGTTGTGCATTCTATTATTGTATATTTCATTGTGCATTAACAAATTTTGTAGATGAGCATGCAATCCATCGAAGAAAGTAAAAAATGCTATTTAACCCCTTTAGCGCAACAACTGATTTCCAATACTTGAAACCCCACTTACACCCTATATGTGTAATGCCTTTGGGTAGGTTCACCAAGTTCTGAACTTGGTTTTCATACATAGAATCCATTTTTAATTTCATAGTTATAATCCATTTATCTCTATCTAAACTTTTCAAAACTTCTTCATAATTAGTTGGTTCATCACCCTCAATGACCAATATGTAATTCAATTCACTTATGAGAAATCCATATATCTCAGGAACATGTCGTATTCTACTAGAACTACGAAGAGGTTATGTTTATAAAGGTTTAGTTGTTACCTCATCTCTATGAGTAATAGGTTGTTGTTCTTGACTAAACATCTCTTGTGTGTCTATTGGAGTCTCTTGAACTATACTTAGTTCAATCTCACTCTAATTGTTTTCCTATAAGATAAACTCCTTTGTAGGAATGCATCAAGCCTTGAAATAAACACCTTTTGTTCCAAAGGATGATAGAATTAGTAACACCATGTTCCCTTAGGGTAACCAATAAATAGACACTTATCAGACTTAGCCTTCAACTTTTCTGATATTGTCCTGAACATAAGCAGAACAATCCCATATCTTGAAGTAAGATAAATGAGGTTTCTTACTATTCCATATCTCATATGGAGTAGAAGAGATAACCTTAGTTGAGACTTTGTTTACCAAGTAAACAACGATCTCAAGTGCGTAACCCCAAAAAGATTTAAAAAGACTTGCATAAAGTATCATCGAACTCACCATGTCCAACAAGGTTCGATTTCACCTTTTAGCTACACCATTATACTATGGTGTATAAGGCGGAATCCTTTGGGATAGGATGTTGGTGCACGTGAGCACAAACTCCAATCTTCGACGAGAATCGTCAAGGACTCAAAGTGCACACTCGCGCTCAACACCCGCAAGTGCACAGATGTCGTCAAGCAATAAAAGATGTATCGATCCCACAGAGATTGAGATTCGAATATCATTTGTCCAGTGGATATTGTTGTTCAGAGTAAATATCCTAAGAGTAAAGGTTGCAAGGTCGACGATAGTCCTAACTCAAGTACGGTGTCACTTGGAGGAAGCGAAGGTAGGTTTGAAGTTCCCTAAAAACATTCTAGGACTTTGGTTTCACTTATCCGTCATGGAACATGCTATCAATTTAATGATTTTTAGATCTCTAATTATGATCTTACAAGAGGATCATCATGCTTTTACCCGATGAACTTTTGGTTCTACTGGAAACTACCTATTCCTAACCAAGTTTCCCTTTCAGATTGTTAGAGCTCTAGGGTTGATATCGTTGGGAGCTCTCTATCACTAAGGTCCCCCAACCCTTTTAGAGTTAATGTCACCTACTTTAGACTTTATGATAAGATAGGTTATGGAAGTACAAGGATATCCTAGTGGTCCCTATGAAGAGATGGATCATATTTCATATCCTACTCTACCATATTCTACTGTCTACGGTTATGGGAGGGAGGATGAACACAAGGTTTCTCCTTGTTCTCCTAGATTTTTGATACGAAGACTTTCAACCCTTGTATCGGCTATGTGCAGTAGAAATAGAACCAAGACATAATTCTCATTGATTAAACAATATCAAATAGCAAATAGATTCAAAGGAGATGAATAACTATTTGGACTAGCATGTCAACTAGCTACTCCCTAATCCTAGAATCGAAGTATCTACTCCATAGTTAGATGAGAATAAACACAAGACATCTCAAGGAAATTCATTACAATGAAAATAGAACGGAAAATAGAGAAAATACTTTTTGTCCTATCTGATGTCGTGCCTTGGCTCTTCTCCACGGTGTCGGAGCGTCGAGTCGGATCTTCAAGTCACTTCCTTCCTCCCCGTTGTGAGTCTCCAGTGCTTTTTAGGGCATCTTCTTGCCATCTTAGCCATCGGGCCTCCCCCTCAAGGTTTGAGCATGCCTTCCTATTTATAGAAGAGAAGTTGGCTTTCATTAAAACCCTGTGAAACCCTAATCTGCATCAAATCGGGTTCACACCACACAACCGTATGGAATCCACATGGTTGGCCATGTGGCATGCTAGAAATCTTGGCACAACCATGTGAGATTCACACGACCCGACTATGTCTTCCTAAATTGTCATATGAACATTGTCTTTTGGTCTGGAGCATGCCCGTGTTTTGAGGGAACACGACCAGAGCATGCTTGCCTGCCTTGGGCTTCTATTATGTGGCATTTTATCTCCCAAAATGCCATCCTCAACATGCAAATAGCAAAAGCATATCTCCGAACTAGAAAATAGGAAATAAATGCAAAACAAGGAAAAAATATGTATGAAACAAGTATAAAATGCAATGAGATATGTGTTAAAACTACTCTTAAAATCTTATATGATTCGTAAACATCAATTGCCCTAGACTTAGATCTTTGCTTGTCCTCAAACAAACCTCAGTGCCATGAAATTTAAAAGTATTGTTTCATACTTAGCGTGTTAACTAGAATTATCAAGTGGTATTTGTTGGTGATCGTTTGGAAGCTAGGGGGGGTGAATAACGCGTTTTCGTTTCTACAAAAATGATTAGAGGAAGCAAACAAAGATAATATAAGTAAAAACGAAAGAACAATGCTAACAAGGCCTTTACGTGGTTTGGAGATAACACTCCTACTCCACGGCGATCCTTAAGGTGGATCAACCCAAACAATTCCACTAAGAAGCTTTCCTTTACAACACAAACTCCTCTTCTTTACAAAGAATGAAATTTGAGCTTAGAGAGAGAGGAGAGGATTTAAGATCACTTAGAAAGCTTGAAAAACTTGTGGGAGCTTAGGAGAATGATCAGAATATAAGAATTAGCCTCTTCTTGCTCCCCTTGGCTTCTTTTTATAGGGAAGAGCCTCTTTTTCCTGTTGGAGGCCTATCAGTCGACTGATGACTTTCATCAGTTGACTGTTGCTGATTCTAACGGCTTCTGAACAGTCGGATTCGCGGGATTTGCCATCGTCATAGCCAACAGGAAGACTATCACCGATCGCCAACAGCGGTAGTTCGATCGAGCACGCCTAATAGCCGATCGCTAGTCGCCACGCGTTTCAGGCTGCCGATCGCGAATAATGGCGATCGCCAATAATCTAATGCTTCATTTTAAAGGCCAGTTTGACTGATACTATGTTCCAGTCGACTGGCACACCCCAAGTATGACTAATTCATACTTGAAAACATACCCTAAGCCTAGACTTAACCTTTTAGCTTCTCCATCAGCCTTGCGCCTCTAAGATTTCTCTGAGTCCACGACTCCATCCATGCTCTTGCCTTCAAAAGCTTCCTTCGGTTTCGTCATGATTTGGGTTTCTTCTTTGCCAAAGTACTCTTGGACTTTACGCCACCAAGACTACATGCTTGGATTTATGCTGCCAAGATTTGCCTTTGGTCTTTCTGTGCCAAGGACTACTTGGACTTTACGCCGCCAAGACTACATGCTTGGACTTACGCCGCCAAGACCTTTCCTTTGACTTCTCTTTGCCAAGATCACACTTGGACTTGTCTTTTACCAAGTCTTCATACTTGGATTTTCCTGTCACTTAAACATGTTCACAATTAGATCACAAAATATTGCCTAACTTAGATGATTATCCAAACATCAAAATATATAAATGCTTGGGGCATTGCTGCACCAACAATCTCCCCCTTTTTGATGTTTGGCAATCATTTAAGTTAGGTCTTTAACATATGCACATAAACATATTTCAATATGAATTCTAACTTAAATATCCCTTCTCCCCCTTTGACATACAACAAAAAGAGAAGAGTTTCTCCAATAAGTGCAGGAAAGAATTATAATTAACATATCTTGAACTAAGGTATAAAATTGATATGAAGCTCCCCCTTAATCCAAGACATGATTCATGATGCGAAAATAACATGTGAAGCAAAGCATAAACAATAGAATAGGAAAATATGTCCTAGCTTTGCACCAACAATTATATAATTAAGGGATGTAGCTTCCCCTAAACCAGTGCATCAAGAAGATCCTTCTTTCCATACCAGTTATAATGTATACACTGTGGGAATCATATAACGTCCAAAATTGGACCTTTTATCCGATGAAAAACCATTTTCTATCCCAAAATAGTGTCACCAGTTCGACTGGAATTGGCATCAATCAACTGCCGGCCTTGGCAGTCAACTGATATCAGACAAATCTGAAATCCGAATTTTTCAGTCAAGGTTTAAAAATGCGTAGAAAATTAGTAGGCATCTATAGGCCTTCTCATTTTTCTTCTCTTTATATCCTAGGCCTTTCTTGTTAAAACTTGCCCTTTGGCTCCCTATGATCATATTCAAAGTGTTGGAGCCAATTGTGAATTTTCCTAGGGCTTTGGTTAAATAATCTACCTTTTCCCTTAATGCCCTATTTTCTTCTATGCATGCATCACTAACATCTAAAGGCACATAATTATCATGTGAGCATGCATCATCATGGCAAGAAGAAGTATCATTATTATTTAAGCATGCATTTTCTAGCTTATTTTCTAATGCCTTAATTTGATCTAGCATGCATTTATTTTTCTTCTTTGCTCTAAACAAATCCCTAGTTAAACTAGAAATCATGGAAACTATTTTACTAGGAGAGGCTTTCGTTACCATAGTTTCCATGTCCTCTTCTTCTTCTTCGGATGATGAGGAGGATGATGATGTGGAGGAGGCTCCCTTCTTGAGCTCTCTCCTCTTGTGCTTGATCCTTCATTTTCGGAGGAGCAATCCAAATCGTCAAAGGCCATCAAGGCCAAATTGGCGACAAAGGCATTCTCCTCATCCGATGATGAGGAGGAGGATGAGGAAGGATCATCCCATGTCTTGGCCTTGAATGCTTTGGCCTTCCCCTTTTCTTTTGTCTTCTTCTCCTCTTCCTTCTTTTTCTTGCTCCCCTTTTTCTTCTTCTTTTCTTCTTTCTTTTTCCTCTCTTCCTTGCTTTTGTTTAGGAGAGGACAATTGTCCCTTATGTGTCCCTCTCCTTGGCAATTGTAGCATATCACCTTCCCCTCGGTCTTCTATTCCTATCATTTGATTTATCAAATCTAAAATTCTTAAATACACGCCTCACCTTCCTTACCATGTAGGCTTCCTCTGCTATCCATGGAGGAGGAGGAGGCTTCATCATCGGAGGAGGAGGGGATCTCTATCTTCTTCTTCCCTTGTTTGCCATCAAAGCTACTCCTCTTGAGGGTTGAATTTTAGGCTCCTCTTGTATTCCCTCAAGCCTAGTTTCGTAGTTCCATTGTTGAAAGAACTCCTCCAAAGTGCTCACTTCTAAATTCTTGGAGATGTAGAAGGAGTCCACCATGGAGCTCCACTTTGAGGACCGGGAAAGGCATCTATGGCCTTCATTACCATATCCGGTTGAGAGCTTTTCACCTACACTTGTCAAACCGGTTAGAATTTCCTTAAATCTAGAGTGTAGAGATTTTACCTTCTCTCCCTTTTGAGTTTGATATTGGACAAT
This sequence comes from Wurfbainia villosa, assembly GCA_025175895.1. NCBI lineage: Eukaryota > Viridiplantae > Streptophyta > Magnoliopsida > Zingiberales > Zingiberaceae > Wurfbainia > Wurfbainia villosa. Next base: position 36,621,158 of record CM045996.1, read on the forward strand.
TGGGAGCGAAGGACATCTCTCCTTGCTAGCTTTGCCTCGGATGTGCCTTCATGGATCTCTATTAATTTCTCCCACATTTCCTTGGCGCTAGCACACTCTCCTATCCTGGTTGACTTCTTGTTGAGGGAGTACGTTGTATAGATGGTGCTTGGCCTTTGAATTTGCCAAATACTCTTCTCTTTGTCTTTTGCTCCATCTCGATTTTTCCAAAGGCTCCCATCTTCATTCCTAGGCAACTCGAAACCGTTTTCCATAATTAACAATATTTCAAAATCGGTTTCGAAGAATACCTCCATTCTCTTTTTCCACCAAGAGAATTCGCCGTCGAACTTCGGTGGGTGGAGGTTGGAGCCGGCCATTTTTAAATGTTGCTTGTAGTGGCGGATAGTCCTCGACAAGCTTTCCTCGGCTCGATACCACTTGTGAGAGATCGGATGGCGGCTAGAGGGGGTGAATAGCCCTTTCGTTTGGATGCGGTATTTTGCTCGTCTACAAAAGCGTTAGCGCAAGCGAATATACAAATATAAATAAAGACAAGCAAAATAGAAACAAGCAATACAAACACCAAGATATAACGTGGTTCACGGCTACGCCGCTAATCCACGGTCCGATTCGTCCACGGTGAATCACTCCGCCAAAACCAATCACTATCGGTCTCTCCTTTGCACAAAGCTAGGTGGAGGTAACCTTTACAACCAAGATCACTCTTCTTACAAATGGAATGGAGTAAAAGCGAGTAAGAAGAGTTTAGAGCTTGTGGGGCACTAGGAAGATTGTTTGGAACTTAAGCATTAGCCTCTCAAAGGCTCACACCCTCTCTTTTTATAGAGAGGGCTAACTTCTTCCGTTAGCGCCATCGATCGCTCGCCATGGCGATCATTGCGCGTCTACAACGCCTCGAACACGCCGGATGCCGACCGTTGTTGTCCAACGGAACTCTTGGCGATCGCTGGACCTCACCGATCATTCGCCGACCGTAGTCGACCGCCCGGCTGCTACGAGCGCTGCGGGCTAAAACCCTATTGACCGATCATTGCTTTCGCGCCGGCCGATCATTATTCGGCGATCGCTAACGATGGCGGCGATCAGCCGCACAAACCCGATCGTATACGGTCGAGCTACACTCGATTCGGAAGCGATCGGCCCATGCCATGACATGGCGCGATCGGTGTCGAAAACCATCCGACACTTGGCCAAATGGCGTTTCACCTAAGAGCTACCCTTCCCGGGTTACAATCGCTCCTCTCATTTCTGAGTCCTCGCCTTCGAAGTTCTCTTCGTTCTGCCACGTCCTCGCGGCATCGGGCGCGGCTCTGCAATGCTCCTTCGCGTCTCTTGCCTAGAAGTCTACTTCCTCCGGCTTCACTCCAAGCTTCTCATCCGGCGGTCCCTCGGATGCTCCAAGCGCACGGCTTCCATAAAGCTATCCTTCACCGACTCAAGGCACGAGTCATGAGATGTGAAACTCGCCACGGCTCCATGTGCGAATTACTAAGTCCTGCACGACTTCAACGCACATATCAAATCAACATATCAAACTAACTTAAACCCTTTGCCACACCATCAAAACCATATCACGGCAAGAGATTGCCCTAACACTTCTCACCTATAACATGTAGTCCATTGACTACTTCCTTGAAACGCCCGTACATTTGGCTCACGGTCTCGTTTGTCTTCATGGTGAAGCTTTGGAGTTGGCCAATCAAAAGATCTCTCTTGGCCCTTCTTGTTTCTTTGGATCCTTCGTTGAGTTCGATGAGCTTCTCCCAAAGCTCTTATGCGGAGTTGAAGGGCCCGACTTTAGAGAGTTTCTCCTTGGATAGACCACATTGAAGTGTGGTCATTGCTTTTGCATTAGCTTGTGCTTTCTTGGCCATCTCTCTTGTCCAATCTTTTGTCGGTAGTGGTGCTCCGAATTCGTCCCATCTACAACACTAAACCAATTCTCAATATCATTCATTAAGTAATACTCCATCCTACCTTTCCAATATCCGAAGTCGTTGCCGTCGAAGAACGGAGGCCTCACCATGCTATACCCCTCTTGAAAAGCCATCTTTGCTCCGGTTGATTGCTAGATCTTCCGATGTGATTCGGGCTCTGATACCACTTGTTGGTGATCGTTTCGAAGCTAGAGGGGGGGGGGGTTGAATAGCGCATTTTTTTTCTACAAAAATGATTAGCGGAAGAAAACAAAGATAATATAAGTAAAAACCAAAGAACAATGCTAACAAGGCCTTTACGTGGTTCGGAGATAACGCTCCTACTCCACGGCGATCCTTAAGGTGGATCAACCCAAACAATTCCACAAAGAAGCTTTCCTTTACAACACAAACTCCTCTTCTTTACAAAGAATGAAACTTGAGCTTAGAGAGAGAGGAGAGGATTTAAGATCACTTAGAAAGCTTGAAAAACTTGTGGGAACTTAGGAGAATGATCAGAATATAAGCATTAACCTCTTCTTGCTCCCCTTGGCCTCTTTTTATAGGAAAGAGCCTCTTTTTCCCCTTGGAGGCCTATCAGTCGACTGATGACTTTCATCAGTTGACTGCTGCCGATTCTAACGGCTACTGAACAACCGGATTCACGGGATTTGCCATCGTTATCGCCAACGGGAAGACTATCGATCGGCGCCAAGCGATGGCAATTGATTAATCTTGCCGTGGCCGTGGCGATCGACTACGAACCTTCTGTTCATGGCGATCAGCCCGCCATCTTATATCTGGCGATCAGTGCAGTCGACTCAGATTCGACGAGGATAACCCCGATCGTTACATTTTAAAGGCTAGTTCGATGATACTATGTTCGGATCGGTACACCCAAGTATGACTAATTCATACTTGAAAACATACCCTAAGCCTAGACTTAACCTTTTAGCTTCTCCATCAGCCTTGCGCCTCCAGGATTTCTCTGAGTCCACGACTCCATCCATGCGCTTGCCTTCAAAAGCTTCCTTCGGTTTCGTCATGATTTGGGTTTCTTCTTTGCCAAAGTACTCTTGGACTTTACGCCGCCAAGACTACATGCTTGGATTTATGGTGCCAAGATTTGCCTTTGGTCTTTCTGTGCCAAGGACTACTTGGACTTTACGCCGCCAAGACTACATGCTTGGACTTACGCCGCCAAGACCTTTCCTTTGACTTCTCTTTGCCAAGATCACACTTGGACTTGTCTTTTACCAAGTCTTCATACTTGGATTTTCCTGTCACTTAAACATGTTCACAATTAGATCACAAAACATTGCCTAACTTAGATGATTATCCAAACATCAAAATATATAAATGCTTGGGGCATTGTTGCACCAACAATCTCTCCCTTTTTGATGTTTGGCAATCATTTAAGTTAGGTCTTTAACATATGCACATAAACATATTTCAATATGAATTCTAACTTAAATATCCCTTCTCCCCCTTTGACATACAACAAAAAAGAGAAGAGTTTATCCAATAAGTGCAGGAAAGAATTATAATTAACATATCTTGAACTAAGGTATAAAATTGATATGAAGCTCCCCCTTAATCCAAGACATGATTACAATAGAATAGGCAAATATGTCATAGCTTTGAACCAACAATTATAGAATTAAGGGATGTAGCTCCCCCTAAACCAGTGCATCAAGAAGATCCTTCTTTCCATACTAGTTATCATGTATATACTGTGGGAATCATATAACGTCCAAAATTGGACGTTTTATCCGATGAAAAACCATTTTCTATTCCAAAACAGTGTCACCGGTTCGACTAGAATTGACATCGAACCAATCAAGCCTTATAATGATCGCTAATAAACGATCGTGATATCGGACAAATCTGAAATCCGAATTTTTCAGTCAAGGTTTAAAAATGCATAGAAAATTCCGTGGATGTCCAAAAATCACGAAACTCATCATACACATTTTATTCGACGAATATAACATATGAAAAATATTAGAAGAAAAACATGCTCATCAGATTAACAGATTGATACGATATTCAAAATGATAAAAATATGAAGCAAAAGTGGAATTGTATCGTATCAATATTCATAACTTAGTACTATGTGCTCAATTTCTAAACATGAAAATAACACATTATAGTAATGTAGGCACTAATAGAAATGAACTAAACAAAATACAACTTCATTTCATTAATAAAAAATCATTACATAAGTTGGAGTTTGTGCCATACATACGGCCAAAAAAAATAACAAAAACAGTCTAGCTAAAAATCATCGTCATCAGCATCCATCGGTGCAGATGACGAACCATCATGAGGAGGTGGGTGTCCGGGTGCAGGAGGGCGAAGAATCACCAAAATGTCCTGCTGCTGATGATGTATCCCACGCACGAGGGAGAGGAGCTCCTGATGCTCCTGGCGAAGCTCCTGGTGCCCCAAACTAAGCTCCTCAAGACGTGTATCTACCCGCTCTGCAAAAGCATCGAAGCGGGCAATGAAGGATGAGTCTGGCAGAACAGCATCGCCTGCAGCAGTCCCCTCCGCAGTAGCTCCCTCAGTAGCAACACCCTGAGCATCTCCTGCAGCAGCGACATCCTCTGGTGCCGGAGCGCCACCTGCTGGCCGTCGTGCGGGGTCCCAGTAAACGGACCCCTCGCTGGCCTTCAAGCCCGCCAAGGAGAAGCTTCGACGAGTCATCTGGTCATATTTTTTATTCATGATTTTGATGACCCCTATGTTGACATCAATGCCTACAGAACTAAGCCATTGAGTAAGGACATTTCCAAAAGGCATATGAACCTTCCCATTGTTTGGCTTAATAAAATGAGTAATGCAGTGGAAGGTGTTTAGACCAATGTCGAAGTCTAAGTATTGACAAAGGATATGCATGAGCAGGAAATGTGTAGGTCGAACCAAGGCCAATCCGTGTGTAACAATAGGAAGAAGACAATGAGCAATGACCTTATAAAGAACATTGTCAGAGGCAGAAAGTTCTTGGGATTGAAATAGATTGGTGTTCAAAGGACGAGGAGAGTGATAGAAAGTAGTATGAAGTGAATCTAGAGAAATCTCCTCAAAGGGAGGTGGAAGAGGATCACTCCAAGACGGATACAAAATGAAATCATTCTCGGAAGAGAGACATCCGAGAAAATTGGTTCATATCTGGGGGCTGTAATCCAGATCGCACTGAGCAACGCGAGTCCGGTATCTCAGGCCATCTCCAACCGGTCGTAAGTTGTGGAAGAATTCAGAAAGAAGAGTGATATTTACATGATGTTCACAAAAGATTAATGATTCAAGTTTGTAGTGTTGGATGATTTGAACAATATCAAAGCAGTAGTCTTTAAGAAACTTTGGGTCCATTGATCGAGGTGGAATGAGTTGGGATTTATTTTTATTGAAGGCACTTTCAAGTGCGGAGTTTGGAAATCTAGGATCGACAGTGGGTGGAGGATTTGACGGGCCCTCGTTGGTCGGCGGTACCTGGGCACGCTTAGATGCAATATGCTTAAGTCTAAATGTGCGAAAAGAGCAATGTAGGTTAAAAATAATGCATGCACAAAGACAACAAAACAAGCACCAGTTAGTGAAACAAAATTATAGGAACAAAACAAACTGTGAGCAGGGATGAGGGTTTACCTAGGCGGCATGGTGAAAGATCAATGAACAGTGTCGGACGCGAGTGTCCACGAAAACCTAGCCGAGTGAGTGGTCTGCGGTGGAGACTAGGGCGTGAACCGGGTGAGAAGAAGAGGTTCTTGAGTCAGAGAACACTCCAAATGGGAGCACTGGTCGATGAAGTCACCGGAAAACGAGGGAGAACGGGTAAAAGGTGTGGTGGAAGTTCGTCGGAAGAGGAAGAGGAGAGAAAGTCGGGAAGTTTTGGCGAGTCAAACCGGTGGGAAAACCCTAAAAATCGGCATGATCGACTTCCGTTAGTTGGCGACCGAATTGATGGAGATCACGAATCGCCACGATACGAGCGCCAGTACGATACGATCGCCATAAATGGCGATCGACCGATCGCGAACACGTAAGCCCGGTTCGATATCGTTGTATCAGTCGAACTAGCGATAAGTGCCAGTCGACTGATATCAGTCTGATAGCCTTTTTGGCCAGATTAAAAAAAATCATAATTAATTCAATAAGGATAAAAAAATTATGAAATTTTGTGGTTAATATTGTTAGATCATTTCCTATCAAGGAAAAATTATTTTAAAAATATATCCCCTCTAGATTTTGATATTGACACAAACTTGAGATTTTGCCAAAGTTATGATATTTTTACAAACTTTGTATCACTTTGGCTTATCAATTGAAAATTGTTTCTCAAGGTTTGATAGACATAGTTTAAATTTTGTTTTATTTGACATTTCCAATCATGTTCTTGGAGCTATATGCACATTAATTGTACATAAGCCTTACCAATGATTGGTCCAATGAAGGATTAATGCCTCTAGATGGCACTTTGGTTCATTGTAATACATCATAACAAGCATGATGAACCAAGTGCCTCTTCCTAACATCTCACATGATTTCTAGGTGGCTAAATACACAAATCATGGTTTCGTAGGTCTATTGTGAGATGGTTATGTTAGGAATATTGGAACGGCTAGAGGGGGGGTGAATAGCGTCAATGTAATTTGATCGCGTTCGTGTCTACAATTTCGTTAGCGCAGCGGAAATAGAAAAGTAATAACGATAACGAAATACACAACACGCTAACACAATGATATAATGTGGTTCGGAACCGCACGGTTCCTACTCCACGGATCAGGTTCGTACGAACCCTAGCGATGCCACAAACACCAGTAATCAATAATAACTCCTTCTCGGAACAATCCGGAGGCGGAGAAACCTCATACAATATATCTTACAACAGTAAGAACGAAATACAAGCAATATACAATGTAAATATGAAATACAAGTAAAGAAGAGACTTTACAACACTTGTTTTGATTGCTTGAATGCTTGGTTGCTTGCTTGCACTTGGAGACCTGATTTGCACCAACAAATCGCCCCAATAGCCCTCAAGAACCGATACCAAAATCCTCCATCACGAGCTCCTTATAAAGCTTCAACCTGTGCTGGAAAAGGTCGATCAGTCGACTGATCGGGACCATCAGTCGACTGATGCCACTGTTGTCGTGAGACAACGGCTAGATCCACACTGGATAAGTCCAACGGAACCTTCATCAGTCGACTGATTGTGACCATCAGTCGACTGATGGAGTCCTCACTCGACCAGTCGAGTCTCGACTCCATTCTCGCGGGCCGATTTCGAGCACCACCGATCGGATCACACGATCGGGCCGATCGCTGAGCCATCACGATCGCCCACCTCTGGCAGTCGACTGCTAGGCCATAACCCGCAGGAAAACCCTAGTTGACTCGGTCCAGTCGACTGCCACATGGCACCAGTCGACTGGCACACCTCAAACATGAGGTTTTAACCCAAGTATGGTTCCCCCATACTTGCTAGACCACCCTTAGCCTAAACCTAAGCATTCTAGCTACCTCCATCATCCTCACGCCTCTCGGATCCCTCCAAGTCATCCATGACTTGTTCATCCATCGCGCTAGCCTTCAGGTGCTTCCGTCGGCTATGTCATGCTAACGGTGTCTACACCGCCAAGGCACATTGGACTTACGCCGCCAAGACTCCGCTTGGACTTTACGCCGCCAACCATTGGACTTATGCTGCCAAGACTACCGCTTGGACTTTACGCCGCCAATATCAATCCCCTTGGACTTCAAATGCCAACCCATGTTGGACTTTCCATGCCAAGACCATGCTTGGACTTCTCAAATGCCAAGACCATGCTTGGACTATCCCTTTCCAACCCATGTTGGACTTTTACATTGCCAAGACCATGCTTGGACTTTCCCTTGCCAACCCATGTTGGACTTTTCATGCCAAGACCATGCTTGGACTTTTCCCAATGCCAAGTGTCCCACTTGGACTTTCCATGCCAGGTACTCAAGACTTGGACTTTACCAAATGACAATTACATTGTCATATGTTTTTGTCGAAACATCAAAACACATCAAAACATCACTCGAGCCAAACTCGAGTCCTGGTCAATCGTGACCTTGGCCGATTGCACCAACAATCTCCCCCTTTTTGATGTTTGACAAAAAACAAAACAAATGATTGAGTTAGAACACTAACTCAAATCTCTTACCAATTATCCCAAATTGGTAATCCCAAATATTCTCCAAATGTTCTTCCCCAAACATTCTCCCCCTTTTTGACTAACATCAAAAAGGTCTTCTCTCCAAGGAGGTCAATGTCTCATGTCCCAATGAGATCTTACAATCTCCCCCTTGGTCTAAGAATATCTAGGATGCCTACCATCTTCCTAGTGATAAGTCCCATATCACTTAAGAGAGGCAATCCTATAATCTCTCCCAATTTCCAAATTGGGTTTCTCAAAAACTCATTTTTCCTTCCCATAAGGAAAAAAATACCATTCATCATCCCATGATGAATTCCTCCCCCTAAAGGCTTGCTCCCCCTTGACCATTGCACCAACAATGTCCTTAGGAAGTCCCTAAGACAATAGGAACTCTAAACCATCAAAATTAAGGTTATAAATTCAACATTGAACTTTCCAACACCTTAACATTGATACAAACCCTAAACAACTCTCCTAATCCATATCCAATGGATTTTCACCCTTTATAATGCTTCCCAAAGCATATCCTAGGGTTAGGAGTGGTTAGGGACCATAACCGTAGCTGAAATCGGGTTAAACAACCTTGTTTACCCCGAAATCAGGCTATCAGTCGAGTGATTCAGAAATCAGTCGACTGCTATGCTCATCAGTCGACTGCCACCCAGGGCAGTCGACTGATAACTGAAAATCCCGATTTTCAGTTATCAGAAATGAGTTTTGAAAAATCATAACTAATTATACGTATATCGAAAAATCACGAAATTTGATACGTATAATACTTATGACTAATACAATGGGTGAAAAATGTTTGAAAATTATTTTACCCATAAAATAGTGAAATTGGCACAAAGTTCAAAACCATTGAAATTTTCAATGTTTTGGTCCTACTTTGTATCAACTTCATCAATGGTGATTGCTATCAAAAGATAGGCTTCACCAAGGTTTTCTAAAATAATTTTAAAATGTTTTCAAAACCTTATCTTGGATCATATTCCTTGGGCTCTATGTACATGACTTGTACACATGCTCTCCCAATGATCCACTAATAAAATTAGATGAGTTTTAGTTCATCTAGATGCAAAAACTATGCACCTTGAACTTAACTCATATCCTAGCATCTCACATGTATCTAGGGTGTATAAATACACATACATGTCAATTGGATGTGAGATGTGGGTTTTGTTCTCCCTAATCTAGGGTTTTATGCATTTTCCTAAGGCAACTCTACTTGATTCCCTTATAAATGGGACTCCAAGTCATGCCAAAGTCCTTAACTCAATTTTAATTAAATGCATGAATGATTATGGCATTTGAGATGATATAAATAAGCATATGCTCATAATCATGATGTCATGGCATAATATGAAATCTAAAAACACATGACATTTTATAAGATTAAAACTAAGTATGATGTTATGGCATGTTATATGGCAAACAAGGCATGACACATAAAATATATAGGTATAGCAATACCTACATTTTAATATTAATTGCCATTTGATATAATTATGTTTATTTTTCCATATTAACCTAAATTCTCCCAAATGTGCCAAAAACCCAAATTGGCACATTAAAAACCTCTAAACCTAAATTGTGCCAATTTGATCAAATTATCAAACTTCTCAAATAATATTGGCACATCCTAAAATCTTTTAGGATTATGATTCAAATCTATTTCCAAGGTAACCATAACCTTGAAAATATCCTAAAGTGCCACCTTTGCCATGGTTGAGTTATCTACCCATCCAATCAAGGTTGGCACACCCTAAACCCATCTAGCGTGAATCAATCACGCTCTTAGGAACCCAAAACCGATTTGAGCTCCTAGGGTTAATTAGGTACTCCTTAGGGATAACCTCCCTAGATACCTTTCTAATGACCTTCCTAGGCTTGTTAGCCTTGGTCATTTGGGTCTTACCTAGGTTGACTCTAGGGGTAACTCCCCTTGCAACCTTCTTAGTGGCCACCCTAGGTTTCCTAGAAACCCTAGCCACTAGGCACAACCTTTTGTCAACCTTAGGGATGACTTCCCTATTGACCTTGGTCTTCCTAGACCTAGTTTGTGTCCCATAATCAAATGGAACACTATGGTAAGCTACCTTAGGCTTAGGTTTGTGACCCAAACCTTGCTTGCCTTTGGTTGACTTTTGTCTTTTAGATCCTACTTGTTGACTTTGATTATTTGACCTAAAAGTTTGACCAATTGACCCTTGCATTTGATTTTGCATAATGTTGAGGGTCTTTTCAAGTTCTTCAAGCCTTGACCTCAAGGCTTGATTTTCCTTTTCTAATATCTCAATTTTTGATTTTTCATTTTCTCTTGAGATATTTCTATTTCTAGGCATATGTCTAGATTCCTTAGCATTAAAGCCTAGATGTTCTCCTATTTTCTTAATGCTTTCCTTAGGTAATATATTTTTAGGGACATTAGTCCCAAATTTCTTCTTATTTCCTAAGTGAACACTCTTAGCACCTAAACAAAAGTATTTATTTCTATTAGCATGCTTTTCATGGTAAATTGCAAGAGAATTAAAATTCCTAGCATGTTTTTGACTTTTAAATTTAGAAGATGCATTATTGAAATATACCTTAGGGTTTGCCTTGGAGGCTCCCCCTACATGTATAGCTCCTTCTTGGGTCTTTTTGCTCCCCCTAGGACATTGATTTCGGTAATGCCCCGGTTGCCGGCACTTGAAGCAAATGACTTGCTCCTTGCTTTTCTTGGCATTGGGAACACTGGCTTCATTGACTATTTGTGCCGGTGGAGCTTTCCTAATCTTCTTTGGGCACTTGCTCTTGTGGAGGTCGGAGTTGGATTTTGAGCTTCATCATCTTGACCGGATGTTGAAGGCTCTTCTTGAGGTTGCTCCGGTATAGAGGATGGTCTTTCCTCCTCAATCCTAGAAGTGGATGTTCCTTCCACTTCTTCCACCTCTTCTTTCTCCGATCCGGAAGTTGACTCCATCTCATCTTTCGATTCCTCACTTTCACTTGAGGATGAACTCTCTTCATGGAATCTTGCCAATTTCCTCCATAGCTCCTTGGCATACGTGTAATCCCCTAGCTTGCACAAAATATCATTAGGAATTAAATCTTCCAAAAGTTTTGTTACCTTAACTTCGGTCTTGAGCTTTTGGCGTTGCTCTTGGGTCCACTTTTTCAATTTTAGGACATTTCCCTTCTTATCCCTAGGGGGTTCAAGACCTTCAATGAGGATGAACCAATCCTCTATGTTCATCATCAAGAATGTTTCCATTCTTGCTCTCCACGCCGGAAAATCTTCTGGATCGTATGGTGGTGGAGTGTTGATATCCCATCCAAGCTTGTCTTGAAATTCCATCTTCACCCTCTAGCGTCTTGCTCCCGGTTGTTAATCCGTTGAAGAGCCACCAGGCTCTGATACCACTTGTTAGGAATATTGGAACGGCTAGAGGGGGGTGAATAGCGTCAATGTAATTCGATCGCGTTCGTGTCTATAATTTCGTTAGCACAACGGAAATAGAAAAGTAATAACGATAACGAAATACACAACACGCTAACACAATGATATAACGTGGTTCGGAACCGCACGGTTCCTACTCCACGGATCGGGTTCGTACGAACCCTAGCGATGCCACAAACACCACTAATCAATAATAACTCCTTCTCGGAACAATCCGGAGGCGGAGAAACCTCGTACAATATATCTTACAACAGTAAGAATGAAATACAAGCAATATACAATGTAAATACGAAATACAAGTAAAGAAAAGACTTTACAACACTTGTTTTGATTGCTTGAATGCTTGGTTGCTTGCTTGCACTTGGAGACCTGATTTGCACCAACAAATCGCCCCAATAGCCCTCAAGAACCGATACCAAAATCCTCCATCACGAGCTCCTTATAAAGCTTCAACCTGTGCTGGAAAAGGTCGATCAGTCGACTGATCGGGACCATCAGTCGACTGATGCCACTGTTGTCGTGAGACAACGGCTAGATCCACGCTGGATAAGTCCAACGGAACCTTCATCAGTCGACTGATTGTGACCATCAGTCGACTGATGGAGTCCTCACTCGACCAGTCGAGTCTCGACTCCATTCTCGCGGGTCGATTTTCGAGCACCACCGATCGATCACATGATCACGATCGCTGAGCCATCATCGATCGCCCACCTCCGCAAATGATCGCTAGGCCATAACCCGCATGATAAACCCTAGTTGATTCGGTCCAAATGACCGCCACATGGGACCCGACCGGCACACCTCAAACATGAGGTTTTAACCCAAATATGGTTCCCCTATATTTGCTAGAACACCCTTAGCCTAGACCTAAGCCTTCTAGCACCTCCATCAGCCTCACGCCTCTCGGATCCCTCCAAGTCATCCATGACTTGTTCATCCATCGCGCTAGCCTTCAGGTGCTTCCGTCGGCTATGTCATGCTAACGGTGTCTACACCGCCAAGGCACATTGGACTTACGCCGCCAAGACTCCACTTGGACTTTACGCCGCCAACCATTGGACTTATGCTGCCAAGACTACCGCTTGGACTTTACGCCGCCAATATCAATCCCCTTGGACTTCAAATGCCAACCCATGTTGGGCTTTCCATGCCAAGACCATGCTTGGACTTCTCAAATGCCAAGACCATGCTTGGACTTTCCCTTGCCAACCCATGTTGGACTTTTACATTGCCAAGACCATGCTTGGACTTTCCCTTGCCAACCCATGTTGGACTTTTCATGCCAAGACCATGCTTGGACTTTTCCCAATGCCAAGTGTCCCACTTGGACTTTCTATGCCAGGTACTCAAGACTTGGACTTTACCAAATGACAATTACATTGTCATATGTTTTTGTCGAAACATCAAAACACATCAAAACATCACTCGAGCCAAACTTGAGTCCTGGTCAATCGTGACCTGGGCCGATTGCACCAACAGGTTAGAGGTATAAAACCTAGATTTTTATGGGATCATGCAAACCTACACTTCTATTCTACAAAGCACATTCCAAGTTCTCTCCTAAGTGATGAAAATTCTATTTTGTGGAGAGGCTTGGTAAAGATGTTGGCTAGGTTAGACTTAGATTCAATGTAATTAAGCTCAATGTCCCCCTTGGCCACATGATCTCTAATGAAGTGATGTTTCACTTCAATGTGCTTAGTCCTAGAGTGATGCACCGGATTTTTGGTCAAGTTTATGGTGCTCACATTGTCAAAAAATACTTTTATGTTGGAGTACGATAGCTCATAGTCCTCTAAAGTATGTTTCATCCATAGAAGTTGAGCTACACAACCACCCATAGCCACATATTCGGCTTCGGTGGTGGATAGGGCAACACAAGGTTGCTTTCTACTACTCTAACTAACTAGGGAGGACCCAAGGAATTGGCATCCACCACTAGTACTTTTCCGATCCAATTTGCAACCGGCATAATCGGAATCGGTATACCCAATTAAATCAAAAGATCTAGTCCTAGGGTACCATAATCCTACATTTAGTGTGCCTTTAACATATCTTAAGATTCTCTTTACGGCAACTAAATGAGATTCCTTTGTGCAAGATTGATACCTAGCACACATACTAACCGCAAATAATATGTCGGGTCTACTAGCGGTTAAGTACAAAAGACTACCAATCATGCTCCTATAGAGTGTAAGATCAATTTGTTTGCCTTCATTATCACTATCTATTTTAGTATTTGTTGCCATTGGAGTTGAAACTACCTTAGCATTTTCCAAACCAAATTTCTTAATCATTTCCTTAGCATATTTGGTTTGGTAAATATAAATTCCTTCACTTGTTTGTTTAACTTGTAGTCCTAGGAAGAAATTTAATTCCCCAACTAGACTCATTTCAAACTCATTTTCCATATTTTTAATAAAGTCTTGGAGAAGTTCATCATTTGTTGACCCAAAGATAATGTCATCAACATATACTTGGGATACAAAGATGTCCGTTGATGTTGACTTTATAAATAGAGTTTGATCTATACTACCCCTCTTAAAATCCTTCGAGATTAGGAAAGATGATAATCTTTCATACCAAGCCCGGGGAGCTTGTTTCAAACCATACAAAGCTTTCCTAAGCTTGTATACATGGTTTGGATAGTTCATATTTTCAAACCCGGGAGGTTGTTCTACATATACCTCTTCCTTAATAAACCCATTTAGGAATGCTGATTTAACATCCATTTGATGGAGTTTGAAACCCATATAGGAGGCATACCCTAATAGTATTCTAATATACTCTAACCTAGCAACCGGGGCATATGTTTCATCATAGTCAAGTCCTTCAACTTGATTAAAGCCCGTTGCAACTAATCTTGCTTTGTTTCTAGTGATATTTCCTTGGTCATCTAATTTGTTCCTAAAAACCCATCTTATAGTAATAATGGTGTTTTCAATTGGTCTAGGAACTAACTCCCATACTTGGCTCCTTTCAAATTGAGCCAATTCATCTTGCATTGCTAAGATCCAATCCGGATCAAGTAATGCATCTTTAATTGTTTTGGGCTCAATTTGAGAAATTAGAGCAATATGACTAGTAGGATCCCTATGAAATGACCTAGTCCTAACCCCTTGAGATAATTCACCCACAATTTGATCTAAGGGGTGACTTTGATGAACTCTTATGGTTCTAGGAGGTGTATTAAATTGATTTTGACCATGATCAACCTCAATCCTATGCTCCTCATCGGAATCATCCCTTAATCCCCCTTGATTAAATCCTCCCCCTTGATCATTACCCCCTAAGGTTAAATCTTGAAATTGTTAGGTAATTTCTGTAGGCGGTCGCTTCGGAGGCTCATTGGCTCCCATGTCCCCGGATTAAAATTTTCACTAATGAAAGAATTAATCCGGATGGGATGAGTTTCCTTAGCACAACCTATTCGTCATCGTGCTAACAAATTGAGTGGTCGCTTGAACAAACTAGTTGTTCAAGCAACACAACTCTTCTAGTTGATTAGCCGCGGAAGAGACGACGGACGGATCACCGGTTTTTGTGTTTGTCTTCGGGGTCCATGATTATACAATATATTTACTAATTCACACATGCATAATCAAAACATAAAAGAACAAGCTCAGATCTGTAAATAAAGTTAAAATAACTTTATACCTCACAATCTTCTACCGTATGTCCTATCCTTCTCGTGGACGACGTGTGGACGAAGATCCTCCACGAGTAGAAGCCTGCTAGATCGCTTTCTTCTCCACCTTGTCCGCTGCGAACAAAGAGAAGAAATAACAAATACCTTCCTATCTAGAACCGGCCACCAAATTAGGGAATTTGGTGCAACCGCCGGCCAAGGAACAATTGGATGATGCGCCGGCCAACTTCAAGAAGTGTTGCCGCCGGCCACTCTAGGATAAAGGGAGGAAGATGAATGCCGGCCACCAATGGAAGGAGAACCGCCGGCCAAGGAAGAAGGGAGAGGCCTCTAGGATGGGTGCCGACCAAGTGTTGATGGAGGAGGATGGGCGCCGGCAATCAACTAGAAGGAAGAGTTGCCGCCCACTTGTTTTGCTCCAAAACCCTAGCAACCCAAAAACCCTAGCCGCCCACTTTTGGATGAGCCAAAACCCTAATTCCTCAATCAATTCCTTATTGCCGCCCAACCCTAAGCTTTCCTTTTATAGAGTTAGGCTTAGGACTCCTTTAATCTCCACCGTCGGATCTAGGGATTTAACCTCCACCGTCGGATCTAGGGTTTTATCCCAACCGTCGGATCTAGGGTTTCATCTCAACCGTCGGATCTAGGATTTCATCCCAACCATCGGATCTAGGATTTCATCCCAACCGTCGGATCTAGGGTTTTATCCCAACCGTCGGATCTAGGGATTTAATCTCAACCGTCGGATCTAGGATTTCATCCCAACCGTCGGATCTAGGGTTTTATCCCAACCGTTGGTTCTAGTGTTTCATCCTAACCATCGGATCTAGGGATTTAATCCCAACCGTTGGTTCTAGGTTTTGTTTTACATTCTTGGATCTAGACTTCGCAAGGATTATATTAGGCTATGATAGGGACCATAAGGAGGAGTTGGGTCTTGGCCACCCGATGGATCGGAACCACACAAACTTGATCCATCAATGATGTTCCATTCCACTAGAGGATCATCATTGAACTACCTCACCAACCCCCATAAATTAATATGGGCTCCATATATTATTAGTACATTAATCTCCCCGTGTTTAAGATATCGAATGTCCGTCAATTAATTGATTTACTGACCATCAATTAATTAACATCTAATTCCTCGAGTAGTACCACTCAACCTTATCATCACGTTGACTAAGTCAATCAGCTGGGTTTACATGATGAACTTTATGAGCTCCTCAAGGGGACATCATCAACCTAATATATAGGACACGGTTTCCTCCTATAATCAACGACACACCATGTAAATAATATTATTTCCCAACTTACCGGGCATATTGATTTAATCCATCTAAATCTCACCCATTGGTAAATCAAAGAAATAAATACTAAGTACATGTGCCCGTTATTATATCGGGATTAAGAGCATGTACAACATAATATCCGAGGTCCGATTCAATTATGTAGTCAGTACTAAATTGAATCACCTCTATGTCGGTCCTGCTCAATACACCTAAGTATACCAGTGTAACTCTATGTTCAAGACAAAACAATACCAAGCTACACTACAACCATGCCAATGGTTTATCCAAAACCATCTTGGTTGTGAGCCTCTACTTATATTTTACAAGGGACTGATAACATGATCTTCTGTGCCACACCAAGCACCATGTTATCTACAATGTAAAATATTAGACAATATGCACACATATATAAAGTGCAAACAATGATCATGTGATTCTTATTCCAAAATAAAATGTTCATACAAAAAGAGCTAGGCTTTCAGTATACATTCCAACAATTTCTTAATTTTCATTATTAATATCATCATCAATAGGGGATTTCCTAGGGTATGTATTGGAAGTTTCATCAAATTGAACATTTGAAGATTCTTCAATCTTTTGAGTCCTTTTATTGTAAACTCTATATCCTATACTAGTGGATGAGTATCCAACTAGGATTCTCTCATCCGCTTTGGACTCAAACTTACCTTGGTTGTCTTTGGTATTAAAATATAAACTTTACATCCAAAGACCTTAAAATAATGAATTGTTAGAATTGTACCATTCCACAATTCAAATGGAGTTTTTCCTAAAAACCTATGAATCAATACCCTATTTTGGATATAGCAAGCGGTATTAACCACTTCCGCCCACAAGTAGCTAGGTAAGGAGTATGCATTAAGCATTGTCCTAGCCGCTTCTTGTAGGGAACGATTTTTCCTTTCCACAACCCCATTTTGTTGGGGTGTTCTAGGACAAGAAAACTCATGCTTGTACCCTTGTTCTAAGCAAAATGTTGAAAAATTAGAATTCTCAAATTCTCCACCATGATCACTACGGATCCAGTTGATTTTGAGTTTTCTTTCATTTTCTACTCTTTTGCTAAATCCTATGATTATTCCTAAGGTTTCATCTTTATTTTTCAAGAAAAATACCCAAGTAAACCTAGAGAAATCATCTACTATTACCAAGCAATATTTACTACCAATCATAGAGGAGGTACTATGGCAATCAAATAAATCCATATGTAATAATTCTAATGGTAGAGCGGTACTAAGTAAATTTTTACCTTTGTGTGATGTTTTTGATTGTTTCCCTTCTTGGCATGCATCACACATCTTGTCCTTGAGAAATTTGACTTTGGGTAATCCTTTGACTAACTTCATTTTTGCTATTTTGGCTATGTTCTTCATGTTTATGTGTCCTAGCCTCCTATGCCAAAGCCAACTTTCTTCCTCTTTTGCGATAAGACACTTAGTGGAAGCATTAGTAGCATAGGATAAATCAACATAATATATATTTGATTTCCTAAAACCTACCAACATGCAATCATTTTGAGTTTTGTGTCTTATAAAACATTTTGAGGAATCAAATCTAACATCAAAGTTTGCATCACATAGTTGACTTACACTAAGTAAATTAAATTTCATATTTTTAACTAATAGCACTTTATGAATGACAAGATTGGGGGATACCTCAATTGTGCCCTTTCCTAGAATCTTAAGTTTGCCGCTATTACCAAATGAGACTTTTCCTTTGCTAGTGTGGTTGATAGTGGAGAATTTTCTCTCATCCCCGGTCATATGCTTTGAGCTCCCACTATCAACTATCCACAAGCTTGGTTCTTCTACCTATATCACATAAAAAACACAATCCTTAGGTACCCAAATCTTAGGACCACTAGCATCAATTATAAATTTTTTAGATACCCATGCCTTTCTCCCCTTGCTTTTAACTATTGATTTTCTACTAACAAGAGATGTAAATGCTACCTCTTTTTCCTTAGGCCTATATCCTAATCTGGCCTTGTTGTAGATAACCCTTTGATCCTTAATAATCATGTCTAGGTATTTTGAACCATTGGTGAATTTTTCTAAGCATGCTCTTAATTTACCTATTTCTTTTCTTAACTCATCATTTTCATCCCTAAGAGTACATTCATCAATATCACTAGATGGTTTACCACATGATGAATTTACACTCTTAAGTGATTTGATCTCTAATTTTAGATCCTTAATCCTATTTTTCGATCTATTTAAAGCATTTTGTAAGCATGCAATAGTTTTGTAAAGTAAATCTACTTTAGGTGAGTTGTTTACCTCATCATCATCACTTGATGATGATTCATCGCTTGAAGAGGAAGAAGACTCCTCACTTGAGCTCCCGGCTACTTCCTCCAATGCCATGAGGGCTAGATTCCGGGTGGCATGGCAAACTTCTTCATCGTCAGAAGACTCCTCCATTCTTAGAGTGTCCCATGTTTGTGCCACCATGGCCTCCTTCTTCTTCTTCTCCTTCTTTTCCTTTTTTTTCTTTTCCTTCTCCTCCTTCTTTAGTTCCGGGTAATTTGGCTTTATATGCCCTTTCTTGTTGCAACCAAAACAAGTCACGTTAGAGGTAGAATTTGAATTATTTGAAGATTTACCTCTTGAGGATTGGAACATCCTCTTCACATCTTTCTTGGTGAGTCTCCTTGACTTCCCACCAAACTTCTTGACGTAATGTGCCACCTCGCTTGCTGATAACTCATCTTCACTACTTGATGAGTCTTCCTTGGATTCAGATGAGGAGGACACTTCCTTCTTCTCCTTCTCCTTCTTTCCTACAAAAAGAGCTATACCCTTCTCTTTGGATGAAGTGTTAGCTTGTTTATGTAATTGAAATTTACAAAATAGCTCATCTAACTTGACTAATGAAAGATCCCTAGAGACCTTATAGGCATCTACCATTGAAGCCCATAAGGTGGTTCTAGGGAAAGCTGGTAACACATACCTTACAAGGTCTCAGTTGTTGACCTTCTCACCTATAACATGTAGTCCGTTGACTACTTCCTTGAAACGCCCATGCATTTGGCTCATGGTCTCGTTTGTCTTCATGGTGAAGCTTTGGAGTTGGCCAATCAAAAGATCTCTCTTGGCCCTTCTTGTTTCTTTGGATCCTTCATTGAGTTCGATGAGCTTCTCCCAAAGCTCTTTTGTAGAGTTGAAGGGCCCGACTTTAGAGAGTTGCTCCTTGGATAGATCACATTGAAGTGTGGTCATTGCTTTTGCATTTGCTTGTGCTTTCTTGGCCATCACTCTTGTCCAATCTTTTGTCGGTAGTGGTGCTCCGAATTCGTCGACCGACTTCTCAAAACCATCTACAACACTAAACCAATTCTCAATATCATTCATTAAGTAATACTCCATCCTACCTTTCCAATATCCGAAGTCGTTGCCGTCGAAGAACGGAGGCCTCGCCGTGCTATACCCCTCTTGAAAAGCCATCTTTGCTCCGGTTGATTGCTAGATCTTCCGATGCGATCCGGGCTCTGATACCACTTGTTGGTGATCGTTTGGAAGCTAGAGGGGGGGTGAATAGCGCGTTTTCGTTTCTACAAAAATGATTAGCGGAAGCAAACAAAGATAATATAAGTAAAAACGAAAGAACAATGCTAACAAGGCCTTTACGTGGTTCGGAGATAATGCTCCTACTCCACGGCGATCCTTAAGGTGGATCAACCCAAACAATTCCACTAAGAAGCTTTCCTTTACAACACAAACTTCTCTTCTTTACAAAGAATGAAACTTGAGCTTAGAGAGAGAGGAGAGGATTTAAGATCACTTAGAAAGCTTGAAAAACTTATGGGAGCTTAGGAGAATGATCAGAATATAAGCATTAGCCTCTTCTTGCTTCCCTTGGCCTCTTTTTATAGGAAAGAGCCTCTTTTTCCCCTTGGAGGCCTATCAGTCAACTGATGACTTTCATCAGTCGACTACCGCCGATTCTAACGGCTTTTGAACAACCGGATTCACGGGATTTGCCATCGCTCGCTATCGCCCGATCGAATAGTGGCAGTCGACTCACGGCCGGTTATTGACCGATAACCCCCGATCCGCCAACAACCCTCCAACCTCTAATTCTGCATTTTAAAGGCCAGTTCGACTGATACTATATTCCAATCGACAGGCGCACCCCAAGTATGACTAATTCATACTTGAAAACATACCCTAAGCCTAGACTTAACCTTCTAGCTTCTCCATCAGCCTTGCGCCTCCAGGATTTCCCTGAGTCCATGACTCCATCCATGTGCTTGCCTTCAAAAGCTTCCTTCGATTTCATCATGCTTTGGTTTTCTTCTTTGCTAAAGTACGCTTGGATTTTACACCGCCAAGACTACATGCTTGGACTTATGCTGCCAAGACTTGCCTTTGGTCTTTCTGTGCCAAGGACTGCTTGGACTTTACGCCGCCAAGACTACATGCTTGGACTTACGCCGCTAAGACCTTTCCTTTAACTTCTCTTTGCAAAGATCACACTTGGACTTGTCTTTTACCAAGTCTTCATACTTGGATTTTCCTGTCACATAAACATGTTCACAATTAGATCACAAAACATTGCCTAACTTAGATGATTATCCAAACATCAAAATATATAAATGCTTGGGGCATTGTTGCACCAATAGTATTTTCAATCAAATAAAATATATATGTTCTAAAGATTCACCAGGTTAGCTTTTTGTGCACGTGTTGAGAGAATTTCCTAAGGGATACTCATTCCATGGTGAGTCAAGTCATCATCCTATAGCTTTCCTAAGGTATTCATCTTTTAGGCACTTACCTGCCCTAATCGAGGGGCATTCCCTAGAATTAGCATAAAGTCTCAAAGGCGTGCTCGGTATCGAGAGAAATTAGTAGGTGTTTTCCTAGAAACCTAACTCAGTCTCAAAGGGGCACCTAGCCATTTCCACCAACAACAACTATTTTCTATCCCTCAAAACTATTTTTTTTTCACTTTTTTTTCAAAGAATTTTTGTTCCTCTCATGCTCTTAGGGATTTTGATTTTTCCAAATGGGCTTACACAATTTGAGCATCTCCAGTAACTAAAATGCTAAATCTAGAGCCACCTATAGATTCCAAAGTACTAAACTACTGAGATGAATCATAACTACTTATGTACTAGATTCTCCCTTTCAGAATATTCGATGAGTGTAAGTGAAAATAAAAGCTAACAAGTGAAAATCTAAAACATTCATCAAAGCATCTAAAAATAAAATACCGCAAGATAAAGGAAGTTAAGCTATCTATTGCATGGAAACAAGTTGTGAAAATTTTTGAAAATATCATTGAGGCAGCTTAAAGTGACTAACACTAAGTGTTGGAAGGAACCTAAACACCATATGCATGACCAACTAAGTGCAAATAAACTAAACCTAGATGTCAGGTAAGAAACTAACACTGGTAGAAAATCTTATCAAAATTAAGGTCCCCCCCAGACTTAATCGAAATCGTACCTCTAATATGGTGGTTGAGGTGGGAAATCTGGCAGTCTAAGCATATCAGGCTCCTAGGAGAATCTGGTGCTTAGCCGTTGATGTCATATATACATGTGGTCAATCTGGAAATTGATGGATGCAGCGGCGGCTCTATGCTCTTCCTCCCTGGTCCTCTGTGATCGTGCGTTGCCCTTGTGCTACTGAACCTCCTAGCAGTAGGCAACCTCCTCCTGAAAATAGGCTCGAGCCTCACTATAGAACTCCTAGGCCCGCTGAAAATGCTCTCAGAAGCCCTGAAACTCCGCTTCCTGATGTGAGAAAAACATATAGGGTTTTAGGAATAGTTTTCTCACACATCCCATTACATTTTATCCTTGTTTCATGCATATTCTACTTTGTTTTGCATGCATTTCCTATTTTCTAGTTTGGAGATCTACTCTTGTTGCTTTTGTGTGCAGGATGACATTTATAGGTGAAACGACATATTTTTGGAGCAAAAGGAAGGCATTCACCAGGTGGAACAGAGGCGGGCACGGTCGACCGTGTTAATTCTACACGGTCGTGTCTAAACAACGAAGCCAGCCATCCCAATGCTCCACATGGGTGGCCATGTGGAATCCACATGGTCATGTGGCGCTGGGCTATTTTGACGCAACTAGGGTTTTCGTGGGATTTATGAAGAGGTGGTTGCACGTCTATAAAATGGAAGGCACGCCCAAACCCTAGGGGGAGGCCCGACAGCTAGAATGACAAATGGTACCCTAAAAAGCATCGAAGACTCGCAACGGGGAGAAAGGAAGTGGCTAGGAGATCCATCCCGATGCTTCGACATTGTGGAGAACAACCAAGACATGCATATTGGTTAAGACAGAGAGTATCTTCTTTATCTCCTTGTTCTACTTTAATTGTAATAATGTTTTCTAAGTTGTCTTGTGTTTATTTTTCCTTGTTTATGGAGTAGATACTTCGATTCTAGGATTAGGGAGTAACTTGTGTTTGTGGACATGTTAGTTCAAATAGTCATTTATCTCCTTTGATTCAATTTGCAATTTTGTGTTGTTGAGATTTATGAAGATTGTGTTTTGATTCTAATTCTACTTTGCGTAGCCAATACAAAGGGTCACAGCCTTCGTATCAAAAACCTAGGAGAATCAAGGATGAGCCTTGCGATCATCCTACCTCCTGTAATCGTAGAAGATAGAATATGATAGGACAGGATATGAAACAAGATCCCCCTTTACATAAGGATTGTTAGGATGTCTTGGTACCCAATAAACTATCTTAACAGAAGGGCCAAAGTAGCAGAGATTAACTCTAGAAGGATTGAGGGACCTTAGTGATAGAGGGCTCCCAACGGTATCAACCCCCTGAGATCTGATGATCCGAAAGGTAAACTCGGTTAGGATAGGTAGCCCCCAGTAGAAGCAAAAGTTCATCGGATAATTACATATTGTGTTGGATTGAGAAGCGTCGCTAGAAGGGGGATGAATAGTGAACGTAAAATTTTCATACAATTCGTTTGTTTGACTAAGGTAAAAAGTAAAGAAATGGAAAAGTAAAGCACACAGTGGAAATGTAAATGACATCACTAAAGATCTCCTCCTCATTGGAGGTAGAGGAACACTCCCCCTCTCCTCGTTAAGATAAAAAGCTCCAACAAAGGAAATGAATATAAGATTAAAACTCTGATTGGAAATGGAAATGTAACTACTTATACCAATGATGAAAAAGATCTTGAGCTGAGGTTGTGTCATCATCGTTTCAGCAGCACTTCGACGTAGTAGAGTTGTCCTAGAGTAGCGGCGTTGTGGAGGAATTTGGAGAGCTTAGAATGATGACCTAAAAAGGTGAAACCCCCCTTCTTTTATAGCCTTCTATCCCCCTAAACATTGAGATCAAGTTCTATCCAAAAAGGCCACCTCACCCTAAGATAAGGGGATCAAGTTTGACTCTCATCGAAGCTGGAATTTGAATGGTAGTTGACTGATGAACCCTACCAGTCGACTGATGCCACCAGCAGTCGATTGCTAATAGCCAGCAATCGACTGTTGGCTAGGGTATCCAGCTGCATCAAAGAGTTAGCTCAAAATCAAAGTAATAAGAGTGAATTCAACGGTCACGTACCGTCTGATCTCGACCTAGACCTTCCATGAGAAGTTTTGATCGGATCGTCACCTAAGGATGTCCCCATACGGAGGACCCGTCCTTACTTTCACTCACACACACGAGCTTACCTTAGGTCCTTTTGTGACTTGCATCTTTTGTAAAAAAAAAAAAAAAAAAAAAAAAAAAAAAAGGGATTAACTCCTTTAATTAATTAGGATTAATTAGTGGGCTAATGGGGTTAATTATCTAGTTGGGCTGAGTCCATTAGGCTAACCTAGTGGGCTGAAATTGGGCTTTGGGCTGAATTGGGCTTGGGCTGATTGGGCTTGGGCTGATTGGGCCGAACCAGCTGAGCTGAACCCAAATCAGGTGAGGTTTGGATTTGGCTGGGCTAACCGAATCACTCGAACAGATTTTAAAAACTCCGAATGAATCGATCTCTCGCAATTTCACCGTTTCCGCTTCTCCGCCTCGTTTCTTCGCTCCGCGCGATCGCATCGTCGGGTTCCAGATCGTCGGTGACTGGCGAGAGCAGTTCGACGGCACCACCCTTTAGATGATCTCCAATCGGAGGTCAGTAGGTGCTTAGCGGGTGTCGGTGTTTCCTTCGCTCGATGGGACGACAGTGCTGTCGCCGCGGCGATGAGCTGCTGAGAGGGAGGTTTCGCCGTCGATCATCGTCTGAGCTAGGTAAGGATCGATCTCTTTCCTCCTATGGGATGTGAGCTGAGATTTTGGCTATGAGATTTTTATTGAGCTTGAATTCATTGTGGGCAGCGATCGGAGCCTAGTTTTCATCGGAAAACAGAGGACGAGGAAGAGGTACTGCCGGGGGAGAGCTAAGCTCGGTAAGCTTCGAGTTCTCTTGGTTTTCCTATGGTAATTGTCGTATTGGTTGTGGGTTTCTGTTCGATGTTGATTAGTTTGGCTATGGATCGCGTTGAAGTTGAAATCGTTCGTTGATTTTGTGATAGTGGTATGGTCGATTTTGGTGTGTAGCATTTGGGGATTTACTTCCAGTGCATTGTTACTGTTTCGATTGGAAGTTTTGGGATTCGTTTGATACGGGTATGAGTTGGTGTTGCGCCGGAAAATAGGGGTGCTGCCGGGGAAGATCTAGGACCGGTAAGCTTTGTTTTCCCCTTTCATTTCCTCTGTAATTGTTGTGAATTCTGTGATGTGTCAATGTGGTGAGAGTTCGATGGATTTTGCCGATGGATTGGGGTTTGATCAGTGTTTGAAGTTGGGATTACTCCGGTGAACAGGGGAGGTGGCTGTCGGTGAAGATTTGGTCGGTAAGTGTGTTTATCCTTTTTGTTTCATTTGTAAATTGATGTGAAGTTGGGGTGTGTCCATGTATTTGGGGATTCGATGAGTTTTCTGGCAATGAATTGATTTGGAGGATTGATGATTGTATGCTCTGTATGTGCTATTAAGGAGCTGTGAAGGTTGAAGTGTTGGGATTATGTTTAGATGATGGGATAGCTATTTGATGTGCTGTTTGGATCGGTTTACTTTAATTGATCTTGTTATTGTCGATTGGAGAGTTTGGTTAAGGTGTATCAGATTGGAATAGTCGAGTATCTAACTCGTAGACGAGTAAAGGATATGAATATAGAAACGAAGTAGTGTTTAGTTCGTATACGTGTATGGTGCTTGTACTTAATCATAGGTTGCTATTATTGTGCAGGTTTGGGATACGAAGCAGGTCCACGACCGTGAGGATTATTCGAGCTTCGTATCAGGTGGGTAATATCTACCTGGTCCGGTAGTTTTGATCAAACTCTAGTGCATGATCTTGGATTTATGTTTATACCTGTTTACCTTAAATCCACTCTTATTTAATCATATGCTTGTACTGCCTTGACCCTTTGAGATATATACTCTGGTACTTCATTGATTATCTAGCTCGGATAGGAACTATAAACCCTATTATGTATTAGCTGATAGATGTTCAGTAAGTACATGTGGTTAGAGTTATTTTTTTATGACCTCGGATTGGGTTACTGGGTTGCATCACTAGCTTAGGCGATGAGTCCAAATTATGAGGTCGGTCGTTGTATCGTATACATATCAGTGTGTTAGTTTGACGGATCTATTTATCTGTACATAGGTAAATAGGTTGTGATTACGGATTTGTCGTCCTTGCATGGTTGACTTTTGGTTGACTAGGTCTCCCCGTGAGTTAGGGAGTGTTGCGAGGATTTGTGTGTGAGTTATGCATCATTACATTTCATGCATGCTGACGACTGGGTCTGCCTTGTGGTTGAGACGAGTCGTCAGTCATCCTGCCTCCCCGGCCACTCGGGGTAGTGGTTGCAGGGTTGAGGGCAGAGCATTGTTGTGCGTGCCGTTCTCGGCCACTATGGATGGTGGTAGCTGGAGATGCGCACTTGGCCACTGTGCGGAGTGGTAGTTAGCGCACTCACCCACTATAGACAGTGGTCGTGTGATGTGCAGTTGTCCTGGGTGCGGTGCTCGTCTACTCATGGGTAGGGACGGAGCAGCTAGCAGCAGGGACCCCCGTGTGGATAGCATATAGCTCTATGGCGGGCTAGCTACTGTTTCATACTACCCAACTCGGTCACTCGAGAGTGGTGGCGGCTGGAGTCGGGATAGTTGTCATGTCCTGCCACCTAGGCCACACTGGGGTCGTGGTAGCGAGTTGGGTGCGCAGGCATGACCATGCATATGCATTGCTGATATATATATGTATGCATGTATTTGATATATGTTTTACATATGCCTGTGAGATGCTGCATTTGATTGAGCTATGATTGTTGCACATGCTTGTTCATCATGATACATGTCATTTGCATTTTTATTTACTGCTATGTGTTGAGCATGATACATGCGTTGATTCAGACTGTTATATGCATTTGATTAGCATCATGTCATTGTGTGGTACGGACCGGGTTGTTATTACAGGTGATCATATATTGTTCATATGTTGGAGTATTGGTCAGGTATGGGATTGACTTGATACATTATATGGGTTATGTTATTGTATATCTGTCAGGATGATATAGCTTATGGTGTTGCAGACCGTCGGGTACGTTGGTACATTACTTTATGTTCAGTTGATCAGTTTAGTATATACCTTGAGTATGATTTTACTGTAGTTACTTGTTATTAGATTTGGATATGACTGTATGTCTATTGGACTCATGCTGTATACCTGTAGATCTTCACATGTATACTTGTAGATCTATCCTTATATGTTGTTCATGCACTTTCTATATATTACCCCTGAGTTTATACTCACCACCCCGGGACCCTGGGCTTCCTGTCGCCCAGATAATAGGTAGAAGATTCCTTGGACGTTCGGAGCTCCGCCAGCTGATCCCATCTCACACCGGACGAATGGATATGTTTTCCGTGTTGTTGTATCCTTACGGATTGTTGGTTTGGGTTTTTAGCCGTATTGTTTCCGTATCTGTGATATACGGACGTGTTGTATATATTTGGCTTTCGATGTGACTTCTATTATGTTTCTTGTCGTGTCAAGTCACTCCGGAGTGCACAGTTGGGTCATTGTATATTGTTTTATCTGTTGTATGTTTCC
This sequence comes from Wurfbainia villosa, assembly GCA_025175895.1. Lineage (NCBI taxonomy): Eukaryota > Viridiplantae > Streptophyta > Magnoliopsida > Zingiberales > Zingiberaceae > Wurfbainia > Wurfbainia villosa. Next base: position 36,648,778 of record CM045996.1, read on the forward strand.
GCTGTGTTTACTGCGTTTGATATGTTGATATCTGTGTATATCATATTGTTGTTGTGGGCCTACGGGCCTTGTATTAACCCGATATGTTGCCACGTACAGGGGAGATGCTGTCCGTTTGCTTTTCGGCACAGCATACTCTCGGGGCGTGACAATTTTATTGGTATCAGAGCCCTAGGTTGCGAAGTCCATTTTTGGATCTTATTTCGTTCGGACATCGAGTTTTGCTTTACTCGGTTTTGGTTTGTGAGTTCTGGGATCTGGCTGTTGCGGACATCTCCGAGCTACAAGGATTAAGGTATGTTAACTGTTATTACATATCCTTTTGTTGGCTATGCATTTAGTTGCTTATAACAGTGCATGACTTGTAGTATGTTAATCAGTATTCGTAACCGTGGTTTGAGATGACCACGGGAACGATATGTTGAGGTTATTAGACATGTACCTGCTATCGAAAAGGTAATTACCTTTGAGAGCCGACTGATACCGAGTCGGAAAGCAGAGATTAGGTAGTCACATCTCTTGTGGAGATCAAGGATTTCAGTCTTAAGATTTCCACTAATTATGTTAGTCAGATCATTACCTATGGGGTAATGAACTGCGCGAGTACACTATTGCTGATGCAGATAGTAGAGGATTAGTTTGGAGATATTCATATAGATTTTGATCTCTGAGATGGTCGTTCTAGGTTGTATAACGTTGAGAGTACTTTTGGAGTACTTGACTCGAGTTATACGAAGATAGTAGTGTTAGTTGCATACCATTATCCGGATCTAGCCGGTACTTGGTGGAAGAGATAGGAAATAACCTTCGGGAAATCACACATCACTTGGCCACGGTGTAGTGATCTTGTGAGAGGGTATTTTCCCATGTCATTTTTTTGACTCATCGTCAGGGAATTCTTGAGCTTCAGGTTGGGTGATCGCGTGATGCAAAGTACCATGCAGGGTGATCGTCTGGTGACGAAAGTACCATGCAGAGTCGTTAGACTCGTGAGGGTTACGACCCCCCTAATAGCTCGAGAATGTGATTGGGTTGGTTTTGGCCACCCACAGGTTATCGATTGACATCTTTATCAGGATGTTTGGATCTCCTACCAGATCCTACTGGAAGTGCATAGACCGAGTCATATGTATAGAAATGACTCCGTAGCAAGTGTTTTAAGAGTTGGAGATTTGATAAGCATATATTGCAAGTCAAATTATTGGAATTAGAAGTCTCAGAATGTTGGATAAAAAGGGGCAAGATTAAAGTCATGAGTCACGAGCGACTATTGGAGAGTTTTTCGATCATAGAAGACCGATTGCAGATTGTCAGCAGCTTCTCATGTTTATCAGTGAACTCAGAGGAAAGACTCCGAAGGGAGATTATGTGTGTGCAGTGCGGGTTACGACGAGACACAGAGTCAGATTATTCGATGGACCATTGTATCTGTTTCTACTATAAGCAGCCGGTATCTACGAGGAGAGTATGTATTTTGAAGACTCAGTTGAAGACTATGGATGATGCTTTCGAGCGGACGATCCACAACCTCGAAAGCCGAGATTATTACAGAAGATTAGGTTATCACATCAGCAGCGATCTACTACCCCAGATATAGTAGGAGTTCTTTGATACTTTCATCCGGAAGAAGTAAATTACTCAGCAGTATCAGCCGAAGACATCTTAGAAGACTCAGACATTCAGACAACAATTGTTACCTTCCCAGATGACAGCAACTGTTACCTTCCCAGGCGTAGTTATGATTTGTACAGAAGAGAGAGTATACGACGATGGTCGTATCTATGCGGTATTCTTCAGTTGCACCTATACCTTTCACAGAGTCGGAGCGTGTTATGATATTGACAGTTCTTCAGTATTTTACAGCCGGATGTGTACCCTTTGCCAGTACAACAGTGTTTACCATATCCATTGCAGTTGTTGCAGTTAGTACCTCAGTTCCAGCAGTTGATTTCAGTTTCTCCATGATAGTCTTTGCATCTACATGAGCTCAGCCGTCCAGAACAGATGTTGGACAAGTTTACAAGATTACTCGAGAAGAAGTATGGAAGACCGAAGGATCGGTCCTTCGGGGTATTACTTTAGGTTATCCTGTTTGCGGATATATCAAGAGATACTGGTAGTTTACAGGTATCTTTGTCTAAAACATTCTCGGATAGGGTTCGAAGGGTTTCTATCGACTGGTGGTTGGTGATTTTCTCTACCGTTAGGTGAGATGTTGATCGACAACCAAGAAGTCAAGGGATACCCTTGACCTTTACTAGACATACCTCTACTATAGACATATCCTTACGGATAGTTGGATTGTTGGAGCGTCGGTATACTAGGACTCTCGGATGTACGTATAATCCGAGAGTATTCGGATGTAGTTACGGATGAACTCTCGGGCTGGTCACTGCATGGGCAAGTGGAACATGCGATTGAGGTGATTTCGAGAATAGTCCTGAAATTTGGGGACCTCATACCGGGAGATGATTTTATTGGTATAAGTGTTGCTAAACACTGTGGTAATTGGAAGAACGTAAGTTGCGATTATAGAAGGTGTTGGATGAGATATTTATCCATTTCAGTATTCCTTCTAGAGAAGTTTCGAAACTCTTCGTTGAAAGAGAGATAGACCTTTGAGGATATGTATCGATTATCGATGATTGAAATGCAGTAGTTGAGAATGAGTATCCTTCATTAGGGATAGATGATTTGTTTGGATCAGCTAAATGACACCTGTGTATATCCTAGGGTTGGTCTACGATTGGAGGTTTGATATTGTAGTGACATAGTGTCATACAATTATCAGTGTCGGTGTGATGATTGAGCTATCATTAGCGTAAAGTAAAAGGATATATTCAGGTGTATAAAGCCGATTGATAATGTTGTTAGACTTATCGACGAATTAGTCGTTCATGGATTCGAGGAATCAAGTGCTCTTGGAGTATTTGGGATCGATTGTCATCATATCTGTGGATGATATATTTTTGAGATATATTCACGATCTTAAGGGAAGTTATGTTTCCCTAGATTGATTTGGTATTTACCATAGATGAGGATAGGATGTTCTAGCGATACTATACCGCTGATTTGTTGGACCAAGAAGGTGATGGAAATCACCTGGTCGGAAGTTGGGAAGCTAGGTTTCAAGGCCTAGAAGGTGACTGACTTTTGGGTCAGTGTTAGTTAATCTGTCCGATATGGATGGAAGAGTATTGTACGTAGATGCATCATGTCAAGGATTAGGAGCGATCCTGATGCAGTTGAATGAGACGTATATTATGTGTATGCTAGTTGAAAAACCAGCGAGATTAGTCATTATAGTCTTCCAGTTACTTTCAGTTCTGGGTGATATAATGAATTTTGGAACAGTAGATTGGTTTCTCTTGTGAGAAAGTAATTCTCCGTTTCCTAGGAGAATAGTGGGTTACAGAGTTGTATTTCGATTTAGGAAGAGTTGTTTCAGGAGACTCTTCATTCGAGAGTGATGATTTATTCGGAGTGTATCCGAAAATAGCGAGTTTGAGACATCCTTTATGGTGGAACGTCAGGTAGAACACGGTTGATTTCGTAGTTTGATGTTGGGTATGCCAACAAGCAAAGGTGGAATATTGTGATCGGTAGGGTTACGTACCGTGATGAAGTGGGAGCCTAGTGCGTTAGACTGTGTTGGGAGATTATCTAGAAATCGAAAAGGACTTGAGGTGATTTGGGTAATCAATGATCGATTAGCTAGATCCGCTCATTTCCTTCTGAGCTGTAAGATGGACTCCGTTGGATCGCTTGATGGAACTATATCCATGGAGTAACCTTGAGTATCATTTCTGATAGTGATTCATGATTCACCTTACGATTCTGGCAAAGTTTCCCATCGGTTACGGGTATAGAGCTCCACTCGGGTACAGTTATTGACCTCTTAATAGGTTGGCTGAGAGCGTATAAGAGCTGGAATATAATATTCGAGCTCAGTACTTCACTTAGTCACTTGAGGTGTGACTTTGCTCCGGATACTTGAGATGGTTGTGGTGGCATCTCGTACTCGTACATGAGTCGGAAATTTGGGGACCAAATTTTTATAAGTGGGGGAGAATGTAAAATACGGTAAAAAAAAAAAAGGGATTAACTCCTTTAATTAATTAGGATTAATTAGTGGGCTAATGGGGTTAATTATCTAGTTGGGCTGAGTCCATTAGGCTAATCTAGTGGGCTGAAATTGGGCTTGGGCTGATTGGGCCGAACCAGCTGAGCTGAACCCAAATCAGGTGAGGTTTGGATTTGGCTGGGCTAACTGAATCACTCAAACAACTTTTAAAAACTCCGAATGAATCGATCTCTCGCGATTTCACCGTTTCCGCTTCTCCGCCTCATTTCTTCGCTCCGCGCGATCGCGTCGTCGGGTTCCAGATCGTCGGCGACTGGCGAGAGCAGTTCGACGGCGCCACCCTTTAGCTGATCTCCGATCGGAAGTCAGTAGGTGCTTAGCGGGTGTCGGCGTTTCCTTCGCTCGATGGGACGACAGTGCTGTCGCTGCGGCGATGAGCTGCTGAGAGGGAGGTTTCGCCGTCGATCATCGTCTGAGCTAGGTAAGGATCGATCTCTTTCCTCCTGTGGGATGTGAGCTGAGATTTTGGCTATGAGATTTTTATTGAGCTTGAATTCATTGTGGGCAGCGATCGGAGCCTAGTTTTCATCGAAAAACATAGGACGAGGAAGAGGTACTGCCGGGGGAGAGCTAAGCTTGGTAAGCTTTGAGTTCTCTTGGTTTTCCTATGGTAATTGGCATGTCGTATTAAGACCACGCGGGGTTTCGCTCGGCGTTGATTAGTTTGGCTATGGATCGTGTTGAAGTTAAAATCGTTTGTTGATTTTGTGATAGTGGTATGGTCGATTTTGGTGTGTAGCATTTGGGGATTTACTTCCAGTGCATTGTTACTGTTTCGATTGGAAGTTTTGGGATTCGTTTGATACAGGTATGAGTTGGTGTTGTGCCGGAAAATAGGGGTGCTGCCGGGGAAGATCTAGGACCGGTAAGCTTTGTTTTCCCCTTTCATTTCCTCTGTAATTGTTGTGAATTCTGTGATGTGTCAATGTGGTGAGAGTTCGATGGATTTTGCCGATGGATTGGGGTTTGATCAGTGTTTGAAGTTGGGATTACTCCGGTGAACAGGGGAGGTGGCTGTCGGTGAAGATTTGGTCGGTAAGTGTGTTTATCCTTTTTGTTTCATTTGTAAATTGATGTGAAGTTGGGGTGTGTCCATGTATTTGGGGATTCGATGAGTTTTCTGGCAATGAATTGATTTGGAGGATTGATGATTGTATGCTCTGTATGTGCTATTAAGGAGCTGTGAAGGTTGAAGTGTTGGGATTATGTTTAGATGATGGGATAGCTATTTGATGTGCTGTTTGGATCGGTTTACTTTAATTGATCTTGTTATTGTCGATTGGAGAGTTTGGTTAAGGTGTATCAGATTGGAATAGTCGAGTATCTAACTCGTAGACGAGTAAAGGATATGAATATAGAAACGAAGTAGTGTTTAGTTCGTATACGTGTATGGTGCTTGTACTTAATCATAGGTTGCTATTATTGTGCAGGTTTGGGATACGAAGCAAGTCCACGACCGTGAGGATTATTCGAGCTTCGTATCAGGTGGGTAATATCTACCTGGTCCGGTAGTTTTGATCAAACTCTAGTGCATGATCTTGGATTTATGTTTATACCTGTTTACCTTAAATCCACTCTTATTTAATCATATGATTGTACTGCCTTGACCCTTTGAGATATATACTCTGGTACTTCATTGATTATCTAGCTCGGATAGGAACTATAAACCCTATTATGTATTAGCTGATAGATGTTCAGTAAGTACATGTGGTTAGGGTTATTTTTTTATGACCTCGGATTGGGTTACTGGGTTGCATCACTAGGTTAGGTGATGAGTCCAAATTATGAGGTCGATCGTTGTATCGTATACATATCAGTGTGTTAGTTTGACGGATCTATTTATCTGTACATAGGTAAATAGGTTGTGATTACGAATTTGTCGTCCTTGCATGGTTGACTTTTGGTTGACTAGGTCTCCCCGTGAGTTAGGGAGTGTTGCGAGGATTTGTGTGTGAGTTATGCATCATTACATTTCATGCATCTTGTGGAGTAGTCTACCTTGTGGTTGAGGCAGTCGTCGTCATCCTACCTCCTCGGCCACTCGGGGTAGTGGTTCTGAGGTTGAGGCGAGCATTGTTGTGCGTCTTGCGTTCTCGGCCACTATGGATGGTGGTAGGCTGGAGATGCGCGCCAGCCTTTGTCGCGGAGTGGTAGTTAGCGCACTCACCCACTATAGGCGATTAATGGTCGTGTGATGTCTGATTTGTCACAGGTGCGGTGCTCGTCTACTCATGGGTAGGGGACGGGCGGCTAGCGTGAGGACCCGTGTGGATAGCATATAGCTCTATGGCGGGCTAGCTCTGTTTCATACTACCTTTCGGTCACTCGAGAGTGGTGGCGGTGAGTCGGGATAGTTGTCATGTCGCCACCTAGGCCACTTGAAGGGTCGTGGTAGCGAGTTGAGTCTTGTGAGCATGACCATGCATATGCATTGCTGATATATATATGTATGCATGTATTTGATATATGTTTTACATATGCCTGTGAGATGCTGCATTTGATTGAGCTATGATTGTTGCACATGCTTGTTCATCATGATACATGTCATTTGCATTTTTATTTACTGCTGTGTGTTGAGCATGATACATGCGTTGATTCAGACTGTTATATGCATTTGATTAGCATCATGTCATTGTGTGGTACGTACCGGGTTGTTATTACAGGTGATCATATATTGTTCATATGTTGGAGTATTGGTCAGGTATGAGATTGACTTGATACATTATATGGGTTATGTTATTGTATATCTGTCAGGATGATATAGCTTATGGTGTTGCGAGTACATTACTTTATATTCAGTTGATCAGTTTAGTATATACCTTGAGTATGATTTTACTGTAGTTACTTGTTATTAGATTTGGATATGACTGTATGTCTATTGGACTCATGCTGTATACCTGTAGATCTTCACATGTATACTTGTAGATCTATCGTTATATGTTGTTCATGCACTTTCTATATATTACCCCTGAGTTTATACTCACCACCCCGGGACCCTGGGCTTCCTGTCGCCCAGATAACAGGTGGAAGATTCCTTGGACGTTCGGAGCTCCGCCAGCTGATCCCATCTCACACCGGACGAATGGATATGTTTTCCGTGTTGTTGTATCCTTACGGATTGTTGGTTTGGGTTTTTAGCCGTATTGTTTCCGTATCTGTGATATACGGATGTGTTGTATATATTTGGCTTTCGATGTGACTTCTATTATGTTCTTGTCGTGTCAAGTCACTCAGGAGTGCACAGTTGGGTAATTGTATATTGTTTTATCTGTTGTATGTTTCCGCTGTGTTTACTGCATTTGATATGTTGATATCTATGTATATCATATTGTTGTTGTGGGCCTACGGGCCTTGTATTAACCCGATATGTTGCCACGTACAGGGGAGATGTCGTCCGTTTACTTTTCGGCACGACATACTCTCGGGGCGTGACATCTTTGTTTCAGGTCTCCACCTGGATTCTACAGCTCCCTCCGAAGTTTTCCCGGTGTCACCCGACCACCGTGATTTCTCTATCTGAGATTCTCTGGGTGTCACCAACCTTTAGCTTAGCTTAACCATTCCTGCATACTTGGATCAGCTCGTTACACAATAATATGACCTTAGAATTGGGTCTTTGCCATAATCAAAACTTAGGTTCGATTATCTGGTGCCTATTGCACCAACAATCTCCCCCTTTTTGATCTATGGCAAACCGATACAAAGTTAAGGGAAAAATTAAAGCATAAAAGTATTAAGTAAGTGATGAAATAAGCATAAATATGAAAGATGCATAAATGCATAACTTAGTAAATTAGTGAGAGTAACTTAGTAAGTTAGCATAAGTAGGAGTAAGAGTAATGTTGGAACGTAGGTGGCCGACTAGAGGGGGGGGGTGAATAGCCCTCTTTTGTCGTACGGTGGAATTTGCTCGTTCTTGCATGTCGCTTGTCTATGATTCTCATTAGCGCAGAAGAATAACAATAATAATACTAACAAAATAAACAAATACACACAAGCACACACAATACACCAAGATATACGTGGTTTGGAACCGAATGGTTCCTACTCCATGGGGCGAGCTCAACGAGCTCTAGTTATGCGCACGACACTAACTAAACTCCTTCTCGACAACATGTCAGAGGTGGAGAAACCTTGTATAAGTTATTACAATAGTAATACTAAAGTACAAGCGAGAATACAAATACAATATGAAATACAAGTAAAGAACACTTTACACAAATCGCTTTGAATTACTTGCTTGTTGCTTGCTTTGGATTGACTTTGAACGTCTGGAATGCAGCAACAATCCCCCTCTAAAATCACCCTTAAAGTCTTGGAGAAATCCTCCATCTCGAGCTCCATTTATAACCTGCATCAAGTTGATTCCGCACCCATCAGTCGACTGATCGTGACCATCAGTCGACTGGTCCTGTAGCCATTGTCTCACAACGACTCGATTCATGCTGGCCAAAAGCCAACGGATCCATCATCAGTTGACTGATCATGCCCATCAGTCGACTGATGATCCCATCAGTTGAGTGCTGGCGCGAACACTCGGCCCAGTAAACCTTACGTATGGTCGCCCGATCGGTCGATCGATCTCCACCATCGATCGGCCCGATGGCGTCGCGATCATTGCCCTCCCTTCGAGACGGTATTCGGCGAGAACTGATCGATTACACCGGTCGAGTCCATTCAACCTATAGATCGATTCACCTATGTCGGTAAAACCTCAAACACCAAGTTGTTTGAGCATCCGACCGTCGGGTAAACCCTCAAACCCTATGTTTGAGCATCCGACACTCAGTCTTAGTCACTTGGCCAAGTCCACCTCATCTCTCATGGAGTTCCCCATCGAAGCTCTCTTCCCTCGGCCTACATCTCTTGGGTGCGCTAAGTGCATGGCTTCGCAACGCCATCCTTCGCGTCTCTTGCCCTCGAAGTATGCTTCCCTTAGGCCTCACTCCATTCTCTCCCCATCTGGCGGTCCCTCATATACATCAAGCGCATGGCTTCGCAATTTCATCCTTCACCGACTTAAGGACCCCGAGCCTAGTGAACTTGCCAAGTCCTCAAGACTTCCACACCAAGCCTCATGCTTGGATTTTCCCAACACCACCAAGGCTACACACTTGGATTTACATGGCCAACCCATGTTGGACTTCCCATGACAATCCCATGTCATAGCTTTTTTCTAACATCAAAATATAGTTCGAGTCAAACTCGAGTCCTAGGCCGATTGCACCAACAATCTCTCCATTTTTGATGTTCGACAAAACCTCAAACCAAGTCTACCAATTATCTCCCAATTGACAATTCTCACATCCCAATGAGAATTCCAACTATCCCAATTGGTAACTTCTCCCTCTTTTTGACATACATCAAAAAGGTCCTCCCTAAGGGTATGAATGTCTCATATCCCAATGAGATCTTACAATCTCTCCCTTGGAGGAACACACATGCCTACAATCTTTCTAGTGATAAGTCCCATATCACTTAAGAGAGGCCATCTCCCAATTTTCCTCCCATGAGGAAAAAAAATACACATCCATCTTCCCATGATGGATACCTCCCCCTAAAATCTTGCTTCCCTTTGACCATTGCACCAACAATGTCTTGGAGAGTCCCTAAGCCAATAGAAACATTTAAACAATCAAAATTAAGGCCAAAAGTTCAACAATGAACTTCCATCCACCTTAAAATTGATACTCACCCTAAACACTTCTCCTAATCCATATCCAATGGATTTCCACCCTTTCTAATGCTCTCCATAGCATGTTCTAGGGTTAGGAGTGGTTAGGGGACCAAAACATAGCTGAACATGGGCCTAACCACCATGGTTTACCCGAAATCAGCTTGGGTAGTCAACTGTATCAGATACCAGTCGACTGCCACCCTCATCAGTTGACTGGCCTCCATGACAGTCGACTGATAATTGCAAAATGCATTTTTCAGATTTTCAGAAATGAATTTATGAAATTCATAAGTAAATATACATAAGGTTAAAAATCATGAAATTTTGTATGTATATTACTTATTACAATCATTATAGGTGAAAAATATTAAAAAATTATTTTACCCACAAATTAGTGAGATTGACACAAAGTTCAAAAGTTAAGAAAAGCTTCAATATTGAGCCCTCTTTGTATCATCCCATTCAATGGTGATTGCTATCAAAAGATAGACTTCACCAAGGTTTTTCAAAATATTTCTAAAATGTTTTTAAATCCTTTTAATCCCTTTTTCCTAAAACATCTCACTTGTATCTACATGTGTAAAACACATACAAGTCAAATATTAGTGAGATGTGGGGACTTTGTTATTTAGGGTTTCATGCATATCTCTAGGCAACAATATTTGATTCCCTTCAAATCATACCTTAGTCCTTAATTTCAATTTATTTATGCATGAATGATGATTATGGCATAATTAATAACATGAATAAGCATGTGCCAAAATCATGATGCCGTGACATGTGAATGAATTAAAAGCATACATGACATATAAAAAAAAACCTAAAAATGATCATGACATTAAGGCAAAAATGGACTTAATCCTAAGACCCAATTGTTCCAATTTAATCATTTTTCATCTTCTCAAACCACATTGGCACATCCTAATGTGTCAACTCACCATGGCTAGGTTAACTATCCATCCACTTAGGGTTGACACACTCTAACCTATCTAGCGTGAATCGATCATGCTTTTAGGAATCCAATACCTATTGGAGCTCCTTGGGTTAATAAGGTATTCACTAGGGATAACTTCCCTAGATACCTTCCTAATGACCCTTTTTGGTTTTGACATGTTAGTCATTTGGGTCTTTCCTAGGTCAACTCTAGAGGTGACTCCTCCTTTGAATTTGTGGCTTTCTTGGTTTTTCTTAAGTCCTTAGCCACTAAACACACACCATGGTTAGTCTTAGGGATAGCTCCCTATTAGCCTTGGTTTTTCTAGACCTAGAAATTGTTTCATAATTAAATGTCAGGTTGACTCACAGTTAAGTATAGAAGACTCCCTATCGCACTTCTATAGTATTTTAGGTCGATGGGCTTTCCTTCTAAATCCTCTCCTATGTTGACATAAGTTTCCATGGGTGTATTGATGGTTTTAGCATCTTGCATTCCAAAATCTTTAATTAGTTCTCTAGTATATTTTTGTTGATGTAAATATATTCCATCCTTAGTTTGTTTAATTTGTAGTCCTAGAAAGAAACTCAATTCACCTACTAAATTCATTTTAAATTCACTTTCCATAAGTGAAATAAATTCTTTTAGTAGTATCGAATTGGTTGTTCCGAAAATGATGTCGTCTACGTAGACTTGGGCTATAAAGATTTCCTTACCTACGGTTTTTACGAAAAGAGTCAGATCGACTAGGCTTTGGTTAAACCCTTTTGACTTAAGATATATTGAGAGCCTCTTGTACCAAACTCAAGGAGCTTGTTTGAGTCCATAAAGAGCTCTCTTTAGTTTAAGGACATGGTTGGGTTTATCTAGATTTTTGAATCCTGGGGGTTGACTAACATACACTTATTCCTTAATAAGTCCATTCAAAAATGCTGACTTAACATCCATTTGAAATAATTTAAAACCTCGATGTGCAGCGTATGCTAACAACATTCGGATGGATTCTAGTCTAGCTACGGGGGCATAGGTTTCATCGTAATCTAATCCTTCGACTTGACTAAAACCTTTTGCGACTAACCTTGCTTTATTTCTAACTACTTCACCTTAGTCATCAAGTTTGTTTCGGAAGACCCACCTTGTTCCAATAACCGATTTATCTTTAGGTGGTGGTACTAATTCCCAAACCTTGTTCTTAGTGAATTGCGCTAGCTCTTCTTGCATTGCAATAATCCAATCGGGATCAAGAAGAGCTTGTTCAATGGTTTTGGGTTCGATTTTCGAAATCAAGGAGATTTGACTAAGATTTCTATAAGATGATCTAGTTCAAACCCCTAAGCTAGGATCACCTATCACTTGGTCAATAGGATGATTCGTTTGAATCCTAATTTGACTTGAATTAAAGTCACCTATCACTTGGTCGAGAGGATGACTCATTGGACTTGAGTTAGGATTAATACTAGACTCGATCTCAAAGTCAGAGTCGAGTCTGGTATGAGTTGGTCCGCTAGTTGGTGTTGCAACGGGCTTTGTAGGTTCGTGTCCTTCATCGAACACTACATTAATGGTCTCTTCAACTCTAAGGGTGTCATGGTTGTATACCCTATAGGCTCTACTTGTAGTCGAGTATCCTAAGAAGATTCCGGTAGAGGTTTTGAAGATGAACTTACCTAGGTAGTCCTTAGTGTTCAGGATATATACCTTACATCCAAATACCCTAAAGTACTTGATGTTAGGTACTTTGTCGTGATAGATTTTGTACGAGGTCTTAAGGTGCCTCTTTACCAAAAGGATCATATTTTGGACATAACAAGTCATACTAACGGCTTCTACCCAAAACTTGTCAGGGAGGTTATATTCATTTAGTATTGTCCTAGCGGCTTATTGTAGGGTTCTATTTTTACGTTCGAATAGGCTGTTTTGTTGTGGGGTTCTAGGACATGAGAATTCATGGTGATATCTATTTAGGTTACAGAAATCTGTAAACCTATGGTTTTCGAATTCACCACCATGATCACTCCTGAGTCTTTTAATTTTAAGGTTCTTTTGATTTTCGATTAGTTTAAACAAGTTGATGAGTTGATCTAGGGTATCACTTTTATATTTGATGAACCTAACCCAGGTAAACCTAGAATAGTCGTCAATTATGACTAAGCAGAATTGACTACTATTAAGTGACTTAGCTCCATGTGAATCGAATAGATCCATATGTAGGAGCTCAAGAACACTTTTGGTTCGTTCTTGATTAGTAGTTGGTGTTGTGTCCTAGATTGTTTACCTTGTTGACAAGCATTACAAATTTTATTGTATAAGTTGTTAAGGTTGGGCAAATCTCTGACTAAGCCACTCTGACTCATCTTGTGGACGAGTCTTGGGTGCGAGTGACCGAGTCGTCGGTGCCACAACCAAGATTCCTCTTGCTGTGTCATAAGACACTTAGTTGAGGAGTTAGGTAGATTAATAGTATAAATGTTGCTATTCCTAGTTCTTTTAAGGATTGTTTTAGAGGTTTCATTTGTTTTAAATACGCATTCATTTTCTAGAAATATGATATTACAGTTATTATCACACAATTGACTTACGCTAAGTAAATTATATTCGAAATTTTCAACTAGTAAAACATTTTGAATGATAAAGTTTGAGTTAAGCTCAATATCACCTGATCCGATGATTTTGAGCTTGCCATTGTTTCCAAAGGCTACCGATCCTTGTCGTTTGAATCGAACTTTGAAAACTTAAGTTGATACTCGGTCATGTATTGGGAGCAACCACTATCCAACATCCATTGATCCTACACACAAGGTAGTTGGATCGGATATTGAAATTTAATGGTTAGTTGAAGATTATTAGTCCTAGGTCATCTCACCCATTTCTACATGATCAAACATGCTATCCTTATGTGTTCTTGTGAGATGAATTCAATTTTACTTGATTAATTTTAATGAATTGAAACTAGTCAACCTTGCGTTAGATTCGGATTTGACCCTAAACTCATCAAGTCTCCTTTTCAAGATCTTGGCTTCTAGGTCGTGGCGAGGCATAGAGGCATTCTTTGATCGGAAAAATGACCACTTCCTTAGACAAAGTCAATTTCGAGAAAATAGTAACTTGACTCACTTACCTGGTCTAACTAGTCTAGGATTCGGTGAGGTAACTTCAGCAAGTTCCACTTGGTCAAGTGAACCGAACTAGATACGCCTTATCTAGCTCGAGTAACCAAGACTTTGCTTTCCTAGCGTACTATCATCTTGCCGCATCCTGGAACTATGTTATCAAGTATTGATGAGTTATATGTTGGTGCAGTAGGCACCTAGGTCGAACCTGAGTTTTGATTATAGCAAACGATACAAAGTTAAGCTCATGTCGTTATCTCACGAGCTGAATCGAGTGTGCAGAAGATTGCTAAAGCTGGAGCTGAAGGCTAGCGACACCCGGAAGAAGTCGGGTGGTCGGGCGACACTCGAGTGACTTCGGAGGGAGCCGAAGGAATCGAGTGGAAGGCCGGAAGCAAAAGCGACATGGTAAGTATCGAGGTAAGCTCGTGTGTGCGAGCGTAAGTGAGGTCGTATCCTCCTTACGGGGATGGTCTTAAGCGTAGATCCGACCAAAGACATCCCATCGATGGTCTAGGTCGAGATCGGACGGTCGAAGGCCATCGAAATAATGTTTTCTTTGAGCTAACTTTGCCTTGCAGCTAGCATCAGTCGACTGCCAACTTGGAGGACTCGATCGCCACAAACAATGATCGCCGAGGTCAAGACTGATCCGATGTGCCATCACCGATGATGGCTATCATCGATGGTCAATGATCGCTTGAGGAGTCAAGGCTTATCACCCCATTTCAAGGAGATTGGTGCTCAATTGTGATTGGCTAGGGTTCCTCTCGAAAAGGGGCTCAAAGGCTATAAAAGGAGGGTCAAACCTAGGGTTTCATCATCAATTCTAAGCTTCCAAAAGCCTCCGCAAAGCTACAACTTCTCCGACAACGAAGTGCTTCTTCTCTGACGTCTAGGTTTATTTGTTTTCATTTTATTACGTCGGTTAGAGTTTTATTTCAGTTTAGTACTTTCATTTTCGGAGCTTTTATCGTAACGAGGAGAGGGGGAGTGTCCCTCTACCTCAAGCTTTGTGCTTTACTTGTATCGATTAAACTCCTACCTCTAACGGGGAGGAGTTCTTTAGTGTTTTTGCCCTCCGTACGTGGTCGAGGACCGCTAGGGCCTTGGAGTAGTAGCCGAAGGCTACAAACCAAGTAAAACTCCTTTGTCTCTTTTTACTTTACATTTACATTTCCGCTGCAATTAATTATCTACTTGGTTTTTGATACGAACTCGAAAAAAAAAAGTTTTATCGCTATTCACCCCCCCTCTAGCGATCCGCTTCGATCCAACAATTGGTATCAGAGCCGGGGGTGCTAAGATTTGGTGAAACCACCAATCTAGCATTTTCACAGATTTTTTTTCTTTTTTTTCTGTTTATTTCGAATTTAATTTGTTCGCTTAGTTTTTTCTGCCGCACTACTAATCCAAGACGCGAGTCTTGGTACTTTCTTGTGTGTTTTTGTCATTGCTAGTTTTTTGTCTACTTGTTTCTTTTGTTCTAATGGCCCATCTCGAGGGTTTTAGCACCGTCCGACCTCCGTTTTACAACGGAGATGACTTCCGTTATTGGAAGGGTCGGATGGAATGCTTTCTCAAAACCCAAATCGAGATGTGGATCATAATCCAAACGGGTTTCACACTTTCGACTAATGAAGTGGGTGACTTCTTGGATTATGATCAATGGACCATTGCGACAAAACAACAAGTCAAAGTCGACGCCAAGGCAACACAAATCCTCCAATGCGGCTTGTCCAAGGAGGAGTTAAATCGCATCGGCCCCTTCATCAGCGCAAAGGACCTTTGGACAAAGCTAGTGGAGCTACACGAAGGGACCGATGAAGCCAAGGTATGTAAGCGTGATCTTCTATTCAATAAACTATATAACCTAAAAATGCAGGAACACGAGTCCGCGATGCAACTTCACGCCCGAGTCCAGGACATCGTTAACAATCTACACGCAATCGGGAAAAAGGTCGAAAACCGCGATCTTATAAGGTATGTCCTAAACTCCTTTCCAAGGACTACCTTGTGGGCATCCATGGTCGATGCCTACAAGGTCTCCAAGGATCTTTCTAAACTTAGATTAGATGAACTTTTTTCTGATTTTGAACTTCATGAGCAGTCTAATTCGGAACCCGAGAAAGGTATAGCATTATTTGCAGGTTCAAAGAAGAAAACCGCTAGCAAGCCACCTCCGAAGGAAGAAGAGGATGAGTCTGATTCGGAGGTCGACTCGGAAATGGAGGCCGAACTAGTCAACCTAGTTCGGAGGATAGTCAAGGGCCGAAAATGAGCCGTCACTCGACCCAACGAAGGTAAGCCTAAAAGTTCAAACATAAGATGTTATGAATGCAATAGGTTTGGACACATTAAGTCTGAATGCCCAAAACTCAAGAGCAAGGCACCAAAATACAAAAAGGTACTTAATGCTACTTGGGAAGAAGCTTCCGAGGAAGAAGATAACGATCGAGTCCTCATGGCTAAACCGGTGGAATCGGAGACGGAGTCGGAACCGGAACTTGAATCGAAAACCGAAGACGAGTCGAACTGCGAAGCACTATTCAAGACGAGCCACGGATACGCATCCGGTTCAAAAGATACACTCAAGGTAAGTCGGTCTCTTATTACTACACTTTATAGTGCAATTAAGTTTTTAAATAGAAAGTTAGCTAAGTCCGAGTCCAAGGTCGAGACCCTGGTTGAGGAAGTTAAACTCCTCAAACATGAGGTCTCCCTAACCTCGTCGACTAGTCGAGTTCAAGAGAAGGACTCAACTCGGGTTGAAAAACTCGAAGTTGAAAACTCACTCTTGGAGAGTCAAGTCGAAGATCTTAGGAATACGTTGGAAAGGTTTACTTTGGGATCCAAAGGACTTGACCTCCTACTTGGATCGCAAAGGGCCATGTACAACAAGGCCGGGCTAGGGTTTAGCTCAAACACAACCAATAAGTCGTATATGTCAATCGTAAGTAGACATAAAAAATGTGTCCAAGCATGGGTCTCTAAGACCACCTTGATTTCAAACTTAGGATCAAACCAGTACTGGGTTCCCAAGGACCAAATCCACTATGTGGAGAGACTGAATCGATTCAACGGTCCAGGGGGAGCTAGTACAAAATTTGTTTGTGTTTTAACTTAGAAATTGCATGCTTAGGTTTTTATTTTTCTTTTTAGAATGGTTAGATAGGACTATAACTCGTAAATACTTGATAACATAGTACCAGGACGCGGCGAGATGATAGTACGCTAGGAAAGCCGAGTCTTGTGTATTCGGGCTAGATAAGGCGTATCTAGTTCGGTGCACTTGACCGAGCGGAACTAGCTGAAGCTACCTCGCCGTATCCTAGACTAGTTAGACCAGGAAGTGGTCTTAGGTGAGTCAAGTCTCTATTTTCTTGAAAATGGCTTTGTCTAAGGAAGTGGTCGTTGTTCCGATCAAAGAAGGCCTCTGTGCCTCACCACGACCTGGAAGCCATGATCTTGAAAAGGTGACTTGATGAACCTAAGGTCAAATCCGAATCTAACGCAAGGTTGACAAGTGTTTAAGTCATTAAATTTAATTCAACTAAAATTGGAAGTCATCTCACAAGAACATATAGGATTAACATGTTTGATCATGTAGACATGGGTGAGATGATTTAGGTTAATAAATTTTCAACCAATTTTTAATAAATCCAATATCCGATCCAACTACCTTACGTGTAGGATCAATGGATGTTGGACAGTGGTTGCTCCCGACACATGACCGGGGATCAACTCAAGTTTTCGAAGCTTCGATTCAAACGACAAGGATCGGTAGCTTTCAGAAATAACAGCAAGCTCAAAATCATCGGATCAGGTGATATTGAGCTTAACTCAAATTTTGTCATTCAAAATGTTTTATTAGTAGAAAATTTTCAATATAATCTTCTCAGTGTAAGCAAATTGTGTGATAATAACTATAAGGTCATCTTTCTAGAAAATGAATGTGTAATTAATACAAATGAAACCTCTAAAACAATTCTTAAAGGGACTAGGAATAACAACATTTACACTATCAACTTAACTAACTCCTCAACTAAGTGTCTTATGACACGGCAAGAGGAATCATGGTTGTGGCACCGACGACTCGGTCACTCACACCCAAGACTCATCCACAAGATGAGTCAAAGTGACTTAGTCAGAGGTCTGCCTAACCTCAATAACTTGGATAATAAAATATGTAATGCTTGTCAACAAGGTAAACAATCTAGGACACAACATCAACTAACTAATCAAGAACGAACAAAAAGTGTGCTTGAGCTCCTACACATGGATCTATTTGATTCACACGGAACTAAGTCACTTAATGGAAGTAAATTCTGTTTAGTCATTATTGATGACTACTCTAGATTTACTTGGGTTAGGTTCATCAAACACAAAAGTGATACCCTAGATCAATTAATCAACCTATTTAAGTTAATAGAAAATCAACAAAACATTAAAATCAAAAGACTTAGGATTGATCATGGTGGTGAATTCGAAACCATAGGTTTGCTGCACTCAGAACCTAAATAGATACCACCATGAGTTCTCTTGCCCTAGAACTCCACAACAAAATGGCCTAGTAGAATGCAAAAATAGAACCCTACAAGAAGCCGCTAGGACAATGCTTAATGAGTATAATCTACCCGATAGGTTTTGGGCGGAAGCCGTGAGTACGGCATGCTATGTCCAAAATAGGATCCTTATGGTAAAAAGGCACCTTAAGACCTCATACGAGATTTATCACGATAAAATACCTAACATCAAGTACTTTAGGGTATTTGGGTGTAAGGTACATATCCTAAACACTAAAGATTACCTAGGGAAATTTACATCCAAAACCACGATCGGAATCTTTCTAGGATACTCGACTACAAGTAGAGCTTATAGAGTATATAACCATGACACCCTTAGAGTCGAGGAAACTATCAATGTAGTATTCGATGAAAGACACGAACCTATAAAACCCCCGACAACCCAAATTAGCGAGCCGATTCATACTAGACCTAACTCTGATCTGGAGATCAAGTCTAGTGTTAATCCTAACCTAAGTCAACCAAGTCACTCTATTGATCAAGTGATAGATGACTCCAACCAAACTAGAACACAAACAAGCCATCCTATGGATCAAGTTGCAGACTCAAACCCAAATCCAACTAGGACTCAAACGAATCATCCTATCGACCAAGTGATAGGTGATCCAAGTCTAGGAGTTCGAACTAGAGCCTCATACAGAAACCTTAGTCAAATATCTTTGATTTCTAAAATTGAACCCAAAACTATTGACCAAGCTCTTCTTGATCCCGATTAGATTATTGCAATGCAAGAAGAGTTGGCTCAATTCACTAGGAATGAAGTATGGGAATTAGTACCACCACCTAAAGATAAAATAATCATTGGAACAAGGTGGGTGTTTAGAAATAAAATTGATGATAAAGGTGAAGTAGTTAGAAATAAAGCTAGACTAGTTGCTAAAGGGTTTAGTCAAGTCGAAGGTTTAGATTACGACGAGACCTATTCCCCAGTAGCTAGATTAGAGTCCATTCGAATGCTATTAGCATATGCAGCACATCGGGGATTTAAGTTGTTTCAAATGGATGTGAAATCTGCGTTCTTAAATGGATACATTAAAGAAGAAGTTTATGTTAGTCAACCCCCCGGTTTCGAAAGTTTAGACAAACCCGACCATGTCCTTAGGTTAAAGAAAGCTCTTTATGGACTTAAACAAGCTCCTCGAGCTTGGTACGAGAGACTTTCGATTTATCTTAAGTCCAAAGATTTTAACCAAGGTGTAGTTGACCCAACCCTTTTCGTAAAAACCTTAGGTAAAGACATATTCATAGCTCAAATCTACGTAGATGATATTATTTTTGGAACCACCAACTCAATTCTACTAAATGAGTTTATTTCACTTATGGAAAGTGAATTTGAAATGAATTTAGTAGGCGAATTAAGTTTCTTCTTAGGATTACAAATTAAACAAACTAAAGATGGAATATTCCTACATCAACGCAAATATACTAGGGAATTAATTAAACGCTTTGGAATGCAAGACGCTAAAATTATTAATACCCCAATGGCAACAAATGTTAATATAGAAGAAGATATAATCGGAAACCAAATTGATTTAAAATACTATAGGAGCATAATAGGGAGTCTCCTTTACTTAACTGCAAGCCGACCTGATATCTTATTTGCAGTAAGTATGTGCGCCAGGTTTCAAACCTGTGCCAAGGAGTCTCACCTAACTCTAGTCAAGCGCATCCTTATATATCTAAAGGGTACACTTAATGTCGGTATTTGGTATCCTAGATCTATCGAGTTCGAACTAACCGGCTACTCCGATTCGGACTATGCCGGTAGTAAGCTCGATAGAAAGAGTACGAGTGGTTGTTGTCAACTTCTCCGCTCGAGTCTAGTGAGTTGGTGCAGTAGGAAGCAACACTGTGTTGCCTTATCTACCACCGAAGCCGAATACATCGCGATGGGTGAGTGTGTCACTCAACTTCTTTGGATGAAACACACTCTCCACGACTTTAAGTTAGACTTTACAAATACTAAACTTCACGTAGATAACATTAGTTCAATTAATCTTACTAAGAATCCGATATGTCACTCTATGACCGAACATATAGAGGTTAAACACCATTTCATTCGAGAACATGTGGCCAACGGAGTCATACAACTCGAATACGTCAAATCGAAGTCTAACTTAGCAGACCTATTTACTAAACCCCTACCCAAAGTCGAATTTAGTCTATTAAGACGAAAATTGGGCATGTGCGTAGTAGAATAGGAACTTGCAAATTATATTTTCTTACTACTATTTCTTAATTTTCATTTTTATGGAACTAGCATAGGACATACTTTAGATATCATGCACCTATAGATTTAAGGAGCCAATACATCTCACAACACATAGGACTAATGTGTTTGTGTACTTAGCCACGTAGATGGGTGTGAGATGTTAGGACCTTACTCCTGGTTCCAGATGTAGAGCTAGTGCATCGCCATGAACCACGGAGTATAATCATACATACTAACCGACTCTGATCAGGACTGGTTGATCTTTTATATCAATCAAGCCAAATATGAGTCAAACATTTTATAGATGAACTTATTTTCAGTATATTATTTTCAAAATTATGTGGAACATGCTTGGACTTTAAAATTAACACTTATTTTTGTTTTCCACACACACACTCACCCTTTTTGATATATGGCAAAAGGGGGAGAAAAGGCCAAAGTTAAAAAGTTAAGGGGTCAAAATTTTTTTGATAACTTAACTCTTACTTTATATTTAAACCAAAAGTTATTACTTATTTGTGCCGTCAACGTTTTACTTATTTATGCCATCAACGCTTTACTTAAACATTATGCCCTTAATGTTTTACTTAAGGGGGAGTAAGGGCCAAGTTAAGAAGAACTCTTAACTTAAACGTTTTACTAAGGCCAACTTTAAGTAATTACTTAAAGCAACCCTCAAGGGGAGGATTAAGGTCTTTCTTCAAGACTCACCCTCGGTCAAGGGGGAGGTTTCCTCAAGGGGGAGTACTTGAAGAAAATCCTTACTACTCCAACTTAATCTTCTTTATTTTTTGTTTGTTTCTAATGCACATTATTCTTCATGCTTGCTATTTACTTAACTTTGTATGTGGGTTTGCCATAAATCAAAAAGGGGGAGATTGTTGGTGCAGTAGGCACCTAGGTCGAACCTGAGTTTTGATTATAGAAAACGATACAAAGTTAAGCTCATGTCATTATCTCACGAGCTGAATCGAGTGTGAAGAAGATTGCTAAAGTTGGAGCTGAAGGCTAGCGACACCCAGAAGAAGCCGGGTGGTCGGGCGACACTCGAGTGACTTCGGAGGGAGCCGAAGGAATCGAGTGGAAGGCCGGAAGCAAAAGCGACATGGTAAGTATCGAGGTAAGCTCGTGTGTGTGAGCGTAAGTGAGGTCGTATCCTCCTTACGGGGATGGTCTTAAGCATAGGTCCGACCAAAGACATCCCATCGATGGTCTAGGTCGAGATCGGACGGTCGAAGGCCGTCGAAATAATGTTTTCTTTGAGCTAACTTTGCCTATCGCCGAGGTCACGATCGATCGGACTGACCGATCGATGTCGCTTATCGGGCCGATCGATGATGGCCATCAGTCGACTGATGGTCAATGATCAGCTTCGAGGAGTCAAGGCTTATCACCCCATTTCAAGGAGATTGGTGCTCAATTGTGATTGGCTAGGGTTCTTCTCGAAAAGGGGCTCAAAGGCTATAAAAGGAGGGCCAAACCTAGGGTTTCATCATTAATTCTAAGCTTCCAAAAGCCTCCGCAAAGCTACAACTTCTCCGACAACAAAGTGCTTCTTCTCTGACGTCTAGGTTTATTTGTTTTCATTTTATTACGTCGGTTAGAGTTTTATTTCAGTTTAGTACTTTCATTTTCGAAGCTTTTATCGTAACGAGGAGAGGGGGAGTGTCCCTCTACCTCAAGCTTTGTGCTTTACTTGTATCAATTAAACTCCTACCTCTAACGGGGAGGAGTTCTTTAGTGTTTTTGCCCTCCGTACGTGGTCGAAGACCGCTAGGGCCTTGGAGTATTAGCCAAAGGCTACGAACCAAGTAAAACTCCTTTGTCTCTTTTTACTTTACATTTACATTTCCGCTGCAATTAATTATCTACTCGGTTTTTGATACGAACTCGAAAATAAAAAGTTTTATCACTATTCACCCCCCCCTCTAGCGATCCGCTTCGATCCAACAATATAGTCCCTATCTAACCATTTGAAAAAGAAAAGGAAAAAAAACTAAGCATGCAATTTCTAAGTAATAGCACGAACAAGTTTTGTACTAGCTCCCCTGGGACCATTGAATCGGTTTGGTCTTTCCACATAGTGGATTTAGTCATTGGGAACCCAGTACTGGTTAGATCCTAATTGAGAAATCAAAGTGGTCTTAGGGACCCATGCTTAGACATGTGTTCTATTTCGACTTACGATTGACATATATGACTTGTTAGTCGTATTTGAGCTAAATCCAAGTCCGACCTTGTTGTACACGGCCCTTTGCGATCCAAGTAAGAGGTCAAGTCCCTTGGATCCCAAAGTGAACCTTTCCAATGTGTTCCTAAGATCTTCGACTTGACTTTTCAAAAGTGAGTTCTCAACTTCGAGCTTTTCAACTCGAGTTGAGTCCTCCTCTTGAACTTGACTAGTCGAAGAGGTTAGGGAGACCTCGTATTTAAGGAGTTTAACCTACTCGAACAGGGTCTCGACCTTGGACTCGGACTTAGCTAACTTCCTAGTTAGAAACTTAATTGCATTATATAAAGTACTAATGAGGGACCGACTTACCTTGAGAGTATCTCTTGAACCGAATGCGTATCCGTGGCTTGTCTTGAATAGAGATTCGTAGTCCGACTCGTCCTCGGGTTCAGATTCTTGCTCAGATTCGAACTCCAACTCCGATTCGGTTGGTTTAGCCATGAAGACAAGGTCATCGTCTTCTTCCTCCGACGCCTCTTCCCATGTAGCATTGAGTTCCTTCTTGAACTTCGGTGCTTTATTTTTGAGCTTCGGACATTCTGACTTGACATGTCCGAACCTGTTGCATTCATAACACCTAATGTTAGAACTAGCTTTAGATTTACCTTCCTTGGGTTGAGTGATGGGTTGTTTTCAGCTCTTAATCATCATCGAACTAGGTTGACTAGTTTGGTCTCCATCTCCGGATCGACCTCCGACTCGTACTCATCTTCTTCTTCCTTCGGGGGTGGCTTACTTGTAGGCTTTTGTTGGGGATATTTCGGAACGGCTAGAGGGGGGGTGAATAGCGTTTTGCCCGTACGATGGAATTTGATCTCATTCATGTCTACAATTTCGTTAGCGCAGCGGAATATAGATAGTAAAAGCAATAACGAAATACAACAATCACGAACACAAAGATATAACGTGGTTCGGAACCACACGGTTCCTACTCCACGGATCGAGCTCTAAAGAGCTCTAGTGATGCACACGCAATCACTAATCAATAATAACTCCTTCTCGGAACAATCCGGAGGTGGAGAAACCTCGTACAAGGATTACACTAAGTAATACACAAGATACAAGCAAATACAAGTAAGAAATACAATGCAAGTAAAGAAAAACTACTTTACAAGAGCTTTGGATTGCTTGATCTTTGATTGCCTTGAACTAGCTTTGAAGGACTGGAAAGCACCAACTTCCCCCTTCAATTTCGCCCAAGAAAATCGGTTGGTTTTTCCTCCATCACGAGCTCCATATATAGCTTCAACGTCTTTGGAAAAGTCAATCGATCGATCGATAGGGACCATCGATCGTGATGCCACTGTTGTCGTGAGACAACGGCTAGATCCACGCTGGATAAGTCCAACGGAACCTTCATCGGCCGATTGTGACCATCATCGATGATGGAGTCCTCACTGACGGTCGAGTCTTGACTCCATTCGCGTGGCCGATTTTCGAGCACCGATCCAATCGATAACACGATCACGATCGCTGAGCCATCGACCGATCGCCCACCTCGCGGCAATGATCAACCATAACCCGCAGTCAAACCCTAGTTGACTTGGTCCAGTCGACTGCCACATGGCACCAGTCGACTGGCACACCTCAAACATGAGGTTTTAACCCAAGTATGGTTCCCCCATACTTGCTAGACCACCCTTAGCCTAGACCTAAGCCTTCTAGCCACCTCCATCAGCCTCACGCCTCTCGGATCCCTCCAAGTCATCCATGACTTGTTCATCCATCGCGCTAGCCTTCAGGTGCTTCCGTCGGCTATGTCATGCTAACGGTGTCTACACCGCCAAGGCACATTGGACTTACGCCGCCAACCATTGGACTTATGCTGCCAAGACTCCCGCTTGGACTTTACGCCGCCAATATCAAACCCTTGGACTTCTCAAATGCCAAGACTCAAGCTTGGACTTTCCCTTGCCAACCCATGTTGGACTTTCCATGCCAAGACCATGCTTGGACTTTCCTTGCCAACCCATGTTGGACTTTTCATGCCAAGACCATGCTTGGACTTTCCTTGCCAACCCATGTTGGACTTTTCATGCCAAGACCATGCTTGGACTTTCCTTGCCAACCCATGTTGGACTTTACATTGCCAAGACCCATGCTTGGACTTTTCCCAATGCCAAGTACTCAAGACTTGGACTTTACCAAATGACAATTACATTGTCATATGTTTTTGTCGAAACATCAAAACATCACTCGAGTTAAACTCGAGTCCTGGTCAATCGTGACCTGGGTTGATTGCACCAACAATCTCCCCCTTTTTGATGTTTGACAAAAACCAAACAAATCATTGAGTTAGACACTAACTCAAATCCCTTTACCAATTATCCCAAATTGGTAAATACTCTCCAAATGTTCTCCCCCAAACATTCTCCCCCTTTTTAACTAACATCAAAAAGGTTTTCTCCCCAAGAGGGTCAATGTCTTATGTCCCAATGAGATCTTACAATCTCCCCCTTGGTCCAAAGATATTTAGGATGCCTACCATCTTCCTAGTGATAAGTCCAATATCACTTAAGAGAGGCAATCCTAAACACTCTCCCAATTTCTAAATTGGGTTTCTAAAAATCCATCAATTTCCCAAATTGATAACATTCTCCCCTTCAAGGAGAAAAACACATCCATCATCCCAAGATGGATATCTCCCCCTAAAGGCTTGCTCCCCCTTGACCATTGCACCAACAATATCCTTGGGAAATCCCTAAGCCAATAGGAACTCTAAACCATCAAAATTAAGGTTAGAAATTCAACATTGAACTTTCCAACACCTTAACATTGATACAAACCCTAAACAACTCTCCTAATCCATATCCAATGGATTTTCACCCTTCATTATGCTTCCCAAAGCATATCCTAGGGTTAGGAGTGGTTAGGGACCTTTACCATGGCTGAACACGGGCTAACCAAACCTAGTTTTTCCGAAATCATCCTTGGCAGTCGACTCACGACAACTAGTCGATCACACTCATCGATCCGACCGCCACTCAGTAGCGTCGATGATCGACAACAAATTTGAATTTCAGTTATCAGAATCGAGTTTCAGAAAATCATAAATAATTATACGTATATCGAAAAATCACGAAATTTGGTACGTATAATACCTATGACCAATACAATGGGTGAAAAATATTTTAAAATTATTTTACCCATAAAATAGTGAATTTGATACAAAACTCAAAACCATTGAAATTTTCAATGTTTTGGCCCTTTTTTGTATCAACTTCATCAATGGTGATTGCTATCAAAAGATAGACTTCACCAAGGTTTTTCAAAATGATTTTAAAATGTTTTCAAAACCTTATTTTGGATCATATTCCTTGGGCTCTATGCACATGACTTGTACACAAGCTTTCCCAATGATCCACAAATAGAATTAGATGAGTTTTAGTTCATCTAGATGCAAAAACTATGCACCTTGAACTTAACTCATATCCTAACATCTCACATGTATCTAGGGTGTATAAATACACATACATGTCAATTGGATGTGAGATGTGGGTTTTGTTCTCCCTAAACTAGGGTTTCATGCATTTTTCTAAGACAACTCTACTTGATTCCCTTATAAATGGGACTCCAAGTCATGCCATTGTCCTTAGTTCAATTTTAATCAATTAAATGCATGAAATGATCATGACATAAAGATAGCAATAATTAAGCATGGTCAATGATCATGATGTCATGTCATATGATAAAATCTAAAAACACATGACATTGGTCCTTAATCCCTAAGCATACTCATGACATATAAATGATAGAACATAAACATGATGTCATGTCATGGCATATGGCAAACAAATCATGGCAAGTAAAAAGTATAGGTATAAGTATACCTAAATTTTAATATTCATTTCCATTTGATATAATTAATTATATTTTGCCATATTTCTATCTTTCTCCCAAGTGTGCCAAAAACCCAAAATGGCACACTAACCTCTAAACCTAAATTGTGCCAATTTGACCATTTTATCAAGCTTCTCAAATAATATTGGCACACCCTAAAATCTTTTAGGATGATAATTCAAATCTATTTCCAAGGTATCCATAACCTTGAAAATAACCTAAAGTGCCACCTTTGTCATGGTTGAGTTAACTACCCATCCATTTAAGGTTGGCACACCCTAACCCATCTAGCGTGAATCAATCACGCTCTTAGGAACCCAAAACCGATTTGAGCTCCTAGGGTTAATTAGGTATTCCTTAGGGATAACCTCCTTAGATACCTTCCTAATGACCCTCCTAGGCTTATTAGCCTTGGTCATTTAGGTCTTACCTAGGTTGACTCTGGGGGTAACTCCCCTTGCAACCTTCTTAGTAGCCACCCTAGGTTTCTTAGAAATCTTAGCCACTAGGCACAACCCTTGGTCAACTCTAGGGATGACTTCCCTATTGACCTTAGTCTTCCTAGACCTAGTTTGTGTTCCATAATCAAATGGAACACTATGGTAAGCCACCTTAGGCTTAGGTTTGTGACCCAAACCTTGCTTGCTCTTGGTTGACTTTTGACTCTTAGGTCCTAGGTGTTGACTTTGACTTTTGGACCTAGAAGTTTGACTAATTGACCCTTGCATTTGATTTTGCATAACCTTAAGGGTCTTTTCAAGTTTTTCAAGTCTTGATCTCAAGGCTTGATTTTCCTTTTCTAATATCTCAATTTTTTATTTTTCATTTTCTCTTGAGATATTTTTATTTCTAGGCATATATCTAGATTTCTTAGAATTAAGGCCTAGATGTTCTCCTATTTTCTTAATGCTTTCCTTAGGTAATATATTTTTAGGGACATTAGTCCCAAATTTCTTCTTATTTCCTAAGTGAACACTCTTAGCTCCTAGGCAAATATATCTATTATTTCTAGCATGCTTTTCATGCAAAATAGCAAGACTATTAAAATTAGTCCTAGCATGCTTCTTATCCCTAGAAATTGAAGGTGCATTAATAAATTTTACCTTAGGGTTTGCCTTGGAGGCTCCCCCTACTTGTGTTGCTCCTTCTTGTCCTTTCATCTTTCCCCTTGGACATTGACTCCGATAATGTCCCTTTGAGTTGCACTTGAAGCATATAATATGCTCCTTGCTCTTGATACTTGGGGAACCGCCATCCGTTGACTTTTGTTGACTTTTAGGCACCGGAGGAGCTTTCTTGACTTTCTTTGGGCACTTACTCTTATAATGCCCAAATTTCCTACACTCAAAACACATAATGTTATTTTTATTTTGAATTGAGGTGTTTGAGTTACCGATGGTGGTGGAGACCGGAATTGGACTTTGGGCTTCTTCATCTTGACCGGATGTCGAAGCTTCTTCTTCTCGATGTTCCGGTATGAAGGTTCTCTCCTCCCCCTCAATCCTTGAGGTGGATGCTTCTTCCACTTCCTCCACCTCTTCCGACCCGGAAGTTGACTCCTCACTTTCTTGTGAGGATGATGATGATTCTTCTTCGGTCTCCTCCTCTTCCAAGTCTTCTTGGACCGATTCGGGATTGTCGTGGAACTTGATCAACTTGTTCCACAACTCCTTGGCATCCCTATAGCTTCCTAATCTGGACAAAATGTCGTTAGGTATCAAATCAATCAACATTTTTGTTACCTTAACGGTTGTCTTGAATTTTTCCCGTTGCTCCTCGGTCCATCTCTTCATCTTGAGGATTTTGCCATTTTCTCCTCTCGGAGCATCAAAACCTATAGTCACGGCAAACCAATTTTCTATATTCGTCATTAGAAAATATTCCATCCTACCTTTCCAATACGCAAAATGTTCGCGGTTGAAGGAAGGTGGGATGTTGACGTCGTCACCCAATCTTTCCTCAAATTCCATATTCTTCCCTCTAGCTTCTTGACTCCGGGTTGTTAATCCGTAGAAGAGCCCCGGGCTCTGATACCACTTGTTGGGGATATTTCGGAACGGCTAGTGGGGGGGTGAATAGCGTTTTGCCCGTACGATGGAATTTGATCTCGTTCGTGTCTACAATTTCGTTAGCGCAGCGGAATATAGATAGTAAAAGCAATAACGAAATACAACAATCACGAACACAAAGATATAACGTGGTTCGGAACCACACGGTTCCTACTCCACGGATCGAGCTCTAAAGAGCTCTAGTGATGCACACGCAATCACTAATTAATAATAACTCCTCGGAACAATCCGGAGGCAGAGAAACCTCGTACAAGGATTACACTAAGTAATACACAAGATACAAGCAAATACAAGTAAGAAATACAATGCAAGTAAAGAAAAACTACTTTACAAGAACTTTGGATTGCTTGATCTTTGATTGCCTTGAACTAGCTTTGAAGGACTGGAAAGCACCAACTTCCCCCTTCAATTTCGCCCAAGAAAATCGATTGGTTTTTCCTCCATCACGAGCTCCATATATAGCTTCAACCTGTGCTGGAAAAAGTCGATCAGTCGACTGATGCCACTGTTGTCGTGAGACAACGACTAGATCCACGCTGGATAAGTCCAACGGAACCTTCATCAGTCGACTGATTGTGACCATCAGTCGACTGATGGAGTCCTCACTCAACCAGTCGAGTCTCGACTCCATTCTGTGGTCGATTTCTCAAGCACCAGTCGACTGATAACACGATCGATCGATCGCTCGAGCCATCGATCACTGCCCACCTGGCAATGATCGCTAGGCCATAACCCGCATGATCAAACCCTAGTTGACTCGGTCGGTCATCGCGCCACATGACACCGGGCCGGTCGCACACCTCAAACATGAGGTTTTAACCCAAGTATGGTTCCCCCATACTTGCTAGACCACCCTTAGCCTAGACCTAAGCCTTCTAGCCACCTCCATCAGCCTCACGCCTCTCGGATCCCTCCAAGTCATCCATGACTTGTTCATCCATCGCGCTAGCCTTCAGGTGCTTCCGTCGGCTATGTCATGCTAACGGTGTCTACACCGCCAAGACTCCGTTTGGACTTTACGCTGCCAACCATTGGACTTATGCTGCCAAGACTCCCGCTTGGACTTTACGCCGCCAATATCAAACCCTTGGACTTCTCAAATGCCAAGACTCAAGCTTGGACTTTCCCTTGCCAACCCATGTTGGACTTTCCATGCCAAGACCATGCTTGAACTTTCCTTGTCAACCCATGTTGGACTTTTCATGCCAAGACCATGCTTGGACTTTCCTTGCCAACCCATGTTGGACTTTTCATGCCAAGACCATGCTTGGACTTTCCTTGCCAACCCATGTTGGACTTTACATTGCCAAGACCCATGCTTGGACTTTTCCCAATGCCAAGTGTCCCACTTGGACTTTCCATGCCAAGTACTCAAGACTTGGACTTTACCAAATGACAATTACATTGTCATATGTTTTTGTCGAAACATCAAAACATCACTCAAGTCAAACTCGAGTCCTGGTCAATCGTGACCTGGGTTGATTGCACCAACAGCTTCTTCTTTTGATCTGCAATAAGATCTATACCTTTCTCGGGTACCAAATTAGACTGTTCGTGGAGTTCAAATTTTGAAAATAATTCATCTAACCTAATTTTTGATAAGTCCTTAGAGACCTTGTAGGCATCGACCATGGATGCCCACAAGGTAGTCCTAGGAAATGAATTCAAAACATACCTTATTAGGTTGCGGTTTTCGACCTTTTGTCCAATGGCGTGCAAATTGTTGATGATGTCTTGTACATGGACATGTAATTGAGTCACCGTCTCATGTTCCTACATTTTTAAATTATATAATTTATTAAAAAGAAGGTCCCATTTGCATACCTTTGCTTCATCGATTCCTTCGTGCAGTTCCACTAATTTGGTCCACAAATCCTTTACACTAATGAAGGGGTTGACGCGATTAAGCTCCTCCTTGGACAAACCACATTAGAGGATTTGAGTTTCCTTGGTGTTGGCTTCGACTTGTCTTTTTGTAGCATTGTACCATTGGTCATAATCCAAAGATTCACCCACTTCGTTAGTTGGAAGTGTGAATCCTGTTTGGATTATGATCCACATCTCGATTTGGGTCTTAAGGAAGAACTCCATCCGACCCTTCCAATAATGGAAGTTATCTCCGTTGTAAAATGGAGGTCGGACGGTGCTAAAACCCTCGAGATGGGCCATTGACACAAAAAGAGCAAGTAAAAAGAAGAAATCTAGCAACGACAAAAACAAGCGAAATGTACCAAGACTTGCATCTTGGATTAGTAGTGCGGGAGAGAATTTAAATGAACGAAAAAGATTGTAAAAACTCAAAATAAACAGAAATAAAAAATGAAAATAAATCTGTAAAAAAAAGCTAGATTGGTGGTTTCACTAAATCTTAGCACCCCCGGCTCTGATACCAATTGTTGGATTGTTTAGAGTCGCTAGAGGGGGGTGAATAGCGATTGGGAAAGCTTTTCGATTTGTTTTTTAAAAACACAAGTAAAAAAGAAAAATGCAGCAGAGAATAAAAATAACAACTTTGTTTTTACTTGCTTCACAGCCTTCGACTACTAATCCAAGGCCCTAACGGTCCTAGACTGCATACGGAGGGCAAAGCACTAAAAATACTTCTCCTCGTTAGAGGTAGGAGTAAGTGAGTACAAGAATTATCAATAAGTAGAGATAGAGGGACACTCCCCCTCTTCCCGTTGCGAGTAAAGCTCCAAAAAATAAGAAGATTACAAAATTTGAAACAAACTTTATGTAAACTTTTTATCGACAACTAAAAGAATAGAAGGTTGAGCATGAGTTATCGTCGTTTCAGCAGCGCTTAATCGTAGGGAGGTCGTAGTAGAAGAACGGTGTTGCGGAAGCAATTTGGAGCACTTAGAATTGATGAAAAAGGGGTGGAGAACTCCTTATTTTATAGCCTTGTGAAACCCTAATCGTTGATATGAGGTTTCATGAGAAGATGCCACCTAGCCCTTGAGAAATGGAGATAAGATTAGACTATCCTCGAGGCTGATCTTTGACCAGCAGTCGACTGCTACCCTTACTAGTCGACTGCTAGAGGCATCAGTTGACTGATACAAGCCATCAGTCGACTGATGGCAGAGTTTCCAGCTACAATGAAATGTTAGCTCGAGAGATAAGTAAGTACGATGGCCATTTACCATCCGATCTCGACTTAGACCTTCCACGGGAGGTCTTGGTCAGATCGTCACCTAAGGATGTCCCCGTACGGAGGACACGACCTCACTTACACTCACTCACACGAGCTTACCTCAACCTTTTACCTTTGAAGCTTTGCTTCCGATCTTCACCTGAGTTCTTTGGTTCCCTCCGAAATCCTCCCGATGTTGCTCGACCACTATGGTTCTCTCCAAGTGTCGCTGACCTTCATCTTAGCTTAGCATTTCTGCACACTTGCTTGAGCTCGTGAGATAACAAAATGCACTTAACTTTGTGTGTTTGCTATAATCAAAACTCAAGTTCGATTCAGGTGCCTACTGCACCAACACATGCTTGGACTTTCCATGCCAAGTGTCCCACTTGGACTTCTCCATTATATGATCAACCCCATGTCAACCCATTGTCAAACAATTATCAAATCATCGTTAAACATTAAAACACAAACATCAAAATGCTACTCAAGTCAAACTCGAGTCTGGTCAATCGTGACCTGGGTCGATTGCACTAATAATCTCTCCCTTTTTGATGTTTGATAAAAACCAAACACCTTTGAGTTAGAACACTAGCTCAATCCAATCCTCCCAATTGTCCAAATTGAGAATTTCAAATTCTCCCATCAATTTTTCCATCAATTCTCTCCCTTTTTGACATACATCAAAAAGGCTCTCCCCAAGGGTATCAATGTCTCATATCCCAATGAGATCTTACGATCTCCCCCTTGGTCCAAAAACATCTAGGATGACTTCACTCTTCCTAGTGATAGGTCTCAAATCACTAAAGAGAGGCAATCTTTCATTCTCCAAATTTTCCAAATTCTCCCCCCCCCCCCCCCTTATGAAGAAGAACACATCCATCATCCCATGATGGATAACCTCCCCCTAAAGATTTGCTCCCCCTTGACCATTGCACCAAAAATGTTCTTAAAGAGTCCCTAAACCTATAGGAACACAAAACCATCAAAATTAAGATCTAAAGTTCAAACTTGAACTTCCACACACCTTAAAATTTGATACACTCCCTAAACAATTCTCCTTATCCATATCCAATAAGTTTTCACCCTTTATAATGCTTTCCAAAGCATATCCTAGGGTTAGGAGCAGTTAGGGTAGCCTAACATAGCTGAAACATAGGCTAAACATCCTTGTTTACTCGAAATCAGCATTGGCAGTCGACTTTGTCAATCAATAGTTGATTGCCCTTGACGTCAGTCGACTTCCATCCATGGCAATCGACTAATTTCTGTAAGTGCAGAAATCAGGTTCAGAAATTGAAATTTGGAAATACATAAGTAATTATATGTAATTTTAAAAATAGCGAAACTTCATACGTATAATACTTATAACAATCATAATGGGTGAAAAATATTTGAAAAATAAAATACCCATTAAATATTGAGATTGATATAAAATTCAAAACCATTGAAACTTTCAATATTTTGATCCTACTTTGTATCAACTCCATCAATGGTGATTGCTATCAAAAGATAGACTTCACTAAGGTTTTTTAAAATGATTTTAAAACCTTATATTGAACCATGGTCTATGGGCTTATTGCACATGACTTGTACATAAGCTTTCCTCATGATTCATCCATGGTATAAGATGAGTTTGAGTTCATCTAGATGCAAGAATTATGCACCTTGAACTTAACTCATTTCCTAGCATCTCATATGTTTCTAGGGTGTATAAATACACACACAAGTTAATATGATGTGAGATGTGAGTTTTGTTCATCCTAAACTAAGGTCTCATGCATTTTCTAAGGCAACACTATTTGATTCCCTTATACATGGGACTTCAAATCATGTCATAGTTCTTAAACCAATTTTATTAATACATGAATGATGATTATGGAATATAATATAGCATAAATAAAAATATGTGCCAATAATCATGATTTCATGACATTAAATACAAACCTAAATATACATGACATAAAAACTTAAACCTAAGCATTATCATGACATATAAAATGATAAAATGAAATTTAATGTCATGACATGGTAAATGACAATCAAAGCATGACAAATAAAGGGTAAGGCATAAGAATACCTAAAATTTTAATATTAGTTATCATTTGTTGAGATTAAGTTCATTTTGCCATATTACTACTTATCTCCCAAGTGTGCCAAAAACTCAAAATGATACATTATGACCTCTAAACCTTAATTGTGCCAATTTGATCAATTTTTCATAGTTCTCAAAATATATTGGCACATCCTAAAATCCTTTAGGATATAAATTTAAACTTATTTCCAAAGTATCCCATTAACCTTGGAAATGACCTAAAATGCCAACTTTGCTATGGTTGGGTTAACTACCCCACCAATTCAAGTTGACACAACCTAAACCATCTAGCATGAAGGGATCACGCTCCTAAGAACCCAATACCTATTGGAGCTCCTTGGGTTAACAAGGTATTCACTAGGGATAACTTCTCTAGATACCTTCCTAATGACCCTCCTAAGCTTAGAAGTCTTGGTCATTGTGGTCTTACCTAGGTTAACTCTAGGGGGAACTCCCCTTGTAACCTTCTTAGTGGCTTCCCTAGGTTTCCTTGAAACCTTAGCCACTAGACACCTATCTTGGTTACCCTTAGGGATAACTTTCCTAGTAACCTTGGCCTTCCTAGACCTATGGATTGTTCCATAATCGAATGAAACACTTTGATAGGTCTCCTTGGGCTTAGGTTTTGACCCAAACCTTTCTTGCCCTTAGGTGGACCTTGCTTCCTAGACCCTAGGTTTTGACTCCTTGATCCTAAATTTTGACCATTTTACCCTTGCATTTGATTTTGCATCTTTCTAAGGGTCTTTTCCAATTTCTCAAGTTTTGACCTCAAAACTTAGTTTTCTAATTCTAGTTGCCCAATTTTTGAATTTTCATTTAATCTTTAGGCATGGTTCTTCCTTTTAGGCATATGCCTACCCTTCTTAGGGTTAATGCCCAAATGACTCTCTATCTTCCTAATTGACTCCCTAGGTAGAATTGGTCAAGAGTTATTAGTTCCAAATTTCTCCTTAGTTCTAAAATTATCACTCTTAGCACCTAGGAAATAAAATATATTATTTCTAGCATGCTCCTTATGATTATGCACAATTGCAAGAGTATTAAAATTATGCTTTTAAAAATAAGGATTTGAAGGTGCATTACTAAAACATACCTTAGGATTTGCTTTAGAAGCTCCCCTTACATTTGATGCTCCTTCTTGGTTTTTCTTCCTCCCCCTAGGGTATTAGATCCTATAATGTCTCTTTTGATGACATTTGAAGCACACCATGTGCTCCTTGCTCTTCCTAGTGGGGACACCGATAACCTTGACCTTTGGTGCTGGTTGAGCCTTCTTAACCTTCTTAGGGCACTTGCTCTTATAGTGCCCATATTCCCTACACTCAAAACACATAATATGATTTTTATTATTTATTAAGGTGCTTGAGTTACCTAGGTCAATGGTGGTGGAAACCTCTTGATCTTTTTCATCACTTCTTCCAGAGGTGGAGGCTACTTCTTGAATTTGCTCCGGAGTGGAAATTCTCTCCTCCCCCTCAATCCTAGAGGTGGAGGCTTCTTCAATTTCTTCTACTTCTTCCTCAGTCGATTCCTTCTCAACTTCCAAATCCTCACTTCTTGTGAGGATGAACTTTCCTCTTCTTTCTCTTTCTCCAATTGAGTCGATGATGGTTCTCTATGGAGCTTTGCCAATTTGCTCCATAGCTCCTTGGCATCTTTAAATTCACCTATCTTGGACAATAAATCATTAGGTATTAAATCAACTAACATATCAATTACCTTGTCATTTATTTTTGATTTTTTGAAGTTGGCCTTGGGTCTATTTCTTCTTCTTGAAATATCCTCTTTTTGGACCCCTTGGAATTTTGAATCCATCCATCAAGATGGCCCAATCTTCAAAATCCTCATCATTATGAATTCTTCAATCCTTCCCTTCCATTGATTGAAGCCTTCTCATCCATAAAGGGTGTATGGAATTGGCGTATTGATGTCCCATCCAAGTCCATCGTTTGACAACTCTATCCTCTAGCACGTTTGCTCC
The DNA here is from genome assembly GCA_025175895.1 of Wurfbainia villosa. NCBI lineage: Eukaryota > Viridiplantae > Streptophyta > Magnoliopsida > Zingiberales > Zingiberaceae > Wurfbainia > Wurfbainia villosa. Next base: position 36,684,798 of record CM045996.1, read on the forward strand.
CGGTTGTTAATCCGTAAAAGAGCTCCTAGCTCTGATACCAATTGTAGGAACTTCGGTGAGCACTAGAAGGGGGGTGAATGGTGTGTTTCATTCCGTAGACGGAGGTTGATCGTGCTTGCGTGTTTGTCTACAATATTCGTTAATATGCATAGCAGAAATAATAATAAAGCATAAATGGAATACACAAGCACACAATACACAAGAATATACGTGGTTGGGAACCTTAGGGTTTCTACTCCATGGGGCGAGCTCAACGATCTTGAGTGATGTACACACCACTATTAAATCTCCTTCTCAGTGATACACCGGAGGTGGAGAAACCTCGTACAAGTGTTTACAACTATAAATAAAATATAAAGAAATACAACAAAAGATGTAAAGAGAACTTTACAAAAACTCTTTTGAATACATGCTTGGTTGATCGCTTGATCCGCACTTGAAGACCTTGACTTGCACCAGCAAATCGCTTCAAATCGCCCAAGAAATCATTATGGAAATCCTCCCTATCGTGCTCCTTTTATCCCTCTATGCGACCTGGATTTTCACCCGGCAGTCGACTGCCAACAGTGTCGTCTCACAACGGACTTGATCCACGTTGGCATTCAAGCCAACGGATACACTAGCAGTCGGCTACCATTTTTAGTAGTCAACTACTCAAGCCCATAGCTGACTGCTCTATCGGCTATCGAGCATTTTGTGTTCGTGACCAACACTAGTAGCAGTCGACTGCCCTCCATGGCAGTCGATTGCTCAAGGCCAGTGGATTGTCCAATGCTGGCAGTCACTCGCCAAAGCTACTTGCCGTAGTTGAATGTCAGTTGACTCACGGTAGTCGACTGGTGATAATCCTAGTTGACTGCTCAGTGTCGACTTGGTTGCCAAGTGTCAAAACACTTGACCAGTCGACTGGTCCATAACCCCAATCGACTGCTACACCTGAACCATGAGGTTTACCCCATGTATGATGCCTTCATACTTACTAGACCACCATTGGGCTTATATTGTCATGACACACGCTTGGACTTTATGCCGCCAACCATTGAACTTATACTGTCAGGACTCCACCCTTGGACTTTACACCGCCAATATCATACCCTTGGACTTCCCAAATGCCAAGTACCCATGACTTGGACTTTCACCGCCAAAACTATACACTTGAACTTACGTGGCAAAGACTACACCCTTGGACTTTCCATGCCAACTCCATTTTGGACTTTCCAATTGCCAAGACTCAAGCTTGGACTTTTCCTTGCCAAGACTCATGCTTGGACTTTCCATGCCAAGTACTCAAGACTTGGACTTTGTTGGAGGATCGGTGGCCGGCTAGAGGGGGGTGAATAGCCTTATATGAACTTCGATCGCGTCTTGATTGTCTACGATTAGGTTAGCGCAGCAGAAATATAATGCTAAAGTAAAACAATTAAGACAATGCAAAGAAACAAAGAATACAAACGCTAACAAGGCATGTAACGTGGTTCACGACCCTTGCCACTAGTCCACGACCCGATTCGTTACAGGTGAATCACGCCTAAACCAATTCCACTAGTCTCTTTTTTGCACTAATCTAGGTGGAGGTAAATCTTTCTTACAATCTCCCTCTTTATAATATGATTGAAATAATAGCAAGAAAGAGGGAAGAAAACATTTAGGGCATTTGAGAGTATGATTGGAGTTCAAGCATTAACCATCCCAAGTGACCCAAGGCCCCTTCTTATAGGGAAGAGGTCATTCTTCCCATTGGGCACCGAGCAGTCGTCTGATGTAGCCATTAGTTGACTGTTGTTGTAGTCGTTGCCTCACAATGGCCTTATCCACATTGGCTTCCAGCCAATGACTCCCACATCAGTCGACTGATGGAGCCATCAGTCGAGTGACTAAAGCGATCACTCGACTGATCAATCTTCTATGCCCGAACTTGCCTCAATCAGTCGATTGCCAAACCCTAGTAGTCGACTGTTGGGCCAGAAATAGTTCAGTCGAACACCGATCAAGTCCAATCGACCTAGAGCAGTTGACTGCTACCTATAGAAGTCGATTGGTGTCGGGTAAAACCTCAAACCAACCTTTGGTTGAGCATCCGACACTTGACTTAGTCATTCGGCCAAGTTCACCTATGAGCTACCCTGTCCTGGGTTATAATCGCTCACTCTCATCTCCCTTGGAGTCCTTCGCCTTGAAGCTCTTCATCCTGCCACGTCCTTCAGATGCACCAAGTGCATGGCTTCGCAATGCCATCCTTCATGTCTCGCCCTGAAATATGCTTCCTTGGCTTCACTCCAATGCTCCTCGTCCGGCGAGCCCACGGATGCACCAAGCACATGGCTTCACAATGTCGTCCTTCACCGACTTATGGACCGAGTCATGAGATGGTGATCTTGCTAATGCTTTGTCAAGCTAACCATGTGTGAATTACTAAGTCCTGCACAACTTCAACATACATATCAAATCCACAAACATCCTAACTTAAACCTTTGCCACACACATCAAAACACATCATTCTTGGGTTGATTGCCCTAACAATGTCCCCCTTTTTAATGTGTGGCAACCATGTTTAAGTTAGGTGAAACATTAATCAAAATACATAAGAAAGGAAAGCATGTAAAACATGGATATCAAACATGAATACCAACTCCTCCTTAATACATGCAACTCCACCTTAATATATGCTAATTCCCTCTAGCATGATTAACTTAAACCCTCATATTTCTCCCCCTTTGACACCATCAAAAACATCTAACATATGTTATATAAGCATGACATCAAGTCTAAGAAAGAAAATCACCAAAAACAGCCTTAAAACCTGATCAGTCGACTAAATCAGAGCATCAGTCGACTGACACCTATATTTTAGAATTTTTGATTTCCGAAGTCTAACTTTAGAAATGCATTAAAAATTCCAGAAAATTTGAAAAATTGTGAAATTTGGGAAAGATATTTCTTGTAAGTCCTTTTATCAGTGAAAAATAGTTTTTCATGAAAATTCATTCTATTTTCGAAAATTAGGCAAAAACTCAAAAGTTGCAAAAAGTCTCAATTTTGTATCAACTTGAAAGCTAGTTTTGCCTTAAAAACTTTTCAAAATATAAACTCCAAATTATGAAACATAAAATGGTTTTAAATCATTTGAAATATCCAACCATGATCTTTGGGCAATATGTCTATGAATTAAACATATGTTTTCCCCATGATTGTTCTATTATTGCTATCATGACACTTGTAAATGACCATCTAAATGCCATAAGCATTAGTGGACCATTTGTATCAACCTAACATCTCACTCATGCTATGTTTTCAATCAAGTTAGCCTATAGTGGGTATGAGATGTACCTAAAGGTATTTATACTTAACCAAAATTTCATGTAATTCTACCCAAGTTTAAGCATCATGCATAAACCCCCATTATGATCATAACACAAGATTATCATTTAATTTGCATATTATGATCATAAAACAAATATTATCATCCAAATCATAAATCATGATTATTTATCAAGTATAAAATCAAGCATAAATCATGATTTAAACATTCAATTCATGGGTTACACATTATCATCACCCAACACTAAATCAAAAATCATCACCCACATCCTTATAAGTTAACCATTTTACATGATATAAAATAAGTCCACTATGCTAGGAACATTGCGCCCGCTAGAGGGGGGTGAATAGTGTTACCCATCAATGATGGATTTCATTCACGATCGTGTTTGCTACAAATATATTAGTACGCAGCGGAAATAGAAATAATACAATGCAAACACACAAACACGATCAAAACACAAGGATATAACGTGGTTCGGAACCGAATGGTTCATACTCCACGGATTGGGCTCATAAGAGCCCTAACAATGCCAATCACACACTACTACTCAAATAACTCCTTCTCGAAACAATCCGGAGGTGGAGAAACCTCGTACAATAGTTCTTACAACAATAAGAATGAAATACAAGCAAATACACTAAAATGCAAGTAAAGAAAACTTTACAAAGAGCTTTTGGAATGCTTGCTTGTTGGTTGCTTGAATTGCACTTGGAGACCCTAATTTGCAGCAACAAATCGCCCCAAAAACATCCAAGAACCGATGCCAAATCCTCCCTCCATGGGCTCCTATTAAAGCTGCTGCTTGGGCTGGATTTCGCCTGACAGTCGACTGATCTGGACCATCAGTCGATTGCCCCTATAGTCGTTGTCTCACAACGGTATGAAACACGTTGGATAAGTCCAATGGATACCCCATTAGTCGAGTGATGGCTCAATCAGTCGAGTGGTCGGGTTGATCACTCGATTGGAGAACCTTCTATGCCCGAGATCCCGAGCATCAGTCGACTAATCACCAGATCAGTCGACTGCTCAGGCAGTAGTCGACTGCCAGGACACTTCCCACAGTCAAACCCTAGTTGACTCCCACTAGTCGACTGGCCCATGGTCCCAGTCGACTGATACACCTCAAACATGAGGTTTTAACTCAAGTATGGTGCCACCATACTTGCTAGACCACCCGTAGCCTAGACCTAAGTCTCCTAGCTACCTCCGTCAGCCTCGTGCCTATCAGATCCCTCAAAGCCATCCATGACTTGTTCATCCATGACTTTACAATAGCCTTCAGGTGCTTCCATAGGCTATTGTCATGCTAACGGTGTCTACACTGCCAAGGCACATTGGACTTACGCTGCCAAGACTCCCGCTTAAACTTTACGCTGCCAACCATTGGACTTATGCTGCCAAGACTCCCGCTTGGACTTTACGCCGCCAATATTCCTCTTGGACTTTCCAAATGCCAAGACTCAATCTTGGACTTTCCCTTGCCAACCCATGTTGGATTTTCCATGCCAAGACCTATGCTTGGACTTTCCTTTTCCAAGACCCATGCTTGGACTTTCCTTGCCAACCCATGTTGGACTTTCCATGCCAAGTACACAAGACTTGGACTTTCCCAAATGCTAAGTGTTCCACTTGGACTTTCCATGCCAAGTACCCATGACTTGGACTTTACCATGACAATCACATTGTCATATGTTTTGTCGAACATCAAAACATCGCTCGAGTTAGACTCAAGTCCGGTCAATCGTGACCTGGGCCGATTGCGCCAACAATCTCCCCCTTTTTGATATTTGACAAAACCACATACCTTTGAGTAGAACACTAACTCAAATCTCCTTATGAATTATACCAAATTAGTAATCCCATAATTTCTCCCATAAATTCTCCCCTTTTTTGACTAACATCAAAAAGGTTCTCTCCAAGGAGGTCAATGTCTCATATCCCAATGAGATCTTACAATCTCTCCCTTGGTCCAAAAATATCTAGGATGCTTACAATCTTCCTAGTGATAAGTATATATCACTCAAGAGAGGCAATCCTACAAACTCTCCCAATTTCCAAATTGGGTATCTCAAAATTCCCATTTCTCCCCCGCATGAGGAAAAATAACATCCATCATCCCATGATGGATACCTCCCCCTAAAGGCTTGGTCCCCCTTGACCATTGCACCAACAATGTCCTTGGGAAGTCCCTAAGCTAATAGGAACTCTAAACCATCAAAAATAAGGTCTATAGTTCAACATTGAACTTTCCCATACCTTAAATTTGATACATCATCCTAACAACTCTCCTGATCCATATCCAATGGATTTTCACCCTTTATAATGCTTCCCAAAGCATATCCTAGGGTTAGGAGTAGTTAGGGAACTCTAACATAGCTGAAAATGGGCTAAACATATCATGTTTTCCCGAAATCATCATTGGCAGTCGACTTTATCGTAACGATCATTGTATGCTCATCGATCGACAAGAAGGGGCGATCGATAATCAAAATTCCGATTTTTAGTTATCAAAATTAAATTTTGGAAATTTATAAATAATTATATGTAATTCAAAAAATCATGAAACTTCATACGTATAATACTTATGACCAATACAATGGGTGAAAAATATTTGAAAAATATTTTACCTATAAAATAGTGAAATTGACACAAAGTTCAAAAGTGAAGAAAAACTTCAATGTTTTAGCTCACTTTGTATCAACTTCATCAATGGTGATTGCTATCAAAAGATAGACTTCACTAAGGTTTTTCAAAATGATTTTAAAATAGTTTTAAAATCTTATATTGGATCATATTCTTTGGGCTTAATGTACATAGCTTGAACATAAGCTTTCCCAATGATCGACAACATGATTTTAGATGAGTTTGAGTTCATCTAGATGCAAAAACTATGCACCTTGAACTTAACTCATATCCTATCATCTCACATGTATCTAGGGTGTATAAATATACATACATGTCAATTTAGATGTGAGATGTGGGTTTTGATTTATCTTAAACTAAGGCCTCATGCATTTTCTAAGGCAATCCTACTTGATTCCCTTATAACTGGGACTTCAAGTCGTGTCATTGTCCTTAACTCAATTTTTATTAATGCATGAATGATCATGGCATAAATGATAGCATAATTAAGCATGACCAATGATCATGATGTCATGTCATATGATGGAATCTAAGCATACATGACATTAAAACCTAAATCCTAAGCATGATCATGACATATTAAATGATTAAAAGTAGATATGATGTCATGACATGTTATATGACAAACAAAGCATGACAAATAAAATGTATAGGTATAATAGTACCTAAATTTTAATATTAATTGTCATTTGTTATACTTAAGTACATTTTGCCATAATACCAAAAGTCTCCCAAGTGTGCCAAAACCCAAAATGGCACACAAAGACCTCTAAACCTAAATTGTGCCAATTTGATTGATTTTTCATAATTCCAAAAATATATTGGCACATCCTAAAATCTTTTTAGGATATAAGATCAAACATATTTCCAAGATATCCATAACCTTGGAATGACCTAAAGTGTCACCTTTACCATGGTTAGGTTAACTACCCATCCATTTAAAGTTGGCACACCTAAATCCATCTAGTGTGAATCGATCACGCTCTTAGGAACCCAAAATCTATTTGAGCTCCTTGGGTTAATTAGGTATTCCTTAGGGATAACCTCCCTAGATACCCTCCTAATGACCCTTCTAGGCTTGGTAGCCTTGGTCATTTGGGTCTTGCCTAGATCAAATCAAGAGGTAACTCCCCCTTTGACCTTCTTAATGGCTTCCCTAGGTTTCTTTGAAACCCTAGCCACCAGACACACACCTTGGTTACCCTTAGGGATAACTTCCCTAGTAACCTTGGTCTTCCTAGACCTAGTTTGAGTTCTATAATCAAATGGAACATTGTGATAGGTCTTTTTGGGCTTAGGCTTGCCCTTGGATGGTTCTTGTTTCCTAGGTCTTTGACCTTGACTCCTAGACCCTAGGCTTTGACTATTTGACCCTTTAATTGAATTTTGCATTTTTTCAAGGGTCTTCTCTAATTTCTCAAGCCTTGACCTCAAGGCTTGGTTTTCCAATTCTAGTTGTCCAATTTTTAATTTTGCATCTATTCTTTGGACATTGTTTTTCTTAGGAATATGCCTAGTCCATTTAGGGTTAAAACCTAGGTGGTCTTCTATTTTCTTGATAGATTCCCTATGTAAGGTTTTTCTAGGGGCATTAGTCCCAAATTTCTCCTTATTTGAAATGTTTACACTCTTACCACCTAGACACAAATATTTGTTATTCCTAGCATGCTTTTCATGAGTAATAGCAACATTATTAACATAACTCCTAGCATGATTTTTCCTATAAATTAAAGTAGAAGCATTATTAAATTTTACTTAGGGTTTACCTTAGAGGCTCCCCCTACATGTGTAACTCCCTTTTGAGTCTTTTTCTCTCCCTTTGGGCATTGACTCCGGTAATGACCCGGTTGTCGGCATTTGAAGCAAATCACTTGCTTCTTGCTTTTGATTGTTGGGGGACTGACATCCTTGACCTTTGGTGCCGGTTGAGACTTCTTGACCTTCTTTGGGCACTTACTCTTGTAATGCCCATATTCCCTACACTCAAAACACATAATATAATTTTTTTTATTTTGAATTAATGTGCTTGAGTTACCTAGGGTGGTGGTAGGTGTCGGAGTTTGAGCTTCTTCATCTTGACCGGATGTTGAAGGCTCTTCTTCTTGCTCCTCCCCCTCAATCCTAGAGGTGGAGGCTCCTCCTACTTCTTCCTTTTCTTCCACCAATCCTGATCCGGATGTTGATTCTCTATCAACTTCCGAATCCTCACTTTCTTGTGAGGATGATGTGCTTGCTTCCTCAGTCTCCTCCGATTGAGCTGATGAGCACTCATCTTTTTCCTCTTCTTCTTGGACCGGTGATGGGTTTTCATAATATTTCACCAATTTGCTCCATAGCTCCTTGGCGTCTTTACAATCCCCTATATATATTGATCAAAATGTCATTAGGGATTACATTAAGTAAAATACCCATTACCTTATTATTGACGTTGTAATATAGGAGTTGGTCTTGACTCCAATCCTTCTTCCTGATTTTTCTTCCTTCTTCGTCTTTTGGAGTGTCGAAACCTACTAAGACACTAATCCAATTATCAAAGTCACACATTAGAAAATGCATCATTCTACCTTTCCAATATGCAAAATCTTCACAGTCGAAGGAAGGTGGAATGTTGATGTCGTGAACCAATCTTTCTTGGAAATCCATCTTCTTCCCTCTAGCACGCTCCCTCGGATGTGAAGCCGGTGAAAAGCTCCTAGCTCTAATACTAATTGTTAGGAATATTGCGCCCTCTAGAGGGGGGTGAATAGTATTGTCCGTCGACGATGGATTTCGTTCGTGATCGTGGTTGCTACAAATATATTAGTAAGCAGCGGAAATAGAAATAATACAATGCAAACACACAAACACGATCAAAACACAAGGATAAAACGTGGTTTGGAATGGAATAGTTCCTACTCCATGGGTTGGGCTTGTAAGAGCCCCAGTGATGTCAATCACACACCACTACTCAAATAACTCCTTCTCGGAACAATCTGGAAGTGGAGAAATCTCGTACAATAGTTCTTACAACAATAAGAATGAAATACAAGCAAATACACTAAAATGCAAGTAAAGAAAACTTTACAAAGAGCTTTTGGAATGTTTTCTTGTTGGTTGCTTGAATTGCACTTGGAGTGATGGCATGCTCAGAGGCTCATCGACTCCCATGTCCCCGGATTAAAATTTTCACTAATGAAAACTAATTTGGATGGGATGAGTTTCCTAAGCTCAACCAATTCATCGTCGTGCTAACGACTTGAGCGATCGCTTGAACAAACAAGTTGTTCAAGCAACCAAACTCTTCTAGTCGGTTAACCACGGAAGAGACGACGGACGGATCACCGGTTTTTGTGTTTTATCTTCGGGGTCCATGATTATACAAATACATATGGATGTAGACATGTATAATCAACATATACAAACATATTAATAAGAACATGCAAAGATCAATAATAAAACTTGTAAAACTTTTATACCTCTCGATCTTCTACCGTATGTCCTAACCTCCTTGTAGACTTTGTGTGGGCGAAGATCCTCCACAAGTTGAAGCTTCCTAGATCTTCTTCAATCAAAAGAAAGAAGAACTCTCCTTCCCTTCTTGCTTGAGCCAACCACCAAGCCACAAAGTCTTGTTGCCGCCGACCCCAAGAAAAAAGAGAACAAGATGGCCAACCAAGGAACCAAACAAGGGAACAATCCCTAGCTCCTAGTGCCGCCAGCCAAGAGGAAAAGAAGAGGAGAAGATGAATAGGTTGAGCTCCGACCAAGGTAGAGGGAAGAGAGATAGGTACCGGCAACACCTTAGGAAGAAGAAGAGCACCTCTCCTATTGTTGCCGCCCACTCCAACTCTCAAACCCTAGCCGCCCAACCAAACCCTAACCTCCCTAGGGTTTCTTGCCACCCAAGCTATGATAGGCAAAACCCTAATCTCTCTTAAACCATCAACCACCCTTGCAGCCCACCTTAAGCCCCCCTTTTATAGAGTTAGGCTTAAGTCTTGGTTTAATCTCCACCGTTGGTTCTAGGGATTTAATCTCAACCATCGGATCTAGAGATTTAATCTCAACCGTCGGATCTAGAGATTTAATCTCCATCGTCGGTTCTAGGAATTTAATCTCAACCGTCAGATCTAGAGATTTAAACTCAACCATCGGATCTAGAGATTTAATCTCCACCGTCGGTTCTAGGGATTTAATCTCAACCTTTGGATCTAGAGATTTAATCTCAACCGTCGGATCTAGAGATTTAATCTCCACCGTCGGATCTAGAGTTTTGTTCTCCATCATTGGATCTAGGCTCCATGAGGTTTTATTAGGCTATGATAGGGACCATGAGGAGGAGTTGGATCTTGGCCACCCGATGGATTGGAACCACACAAACTTGATCCATCAATGATGTTCCATTCCACTAGAGGATCATCATTGAATTATCTCACCAACCCCCATAAATTAATATGGGCTCCATACATTATTTGTACATCCATCTCCCCGTGTTTAAGATATCGAATATCCGTCAATTAATTGATTTACTGACCATCAATCAATTAACATCTCTCTCCTCGAGTAGTACCACTCAACCTTATCATCATGTTTACTAAGTCAACCTGCAGGGTTTGCACGATGAACCTTATGTGCTCCTCAAAGGGACATCATCAACCTAATATATAGGACACGGTTTCCTCCTATAATTAATGGCACACCATGTAAATAATATTATTTCCCAACTTACCGGGCATATTGATTTAATCCATATAAATCTCACCCTTTGGTAAATCAAAGAAATAAATACTAAGTACATGTGCCCGTTATTATATCGGGATTAAGAGCATGTACAACATAATATCCGAGGTCCGATTCAATTATGTAGTCAGCAATAAATTGAATCACCTCTATGTCGGTCCTACTCAATACACCTAAGTGTACTAGTGTAACTCTATGTTCAAGACAAACCAATACCAAGCTACACTACAACCATGCCAATGGTCTGTTCAAAACCATCTTGGTTGTGAGCCTCTACTTATATTCTACAAGGGATTGATAACATGATCTTCTGTGCCACACCAAGCACCATGTTATCTACAATATAAAGTATTAGACAATATGCACACATATAATAAATATAAAGTGCAAACAATGATCATGTGATTCTTATTTCAAAATAAAATGTTCATAAAAAAAGCTAGGCTTTCAGTATACATCCCAACAATCTCCCACTTATACTAAAAGACTATGCTGTCATCACACTGCTATATATCTGATCCCCATGTCCTCCACATGCCTATCAAACGCTTTCGCTGGAAGGGCCTTAGTGAATGGATCTTCTAGGTTATCCTTTGATGCAATCTTGGCGACAACTACTTCTCCTCGCTTTACGATCTCTCGTATCCGGTGGTACTTGCGCTCTATGTGTTTACTCGCCTTATGGGCTCGTGGTTCCTTCGAGTTTGCAACTGCACCACTGTTATCACAATAAATTGTGATAGTTCTGGGCAAACCAGAAATCACATCCAAGTCCATCAGGAAGTTCCTGACCCATACAGCTTCTTTGGCTGCCCTCAGAGACTGCCACATACTCAGCTTCCATGGTAGAGTCCGCCACGCATTTCTGCTTGACACTCCTCCATACTATGGCTCCACCTCCAAAAGTAAACACAAACTCCAAGGTAGACTTACTGTTGTCCCTATCTGCAGAATCCGTGTAACCCACAGGGACTAATTGATCTGCCCGGTAAACCAGCATATAATCCCTAGTCCTTCTCAGGTACTTCAATATATGCTTTACCGCAGTCTAATGTCCCTGTCCAGGATTACTCTGATATCTGCTAACCATGCCCATGGCAAAGCAGATATCTGGTCTCGTACATAGCATAGCATACATGAGGCTTCCTACTGCCGAAGCATAAGGAACCGCCTTCATCTCCTCTATCTCCTTTGATGTTTTGGGACACATCTCTTTAGATAAAGGTACTCCATGCCTAAAAGGTAGAAAACCTTTCTTGGAGTTTTGCATGCTAAAACGAGCAAGGATAGTGTCAATGTATGAAGCTTGAGATAAGCACAACATCCTTTTCTTGCGATCCCTTATCACCTTGATCCCAAGGATGTGTCCCACTTCTCCCAAGTTCTTCATATCAAACTGTTTGGACAACCATACCTTTACGTCTGATAACACTCTGATATTGTTGCCAACTAACAAAATGTCATCTACGTATAGTATAAGAAATACCACTACATTTCCATCACATCTCTTGTATACACAAGGCTTATCCAGACTTTGAATAAATCCATATGACTGGATTACCTCATCAAAGCGGATGTTCTAAGATCTAGAAGCTTGCTTCAATCTATAAATGGACCGATTAAGCTTACACACAAGATGCTCTTTGCCCTTTGCAATGAATCCCTCTGGTTGCTTCATATAGATGTTTTCCTCAAGACTTCCGTTAAGGAAAGTTGTCTTGACATCCATCTGCCAAATCTCATAATCCTCATGAGCAGCAATAGATAAGAAAATCCGGATAGACTTAAGCATAGCTACCGGCGAAAAGGTCTCCTCATAATCGATACCCTCTTTCTGAGTATACCCTTTCGCAACAAGCCTAGCTTTGAAGGTCTCAACCTTCCCGTCTACTCCTCTCTTCCTCTTGTAGATCCACTTGCATCCAATGGCTTTCACACCATCGGGTGGTTCTACTAGCTCCCAGACATGATTAGAATCCATAGATTCTATCTCTGAATTCATCGCTCTTTGCCAAGATACCACATCTCTATCTTGGAGTGCCTCATCATATGTCCAGGGATCAGGTTCATGTTTACCAGGGACTAAGTCCAAAGACTCTCCCAAGAACATGAATCTCTCGGGTTGTCTAACAACCCTTCCACTACGACGAGGTGCCTCCTATGTATGCTTTGTGACACGTGGTGCAGTGACTTGTGGTATTTCCTCTTGTACCGATGGTACTGAAGTCGGGACTTCCCCTGTCAACTCCTCAAGAATAATCCTACTTGTGGGCTTGTGGTTCATCACATAGTCCTCCTCTAGAAATCTGGCATTCGTACTCATGATCACCATCTGATCTCTAGGACTATAGAATAAACCACCCTTCGTTCCCTTAGGGTAGCCAACAAACAAGCCGCATTGCATAAGATTCCAACTTACCAAAGATCTCCTTCAAAGACATGTGCTGGACTACCCCAAATCCGAATATGTCTTAGACTAGGCTTTCGCCACCCACACCAGAGAAGTAGAGGGTACTGACTTAGATGGAACCAAGTTCAGAATGTGTGCTGCCGTTTCCAGAGCAAACCCCCAGAACGAATCAGGTAACTCAGAATAACTCATCATCGATCTGACCATCTCCATAAGAGTCCTATTCCTTCGCTCCGCCACACCATTCTGCTGGGGTGTGCCAGGTGCGAACAATTGGGATTGAATCCCAGCCTCTGATAAGTAACTCCTAAACTCTCCCAAGAGGTACTCGCCACCACGATTAGATCGTAGTGTCTTGATACTTTTTCCTTGACGGTTCTCCACATCAGCCTTGAATTCTTTGAACCTGTAAAGCATTCAGACTTGTGGCGCATCAAGTAAATGTATCCATACCTTGAATAATTGTCTATAAAAGAGACAAAGTATTCAAAGACACCTCTAGCTTTGATAGACATAGGACCGCACAAATCAGAATGAACCAATTCCAATACATCTTTGGCTCTATACCCCTTAGCCTTAAAAGGCCTCTTGGTCATCTTACCTTCCAAGCAAGACTCGCAGGTTGGGAGATCTTCCACCACTAATGAACCCAAGGGTCCATCAGCTATCAACCTTTGAATTCTACTCAGGTTAATATGACCAAGTCTTAGGTGCCAAAGATATGTATGGTTCATTTTCGAAGGTTCTTTTCTCTTATTAGACTTAGAAGATGAGTTATTCACTTCTATATGCATCGTGGGAGTTTTTGGTTCAAGAGTGTACAAATTGCCAACCAATGTACTAGAACAGATAATCTCCCTATTCCTTTTTATAACAACTTTATCATTAAAAGAAACAGAATATCCATCCAGAAACAATTTAGAAACTGAAATTAGATTCTTTCTAAAAGTAGGTACATAAAGACAATTTCTCAAAACCAAAACTTTATTCCTATCAAAAGATAAATAAATGTCTCCCACTGCAATAGCCGCCACCTTTAAAGCATTGCCCATGAAGACGGTGATCTCTCCCTCAGCTAGTCGTCGGGTTTCCTAGAACCCCTGCAAAGTATTGCAGACATGATCAGTGACTCCTATATCTACACACCAGGTACTGGTAGATAACACCGCTAAACATGTTTCAACAACTAAACAAGAAGATATACCTTTGTTCTTTTGGCGAGGACAGTCCGCCTTCCAATGTCCAGTCTGCTTGCAAGTGAAGCACTTGCCTTTTGGCTTCTTCACTCCTACCTGAGGTCCTACTGCCACTTTCTTTGCTCCACCTTGCTTCTTCTTCTTCTTCCCTTTCGGTTTAGAAGTAGAAACCTTCTGAGCAACCATGGCTTGAGCGCTTTGATGAAAAAGCCCCTCTGTCGCCTGGAGTTCTGTCAGAAGCTCCGCCAACGAATACAACCTCTTGTTCATGTTGTAGTTGAGGCGGAACTGCTCAAAACTCCTAGGCAGAGACTGGAGAATGATATCGACCTGGGTTTCCCCATCGATCTCAGCTCCGAGGACTTCCATCTCATTCAAATGAGCCATCATCTTAAGAACATGGTCCCTGACGGATGTTCCCTCGATCATGGTGGTCGTCATCAAGTTCCTCATAGCCTCCTGTCTGGCCGCCCTTCTCTGATGTCCAAAAAGTTACTTGAGATTGAGCATCATGTCATAATCCGTGGCCATGACCTGATGCTGATGTTGCTGCACATTTGACATAGATGCCAAAATGTAACACCGCGCCATCTTATCTGCCTTGATCCATTTCTTATAACTCTCTTTCTCCTTTTCATCAGAGTCATCGATGGGCTTAGGAGGACAGACCTCGAAGAGTACAAATTTGTACTCCTCTGCAGTTAAGATAATATCCAAATTTCTTTTCCAATCAATATAATTTGTTCCAGTAAGTTTATTTTCTTTTAATATCACAGCAAGTGGGTTGAAAGCCATTTGAAAAACCTAAGAATCACAATGATCAAAATATTAGATTTCAAATATCATTGATTCCTCAAACAATAAAATTTCGAAATCAACCAACACCTCAAAACACCGAGAATATCGCATGCCACGATAGTGTGGACATATAAGAATTCTACATTTATAAGAGGAGGTTTAACTCATTAATTTTATTATCTTGTCAACCTTACTTTTTGACAAATAAAATTAATAGTTGGTTCCTCTTTGGCCCTACAAATAAAAGTAGTGACTCCGATGGGGAGGATACTTTTTATTTGCATCTAAGTGTGCACCATTACACGATACTAAGGGAATTATCTCGGATTATGTGCCTTACCGATGGGGAAGTACACACGCTTCTAAATAATTTCCTATAACCATTATTTCACCTAGTGATCCGCAAACAAACTCATCCGATGGGGAGGAAGGCACTCAGAGCCGACGCGCAAGTTTGTTGCATCACACGTCAAATTGTAATGGAGGCCGCGGGAATTAATTAAAATGTCCCTCTCCCACTTAGTAAATTGACAGTGAGGAATTTTCAAGCACACACAACATGCATATAAAACAAATCAGCAATAAATATGGAAAAAATCAGAATTTTCCCAACTATTATGGTATTGTTCTCCAATATGCGTCCCGTCGTGTCGCCACCTCGTCCGCTCCACCTTTTCCCGTGCGCAAGTCACCAAAGAGATCCGAGCCGAGATAAACTATTTTAATTTACATCCATCGATCCTATACTCCACGAAGGAGTGTACAAATAATCTAGATCGAAAGTAAACTAAAATGAGTGGCTAAACAATGTCATATTTAATTACAAAAATTAAATACTAATTTAGCCTCGTCAACCCCGAGGATTCAAATAATATACAATCACACACACATGCAATCACATACACACATATATAGCCATAATAGTTGGATCTTATGCCTGCAACCAAAATGTTATCATACGCACATCCTACTATCATCCGGCATACACAATATATGATAAGTGCGTGAAAGTAACCGAATCCAAAAACACACAAAACTAGAAACCGTGGCTCTGATACCATTTTGATGGCATGCTCGGAGGCTCGGAGGCTCCCATGTCCCCGGATTAAAATTTTCACTAATGAAAACTAATCCGGATGGGATGAGTTTCCTAAGCTCAATCAATTCGTCGTCGTGCTAACGACTTGAGCGATCGCTTGAACAAACTAGTTGTTCAAGCAACCAAACTCTTCTAGTCGGTTAGCCGCGGAAGAGACGACAGACGGATCACCGGTTTTTGTGTTTTATCTTCGGGGTCCATGATTATACAAATACATATGGATGTAGACATGTATAATCAACATATACAAATATATTAATAAGAACATGTAAAGATCAATAATAAAACTTGTAAAACTTTTATACCTCTCGATCTTCTACTGTATGTCCTAACCTCCTTGTAGACTTCGTGTGGGCGAAGATCCTCTACAAGTTGAAGCTTCATAGATCTTCTTCAATCAAAAGAAAGAAGAACTCTCCTTCCCTTCTTGCTTGAGCCAACCACCAAGCCACAAAGGCTTGTTGCCGCCAGCCCCAAGAAAAGAGAGAACAAGATGGCCAACCAAGGAACCAAACAAGGGAACAATCCCTAGCTCCTAGTGTCGCCGACCAAGAGGAAAAGAAGAGGAGAAGATGAATAGGTTGAGCTCCGACCAAGGTAGAGGGAAGAGAGATAAGTGCCGGCAACACCTTAGGAAGAAGAAGAGCACCTCTCCTATTGTTGCCGCCCACTCCAACTCCCAAACCCTAGCCGCCCAACCAAACCCTAACCTCCCTAGGGTTTCTTGCCGCCCAAGCTATGATAGGCAAAACCCTAATCTCTCTTAAACCATCAACCACCCTTGCCGTCCACCTTAAGCCCCCCCTTTTATAGAGTTAGGCATAAGCCTTGGTTTAATCTCCACCGTTGGTTCTAGGGATTTAATCTCAACCGTCAGATCTATAGATTTAATCTCAACCGTCGGATCGAGAGATTTAATCTCCACCGTCGATTCTAGGGATTTAATCTCAACCGTCGGATCTAGAGATTTAATCTCAACCATCGGATCTAGAGATTTAATCTCCACCGTCGGTTCTAGGGATTTAATCTCAACCGTCGGATCTAGAGATTTAATCTCAACCATCGGATCTAGAGATTTAATCTCCACCGTCGGATCTAGAGTTTTGTTCTCCATCATTGGATCTAGGCTCCATGAGGTTTTATTAGGCTACGATAGGGACCATGAGGAGGAGTTGGATCTTGGCCACCCGATGGATCGGAACCACACAAACTTGATCCATCAATGATGTTCCATTCCACTAGAGGATCATCATTGAATTACCTCACCAACCCCCATAAATTAATATGGGCTCCATACATTATTTGTACATCCATCTCCCCGTGTTTAAGATATCGAATATTCGTCAATTAATTGATTTACTGACCATCAATCAATAAATATCTCTCTCCTCGAGTAATACCACTCAACCTTATCATCATGTTGACTAAGTCAACCTACAAGGTTTGCACGATGAACCTTATGAGCTCCTCAAGGGGACATCATCAACCTAATATATAGGACACAGTTTTCTCCTATAATTAACGACACACCATGTAAATAATATCATTTCCCAACTTACCGGGTATATTGATTTAATCCATATAAATCTCACCCTTTGGTAAATCAAAGAAATAAATACTAAGTACATGTGCCCGTTATTATATCGGGATTAAGAGCATGTACAACATAATATCCTAGGTCCGATTCAATTATGTAGTCAGCAATAAATTGAATCACCTCTATGTCGGTCCTGCTCAATACACCTAAGTGTACTAGTGTAACTCTATGTCAAGACAAATCAATACCAAGCTACACTACAACCATGCCAATGGTCTATCCAAAACCATCTTGGTTGTGAGCCTCTACTTATATTCTACAAGGGATTGATAACATGATCTTTTGTACCACACCAAGCACCATGTTATCTACAATGTAAAGTATTAGACAATATGCACACATATAATAAATATAAAGTGCAAACAATGATCATGTGATTCTTATTTCAAAATAAAATGTTCATACAAAAAAGCTAGGCTTTCATTATACATCCCAACATTAGAGCCCAATCCTTCTTCTTGATTTTTCTTCCTTCTTCGTCTTTTGGAGTGTCGAAACCTACTAAGACACTAATCTAATTATCAAAGTCACACATTAAAAAATGCATCATTCTACCTTTCCAATATGCAAAATCTTCGCGGTCGAAGGAAGGTGGAATGTTGATGTCGTGACCCAATCTTTCTTGGAAATCCATCTTCTTCCCTCTAGTGCGCTCCCTCGGATGTGAAGTCGGTGAAGAGCTCCTAGCTCTAATACTAATTGTTAGGAATATTGCGCCCGCTAGAGGGGGGTGAATATCATTGTCCGTCGACAATGGATTTCGTTCGTGATCGTGATTGCTACAAATATATTAGTAAGCAGCGGAAATAGAAATAATACAATGCAAACACACAAACACGATCAAAACACAAGGATATAACGTGGTTCGGAACGGAATGGTTCCTACTCCATGGATTGGGCTCGTAAGAGCCCCAGCGATGCCAATCACACACCACTACTCAAATAACTCCTTCTCGGAACAATCTGGAAGTGGAGAAATCTCGTACAATAGTTCTTACAATAATAAGAATGAAATACAAGCAAATACACTAAAATGCAAGTAAAGAAAACTTTACTAAGAGCTTTTGGAATGTTTTCTTGTTGGTTGCTTGAATTGCACTTGGAGACCCTGATTTGCAGCAGCAAATCACCCCAAAAATGTCCAAGAACTGATGCCAAATCCTCCCTCCATGAGCTCCCTTTAAAGCTGCTCCTTGGGCTAGATTTTGCCTGGCAATCGACTGATCGGGACCATCAGTCGACTGCCCCTGTAGTCATTGTCTCACAACGGCATGAAACACATTGGATAAGTCCAACGGATACCCCATCAGTCGACTGATCATACCCATTAGTCGATTGATGGCTCAATCAGTCGAGTGGTCGGGCCGATCACTCAACTGGAGAACCTTCTGTGCTCGAGATCCCGAGCACCAGTCGACTGATCACCATATATCGATCGCAATCGCTGCCAAGCCGATCACAAGCTCGCAATGATCACAAGACATACTTCCCACAGTCAAACCCTAGTTGACTCCCACCAGTCGACTGCCCCATGGTCCCAGTCGACTGATACACCTCAAACATGAGGTTTTAACCTCAAACATGAGGTTTTAACCCAAGTATGGTGCCCTCATACTTGCTAGAACACCCATAGCCTAGACCTAAGCCTCCTAGCCACCTCCGTCAGCCTCGCGCCTATCGGATCCCTCCAAGTCATCCATGACTTGTTCATCTATACGCTAGCCTTCAGGTGCTTCCATCGGCTATTGTCATGCTAATGGTGTCTACATCACCAAGGCACATTGGACTTACGCTGCCAAGACTCCCGCTTAGACTTTACGCCGCCAACCATTGGACTTATGCTGCCAAGACTCCCGCTTGAACTTTACGCCACCAATATTCCCCTTGGACTTTCCAAATGCCAAGACTCAATCTTGGACTTTCCCTTGCCAACCCATGTTGGACTTTCCATGCCAAGACCCATGCTTGGACTTTCCTTTGCCAAGACCCATGCTTGGACTTTCTTTGCCAACCCATGTTGGACTTTCCATGCCAAGTACACAAGACTTGGACTTTCCCAAATGCCAAGTGTCCCACTTGGACTTTCCATGTCAAGTACCCATGACTTGGACTTTACCATGACAATCACATTGTTATACGTTTTGTCGAACATCAAAACATCGCTCAAGTCAGACTCGAGTCCGGTCAATCATGACCTGGGCCGATTGCACCAACACACTCATGGTTGACTATCCTAGGGTTTTCCTAACCGTTAAGGATGGACTTGGGAACCCAATATAGATTCTTTCTAATAGGATTCACCAAATACTCCTTAGGGATCCATTTCCTTGCTACCATTGTGGTTTTTGTTTGTCCCCTAGCAATCAAACAGTGGTAGGCCTTTTCATTTTTGGATCCCTTATATCCTAGGCCCTTCTTGTTAAAGCTTGCTCTTGGCTCCCAATGATCATATTTAGGGTGTTGGAGCCAATGATAAATTTTTCTAAGGCCTTTGTAAGAAATTCTACCTTTTCCCTTAAAGTCTTATTTTCCTCAACTAAGCATGCATCATTTACACTAGAAGCAATATCATTAACATGTGAGCATGCATTTTCAAGTTTTTCTTCTAGGGAATTAATTTCATTTTGCATGCACTTATTTTTTTTATTAACCCTAAATAAGTCCTTAGTTAAACTAGTAATCATTGAAATGACCTTTTTAAGGGGAAGATTTGTTACCTCACTTACCCAATCCACTTTTTCCGATTCCGATGAGGTAGACACTCCCCCTTCACTTGAGCTCTCCTCCTCACGTGTGCTTCTTTCTTCTTGCTCGGAGGAGGTGGAGTCCAAGTCTTCTATTGCCATAAGTGCAAGGCTTGTGAAGGCTTGATCTTCCTCTAATGAAGATGGATCATCCCATGTCGCCTTGTGTGCCTTGGCCTTCCCTTTTTCTTTTGGTTTTCTTTCTTCTACCTTTTTCTTGCTCCCCTTCTTCTTCTCTTCTTTCTTTCTTCTTTCTTCCTTGCTTTTGTTCAAGATGGGAGAATCATCCCTTATGTGTCGCTCTCCTTGGCAATTGTAGCAAATGATTTTTCTCCTTGGCATTCTCCTCCTATCATTAGATTTGTTAAACTTAAAATTTTTCAAAGCACGTCTTACCTTCCTTACCATATAGGCTTCTTCATTGCTATCCATGGAGGAGGAGGATGAATCTTCATCAGATGAAGAGGGTGAAGACATCTTCTTCTTTCCCTTGTTTGCTACTAGTGCTACTCCCTTTGATTGACTCCTTGGTTCTTCTACTATACCTTCAAGTCTTGTTTCATGAAGCTCCATAGTAGAAAAGAATTCCTCTAGAGTACTTACCTCTAGATTCTTTGAAATGTAGAAGAAGTCCACCATTGAGCTCCACTTTGATGACTGGGGAAATGCATCAATTGCTTTGATTATCATGTCCCGGTTGGAGAGCTTTTCACCTACACTTGACAATCCATTAATTATCTCCTTAAACCTAGAATGCAAAGATAATACCTTCTCCCCTTTGTCAAGCTTTATATTGTTGAGTTGGGAGCAGAAAAGGTCGCGTCTTGCAAGCTTTGCTTCAGAGGTGCCTTCATGAAGCTCCACTAGCTTCTCCCACATCTCCTTGACACTAAGGCACTCTCCAATTCTATTGATTTCTTGTTGAGGGAGCACATTGTAGAGATGGTGCTTGGCTCTTGAATTTGCAAGGTGCTCCTCTCTTTGCTTCTTGGTCCACCTTGATTTTTCTATTGGCTTCCCCTCTTCATCCCTAGGCAAATCGAAATTGGTTTCCATTGTAATCATAATATCAAAATCCGTTTCGAAAAATACCTCCATGCACTTCTTCCACCAAACAAATTCGTCCTCGAACTTGGGTAGATGAATATTGGAGTCGACCATCTCTTGTCGTGCTTGTGTTGGCGATTAGTCCTCGACAAGCTCCTCGCTCTGACACCACTTGTTGGAGAATCAGTGGCCGGCTAGAGGGGGGTGAATAACCTTATATGAACTTTGATCGCGTCTTGATTGTCTACGATTAGGTTAGCACAGCGAAAATATAATGCTAAAGTAAAACAATTAAGACAATGCAAAGAAACAAAGAATACAAATGCTAACAAGACATGTAATGTGGTTCACGGTCCTTGCCGCTAGTACATGACCCAATTCATTCCAGGTGAATCACGCCTAAACCAATTCCACTAGTCTCTCCTTTGCACTAAGCTAGGTGGAGGTAAACCTTTCTTACAATCTCCTTCTTTATAATATGATTGAAATAATAGCAAGAAAGAGGGAAGAAAATGTTTAGGGCACTTGGGAGTATGATTGGAGTTCAAGTATTAACCATCCCAAGTGACCTAAGGCCCCTTCTCATAGGGAAGAGGTCATTCTTCCCGTTGGGCACCGAGCAGTCGACTGATGTAGCCATCAATTGATTGCTGTTGTAGTCGTTGCCTCGCAATGACCTTATCTACGTCGACTTCCAGCCAATGGCTCCCACATCAATCGATTGATCATCCCCATCAGTCGACTGATGGAGCCATCAGTCGAGTGACCGAAGTGATCACTCGACTGATTAACCTTATGTGCCCGAACTTGCCTCGATCATTTGACTACCTTCCCTTGGAAGTCGACTGATGGTCAAGCAATCAACTGCCAAACCCTAGTAGTTGACTATTGGGCTAAAAATAGTTCAGTCGAACATCGATCGAGTCCAATCGACCTAGAGCAGTCGACTGCTACCTATAGCAGTCGACTGGTGTCGGGTAAAACCTCAAACCAACCTTTGGTTGAGCATCCACACTTGACTTAGCCATTCAACCAAGTTCACCTATGAGCTACCCTGTCCTGGGTTACAATCGCTCACTCTCATCTCCCTTGGAGTCCTTCGCCTTGAAGCTTTTCGTCCTGCCACGTCCTTTGGATGCACCAAGTGTACGGCTTCGCAATGTTATCCTTTGCGTCTCGCCCTGAAATCTACTTCCTTAGCTTCACTCCAATGCTCCTCGTCTGGCGGTCCCTCGGATGCACCAAGCGCACGACTTCGCAATGTCATCCTTCACCGACTCAAGGACCGAGTCATGAGATGGTGATCTTGCCAATGCTTTGTCAAGCTAACCATGTGTGAATTACTAAGTCCTGCATGACTTCAACACACATATCAAATCCACAAACATCCTAACTTAAACCTTTGCCACACACATCAAAACACATCATTCATGGGTTGATTGCCCTAATAGACTTTACCATTTCCAAGACCCATGCTTGGACTTTCCATGCCAAGTGTCCCACTTGGACTTCTCTATCATATGGTCAACCCCATGTCAACCATATAGTCAACCTATTATCAAACAATGGTCAACTCATCCTCAAATATCAAAATACTACTCGAGTCTGGTCAATCGTGACCTGGGCCTATTGCACCAATATCTAGGTGTCAGTTTGAGTCTTCAGTTGCAACTCCTCTGAATTGGCTTTGCTGGACCATGTGTATGAGTGCAGGCTTCAGTTCAAAATTATTATATGTGATGGACAATTCAGCTATACTAGGCCTATACCCTCTAGCACTGGGAGCTGCATAATCTCTCAGAGGATGGCTATCTAGGTTTGCCAAAGGGGCATCATGCTCCTCCATAACTCTTTGTGCATCCCTCCTTCGATGGTAAGTTCTTTCTATTTCTAAATCAATCGAAAGTAGGTTTTACGATCTTATGCGTCTGTGAATACACTGAACCAAGTTACGCAATCTGAAGTGTATATGCTAGTCATTGAGTGGGAAATTAAATAACTAAATAAGATAAACCTAAAAATTGTACTAATAAAATTAATCTAGACTGAATATAAATAATAGGAATCCAAAACTAAATAAATTGAAATGGAATAAAATAAGAAAATAAATTTAATCTAGGTTTGATCCAAACTATCCACTTTCGATTCTATATCGAATCAATAGTCCCCAGCAACGGCGCCAAAAACTTGGTGCACGTGACCATGACCTCCAATATTCAATGAGAATCATCAAGGACTTGAAGCGCACGCTCATGCTCAATGCCCGCAAGTGAACATATGTTGTTAAGTAATAAAAGATGTATCGATCCCACAGAGATTGGGATTCGAATATCGTTTGTCTAGTGGATATTGTTATTCGAAGTAAATGTCCTAAGAGTGAAGGTTGCAAGATCAATGATAGTCCTAACTCAAGTACGATGTCACTTGGAGGAAGCGAAGGTAGGTTTGAAGTTCCCTAAAAAGATTCTAGGACTTCTATTTCACTTGTGCGTCGTGAAACATGCTATAAATTTAATGCTTTTTAGATCTCTAATTACGATCTTGTGGGAGGATCATCATGCTTTTGCCCAATGAACTTTTGGTTCTACCGAAAGCTACTTATTCCTAACCAAGTTTCCCTTTCGGATTGTCAGAGCTTAGGGGGTTGATACCGTTGGGAGCCCTCTATCACTAAGGTCCCTCAACCCTTCTAGAGTTAATGTCACCTACTTTGGGCCTTCTTTGAAGATAGGTTATCGAAGTATCTACTCCATAGTTAGATGAGAATAAACACAAGACATCTCAAGGAAATTCATTACAATGCAAATAGAACGAAAAATAGAGAAAATAGTTTCTATTATATTCGATGTCGTGTCTTGGCTCTTCTCCACGGTGTCGGAGCATCGAGTCAGATCTTCAAGCCACTTTTTTCCTCCCCATTGTGAGTCTCCGGTGCTTTTTAAGGCTCCTTCTTGTCGTCCTAGCCGTCGGGCCTCCCCCTCAAGGTTTGGGTGTGCCTTTTTATTTATAGAAGAGAAGCGACTTCCATTAAAACCCTATGAAACCCTAATCTGCATCAAATCGGGCTGACACCACATGGTCGACCATGTGGCACACTAGAAATCCTAGCACAACCATGTGAGATTCACATGACCCGACCGTGTCTTCCTCTAAATCGTCATATAAACATCGTCTTTTGGTCCGTAGCATGCCCATGTTTTGGGGGAACACGACCAAAGCATGCTTGCCTACCTTGGGCTTCCATTATGTGTCATTTTATCTCCTAAAATACACATGAAAATAGCAAAAATAGATCTCTGAACTAGAAAATAGGAAATGAACTCAAAACAAGGAAAAATATGCATGAAACAAGTATAAAATGCAATAAGATGTGTGCTAAAACTACTCCTAAAATCCTATATGATTCATACACATCAAATGTCATTGTCCCTTAGGTAACCCTGAAGCTCTTAGCTTAAGTATTCTCTACCTCGATCCGATTGAAGTACTTTGATACTTTTCCCAAGTTATTTCTCTACTTCATGTCTAAATTCTTTGAACTTTTCAAAGGCCTCAGACTTGTATCTCAATAGATACACATACTTAAATCATGAACAATCATCGTTGAAGGTAATGAAGTAGTTATAACCTATTCGTGCTTGAGTTGACATCGATCAACATACATCAGTATGTACAAGGCCCAAAACATCAAGCTTTATTTCACCTTTTCTCTTAAAAGTAACTTTGTCATCTTACCTTTTAAGCATAAATCGCATGTGTCAAATGAATCCAATTCAAAAATCGAAGTCCTACATCGGTAAGACATGGAAAAGATCATATGTTTATAAGATGAACAGATATCTCCATTGGTATGTGACCTTTTGGGTAAAGCCGAAAAACAAAAACATGAGGGCTTAGGCCCAAAGTAGACAATATTATACCATTATAGAGATATGTGAATCTTATAGGCACTAATAATTGGTATTAGGGTCATGGTCCATGTTAAGACATGCACCTCGAATGAAGGAAGTGAGGCTCCCATGTCCGGATCTAGAGAACTAGACACCAGGCGTGAAGTTCTGTTGAGTCTAGAGGACCGAACAATTAGCAAGAAGTTCAGTTGGGTCAGGAGGATCGGACAACAAGTAGGAAGTCCAGCTGGGTCAGGAGAAAGTCCTGGTGGGTTGAGGATGGGACATCAAGCAAAGGAAGTCCTTTGAGGACAAATAGGCTTGAGGAGGGCACAATGTGGTCCTTCGTTTTAGGAGGGATTGTTGGGAGTATTGAGAATACAATCAAAGTACCACATTGGTAAGACATGGAAAAGATTATGTGCTTATAAGCTGAAAAGATATCTCCATTGGTATGAGGCCTTTTGGGTAAAGCCCAAAAATAAAAATATGAGGGCTTAAGACCAAAGTGGATAATATCATACTGTAGGGATGTATACTGAAAAGTCTATCTTTTGTATGAACATCTTTATTTTGAAATAAGAATCACATGATCATTGTTTGCATATTTTTATGGTTATGCAATATTGTCTAATACTTTACATTATAGATAACATGGTGTGTGGTGTCACACGGGAGATCATGTTATCGGCTCCTTGAAAAGTATAAGTAAAGGCTCACAACCGAGATGGCTTTGGACAAACCATCGGAATGGTTGTAGTGTGATTTGGTATTGGTTTGTCTTGACCATTGAATCACACTAGTGCACTTTGTGTGTATTGAACAGGACCAACTTAGAGGTGATTCGATTTATTACTGACTACATAATCGAATCGGACCTCAGATATTATATTGTACATACTCTTAATCCCGATATAATAACGGGCACATATACTTAGTACTCATCTCTTTGATTTACCAATGGGCGAGATTTATAGATTAAATCGATAGGCTCGGTAAGTTGGGAGATGATATTATTTATATGGTGTGCCATTGATTATAGGAGAAAATCGTGTCCTATATATTAGGATGATGATGTCCCCTTGAGGAGCTCATAAGGTTCATCATGTAAACCCTGCAGGTGGACTTGGTCCGGCATGATGAAAAAGTTGAGTGGTACTACTCATGGAGTTAGATGTCAATTAATTAATGGTCAGTAAATTAATTAATCGACGGACATTCGAGATCTTAAACACGGGGAGGAAATGTACAAATAATATATGGAGCCCATATTATCATATGGGGGTTGGTGAGGTAGATCAATGATGATCCTTTAGTGGATTGGATCATCATTAGTGGATCGGACTTTATGTGGGCTTGATCCATGGGTGGCCAAGATCCAACTCCTCCTCATGGTCCCTAATGTAGCCTATTAACACCTCATGATGCTTAGATACAAAGGATAGAAATAAATCTCTAGATCCAAAGGTAGAGATTAAATCTCTAGATCTGACGGTTGAGATTAAATCTCTAGATCCGACGGTTGAGATTAAATCCTTAGAACCAATGGAGGAGATTAATTCATGACTTATCCCTAACTCTATAAAAGGATGTCAAGGGAGTTGGCGTGGGAATTATTGATGAGAGCTAGGGTTTTTGGGCGGCAAGGAAGAGGAATCCTAGTTGAGATAGGATTAGGATTAGGGTTTGGAGGCAAGGGTGGCACCAAATAAGGAAGGTATTCTTCTCTTCTTCTTCCTCTTTTGGCCAACGTCCAACACCTCTCCAAGCTCTTTTCCAGCCTTGGTCGGCACCCAAAAGCTCCCTTCTCCTTCTCCTTAGGTGGTGGAAACAAGATATAGGGCTTCCCTTGGTGTCTTGGTAGTTTTCCATCATCTTCTTCTCCTTCTAGTTGGCCGGCGGCAAGGAGATTGTGTGTTCCTTGTTGGTTGTTTCTAGAGAGGAGAAAAACCTTGTTTCTATTCTTCCTCTTGCTTTGGAAGAGCAAGGAAGGAAGATTTGCGATCTAGGAGCTTCGACTTTTGGTAGATCGTCGCCCACACGACGTCCAAAAGGAGGAAGGTCATACATTAGAAGATCAATAGGTATATCTATTCTCTTTTCTTTTTTATTTCTTACTTGTTTTTGTTTTGCAAATATAAGCATGTTATATTTCTGTAAATGGCTAAATAATACTTGGATCCTGAGCATAAACACGAAAACCGGTAATCCGGACATCGTCTATTCCGCGGCTACTCGTAGAATAGAGGATGGTCGCTTGAACAACTAGTTTGTTCAAGTGACCTCTCTAAACGAATAGCACGACGATGACTTGGTTGTTTGGGCAATCCCTTTTGTCTAGGATTAAATTTTTTTTAATCCGGGGACATCGATGGGATCGCCATGAACAAACGACCAAGGTGAAGTAGGAAGTGAAGTTTCCTTTCACGGACTCGATAAGCAAAACCTTTACAATTGGTATCAGAGCTTCCGGGCAAAACCTTACACATACCACTATGGAGATATATGAATCTTGTAGGCACTAATACAAAATACCCCAAAATGCCAAGCTTGTGCAATTTTCTCATGCAATCCTTATTGATAAGGTCAAAACAACAATGCCACATATAGAAGGTTAATTTATTATCTATTTTAGCATGTTTGCTACACGATTTGATATTGAATACTTCATTGGATATATCTAACATGTAGATTCCATTGTTTAATATTCTCATTTCATAACGAACACCATTCAACGTTGTGTAACAACAATTGTTACTAAAAGTAAAATGGAGATCTTTTCTGATGGTTTCCTCTTCTTCGACCTGCTTAGATCCCCTTCTCCCTTCTTTAGATCCTTTTCTGATCGCCTGGGATCCTTGAACTGTAAACTGGATCTGTCACTTTAGAGAAGAATGTTAAGGGTGGGTCGGCTTCTTGGCACGACCCCCGATGCTCAAGTCAGATACAGTAGGAGAATGAAAAAAATAAAATGCAAAAAGAAGAAGGAAGAAGAAGATCTTTGAGGTACCGAATAGCGAAGAGAAAAATCAATCCCTTTCTCCTTCCACCTCTGCCCCTTTTATAGGAGATTCATCCAACCTCTTCTTGAAATGGATTTACTTTAATGCCCCTTCCAACCTGTTAAGATGTAATCACTTTTTCCACTCCTTTTCAAAATAGTTCCTTTCACACTCCCCATGTATTCCTAATCTCCCTGCCAATCATTAATCAAATAAATATACAAAAATATTAATAACACTTCTTTAACACATTCCCTGTCACCTCCTGTACCCGAAAATACCCCCATCCCCCTTTTTCACCTTCTCCAGAAAGAGTCTCGAAAAATCATGTATCACTCGAAAAATAGACATACTGCTTGAGAAATACACTAACAACTCGGGAAACTTACTGACTACTCGAGAAATATATAATCTTCTCGGGACATACATAATCTGACCAGGAAAACCCAACTCTCACATGCATTGTGAACTATTCTGCTTCTCCCTACTTGGCACGGAAATTGCACATAAGACTCGAAAATTATATACACTGCTCGGGAATTACATACATCGATTGGGAAGTGCACATACTACTTTGTCAGCATAATTACTTAATTCTAAGTACAACTAATTTGCTCACCCTTACTCAGCTTGGGAATTACACATACTACTTGAGAATTACATACATCGATCGAGAAATGTACATACTACTCTGTCGACACAATTACTTAACTCTGAGCACAACTAAACTGCTCACCCCTACTCAGCTCAGGAATTACACATACTGCTCGGGAATTACATACATCGATTGGGGAATGCACATACTACTCTGGCAACACAATTACTTAACTCTGAGCACAACTAAACATCTCACCCCTACTCAACTCGGGAATTACACATACTGCTCGACAATTACATACATCGATCGAGAAATGCACATACTACTCTATCAACACAATTACTTAGCTCTGAGCACAACTAAACTACTCACCCCTACTCCGCTCCGAAATTACATATACTACTCAAGAATTACATACATCGATCAAGAAACATACTAACTAGTCAAGTATTACATATATCAATCGGAAAACATATATATTGCTTGGGAAACATACTAACTGGTCCAGAATCCCACTTGATGCCTTTTGAAAAACATGCTAAGTATCTGACTGAAAATACTGACCCCATCATAAGTTCCCGCTATTTAGTAAAATTGAAGAGCATAGTCGAGTGAAGTTTTACAAGTTTGCCATTACTGAAAAAAAATTCTTGCCTTAGCTGTCAAAACAAAAACTTCTCTGCCTTAACTGATAAAATAAAACTTCTTTGCCTTAGCTAAAAACCCCACACCCATCATAAGTTCCCCTTCTTTAATGAAACTGAAGAGCAAAGTCGAGTGAAGTTTCACAAGTATGCCATTACTAAAAAAATTTTCTTGCCTTAGCTGTTAAAACAAAAACTTCTCTACCTTAACTGATAAAACAAAACTTCTCTGCCTTAGCTGATAAAACAAAACTTCTCTGCCTTAGCTGATAAAACAAAACTTCTCTGCCTTAGCTGATAAAACAAAACTTCATTGTCTTAGCTAAAAACCCCACACCCATCATAAGTTCCCCCTTGTTAGTGAAACTGAAGAGCGAAGTCGAGTGAAGTTTCACAAGTTCGTATTGATATAGATTATGTTATACCAAACATATAACCACAAATTGTTATAAAAGACATAAGGCTTTAAACTGTTAGGTGCATGACCTTCAATTGTCATACTAGGCGCAGGGCCTTCAATTATCATGTTAGGTCCAGGGCCTTAAACTTGAATGTTAGCAATATACCTACCATATAGCTAGTGTTATAATTCCCGTGGGGGAAATATAATTACCTATCCCATAGGTTATTATATGAGGCATGAGAACCTTGAGAACATTTTACCTGTCATATAGTTGGTGTTATAGTCCCTGTGGGGGAATATAATTATCTAGCTCATAGGCTGTTATATTAGGCATAAGAGCCTTGAGAGCATTTTAACTTCCATATAGTTGGTGTTATAGTCCCCATGAGGGAATGTAGCTACCTAGCCCATAGGCTGTTATAGTAGGCGTAAGAGCTTTGAGTCAATTTTTATCTCCGGACCCCTGCAGAAGGAAATTTGTTATACCTTAGTCTCCTGTGTTAGGCATAAAAGCCTTAGAAAAATGTAGCTAATCCCTGCAAAAGAACATTAGCTAGCTCTTAGGCTCGTGTATTAGGCATAAAATTCCTTAGAAAAAAACATCTGCTTCCTGTAAAAGAATTTTTAAAGAAAATGTTAGAGCCGAGAAAAAAATACAACAATTCCCCCTTAACTTCATTTTTCCCTGCATCCATCATTTTACTTCATTTTTTCACCTTTCCCTTTAAAGGGCACCACTTCACTTTTACACTTAGCCATTAACTCCTACTTTGCTCTTACAAAACCCTAACTTCATTTGTCCTCAACACCTTCAAACCCTTCGCGACAAGCCTCCTTTCATGGCTTCTTCCTCCTCCAACCCTCCCTGGTACGAAACGACCCCTAGCCGACTAACCTTCAATCACTCTTTCTTTCTTCACGAGCCCAAATACATCCCCGAGGGCTTCACTGTCATCATCCCTACCCCCCACCAGTGACCTCACCAACCCCCAACTGGCACGAGCACTCTATTCACAAGCCAACTTGAAGGGGGTTTATGCCTTCCCGTCCCAAAACCCCTCTTCGATGTCTTAACATACTATGGCATTCCCCTTAACCAACTGACCCCCAATTCCATCCGCATCCTTGTCGGAACCCTAACCATATTCAAACATCTCAACATTCCCCAGACACCCCAGGTCTTCTACTATTTCTCCAACTAAAAATGGTCTATACTGGAGTGTTCTACTTCATGGAACGCCAAGATTACCAGTTTCTGACCGATATGTCAACCTCTCACAATGGCTGGAAAGAGTTGTATTTATATGTCCCCTTAGATCTCATCCTTCAATTCTCTTATTCCTAGAAAACCACTCTCCCCCGACTCCCCGAACTGAAAGCCATCAAAACTCATGTTAACTTCCCCTCCATAGAACCCTTACTAAAATATAAACACTTTAGTATTTCTGAAATTTTGTAAGAGCCCATTTTGTCTTAATATGGGTTGTCCCCCTTTCAATCACCCGAAGCTCACCCAATCAGTAAGTATCACCTTCACTGTATATTTACTGCTTTTATTTTCACATGTATATTGATACCTTATTTTATAGAAGATATTATGCACCCCGAAAATGCCAGAAGTTTGGGAAAAAAAACAACAAGAGAAATGAAAAAGATTTGAAGCAACTACCACTTCCACCTCTAACCAAGGACCTTCATCAGTAATTAGTCCTTTTCCTACTACTGCCTATTTTAATTACCTTTGTTCAACACTTGAAAATACTTCACAAATTATTTACACCTCTGCATCACAAGTTCCCACCGAACTCCCACAAGGTCATATCATCACTCTCTCAGAACTAGAGCAACTCTCCCTTACCATAATAGATCCTACTCAACTTCCTCCTCCACCCGAACCCATTCAAAATCCCTTTCCCCCTTTCAACATCTTACTTCTTGTAGAGCCCTCTTCATCTCCCTGAGAACCATTGCCTCCTCGAATACACTTATCCATGGTCCACTTTTTGATCCCTCCAATGATCCAATTGAACTTTCCTCATCTCCTTCCCCCTCTTCCTCTGCTAATGATCTTCCTTTAGTCTCTTTATTTCCAATTAGACAATAACATCCCTTACCTCCCTCTAGCCCCATAATTCCTGAAGTCACCACTACCTCCCCTCTGGATCTTCTGGTACAAATTGTATCAGATTCCTACACCATCCCTCCCCCATCTTCTCCTCTAGAACTTCCTATGTCCCCTTCTAGTCCTAATTCTCCTCATATACCTCCCACATCTTCCCCTCCTCCTGATACTTCGATTCCCATATCAGATTCTACTCTACCGTAAACTATCCCTTTCTTCACTCATTCTGAAATTCCTCTATTTTTATAAGAGTTCCAGCAGAGCCTCCGAATGGTAAACTTCTTCCTTTTACTAATTTACTTCTTTGTGCAAATAGATCTTTCACATCACTTTTTACTTTGTCTATTTTTCATAGAACCTCCAAGCTTCATGATTTTAGCCAATGGTTTATTGAGTCCCACATCTAAGGACTTTCAAACCAACCCTACTGCTCCTTCAACATCTTCATAGAGATTGCAGACCAGTCCCCTTGCATCTCCTAACTAGGCTGAGAAAGAAGATGTGTATCAACAAAAACTGCAGAAGCTTTAATTTCAAGTACAAACCCTTACTGTTGAGCGAGCCCAGCTACTATCAGAAAAAGAAAAAAAAACTCCATTCAATATGGCCAGGATCTGTAGAAGGCCAAATGGGAAAGTTCTACCAAGAATACCACTATCAGGCTACTTTGAGAACAAGTAGAATTTTACAAGCAACAGGCAGCCTTATCACAAGCAGAAGCTCAGAAACTGGCACAGAAAGAGAAGGACTGACACTTCCAATTGGGTCAGTGCTTTCAACCTTTAGAAGATCTTATAGATGCTTTTAGTGATCTCAAGGATAGAACATATAACAGCCTAGATGAATTTCATTTTCACTTTCATATACTGATGCAACATTTCCACAAACTATCAGATGTTGCCAACGAGCAAACTCGCCGAGCCGCTAGTCTTCACACAGAGTTGACCCATATGCAAGAGACTGAGGCAGAACATTGGGCAGCCCAGGAGACAAAGCTATTAAACAAAACAATGACCAAATATGGAAGATATTTTCAAAGAGGCTTCGAAGGAGCTCTGCAAGAAGCTAACGATAAAGGCCTCCTATCCTCCAAAGAACCTGAGATTCTCCTAGACATAGGAGCTGCCTTCGCTAAATTTCCATCAGAGGCTTATAATACTGAGTCAGACACTGACTCAGAATCATAGAATTGTAGTGAATACTGTAATGAACACCCTCTGTAATGAATTTGTCATATTTTGTGGTAACGAATATTCAATCTTTTGTAAGTATCATATGTATTGAATGGTTTGCCAAGAATATTTATCTTCAGTCTACTTTGCTATCTCAAAATTCGTATTGTGCATATTTCATGTGTACCTATTTCCATGAAATTTCCTATTACTATATTCTATAACAAAGGTCTTCTTTCAGATTTGTACTGTTAATATCCATTCTTCAGACTTCACCACAACTTATATATGCCTTATAACAAAACCAGCACATACACTGTATCAGAAACTGTTTAACCAAAAATTGATCCCCGACATACCCATTATCCTTACCCTAACAAACCAATTTAACTTGACATAGTGACCCCACTCCTAAAAATAAGTGGGAAAAGTTGTTATTTCCCTCCTTTTTCCTCCCCCTTCTTCACTATAAATGCAGAAGCATTCTTCACTCTCCCCCATTCTACAACCTCAAGAAAATGCATCCTATTTCTCTAATTCCCCATCCATGGTTCTCATCCACCTGCTCCAAAGTGACAGGAGAACAGTGTCAATCCTTGTCTTCCCGATTACAACTTCCTTCAGGCTTTCACATAATCGCATCTACCTCTACTGAGCACCCTCACTCACTACCTGGCCAAACAAAGACTTTCTTCTTGGAGAAGATAGAAGTCGACCTATATTTCCCTCTTCATCCATTCTTTTTAGAAGTATCGAAATACTTTTCTATCTCTTTAAATCAGCTAAGTCCCAACTCCTTATGTTTTATGTTAGGCTTTTACCTCATCACATCATACTTATCAATTACCCCATCACCCTTTTTATTTCATTGCTTTTCCAAATAAAATCATTAGAAATTGGTATCTTCTATTTTCAGTCTCGGTCAAATTTTCAATTTCTGACCAGCATCCCTTCTTCACACAAAGGATGGAAGGAACATTATGTAGGGGATCGAAGTGGCCGGCTAGAGGGGGGTGAATAGCCCTCTTTCGTTTGGTGACGTAATTTGCTCGTCTACAAAGTGTTAGTGCAAGCGGAATATGCAAATACAAACAAATAAAGATAAAGAAAAAGATAAACAAGAATACAAACATCAAAACGTAACGTGGTTCACGGCTACGCCGCTAATCCACGGTCCGATTCGTCCACGGTGAATCACTCCGCAAGCTTCCACTAGATCTCTCCTTTGCACAAAGCTAGGTGGAGGTAACCTCTTTTACACAAGAACGCTCCTCTTACAAATATAATGGAAATAAGCTCAAGTAAGAGGATGGAAAGTTTTAGGGCACTTTGGGAGCAGATTGGAGCATTAACATTGGGCCCCCAAAGCCCCACACCCTTCCTCTTTATAGAGGAAGAGGGTTTCTTCCCGTTGACACAGGAGCAGTCGACTGATGTCCCTATCAGTCGACTGGTCCTGTGGTCGTTGCCCAATAACGGTTGCTTTCCACATTGGATTTCATCCAACAGCAACATCATTAGTCAACTGATGGACCATCAGTCGAGTGCTCATGAGCTCGACTCCATTCTGTGGCCGACAACGCCTCCATCAGTCGACTGCCATTCCATGGCAGTTGACTGCTGGGCCAAAATCCCATCAGTCGGATACCAGTCGAACTCTGTTCGACTCAGAGCAGTCGACTATTGTTCTATGGCAGTCGACTGATGTCAGGAAATCTCATCCGACACTTAGCCAAATGGCCAAGTTTCACCTAAGAGCGCTACCCCTTCCCGGGTTACATTCGCTCACTCTCATCTCTCGGAGTCCCTCGCCTTTGAAGTTGTCTTCGTCCGGCCACATCCCTCGGATGTGCCAAGCGCATGGCTCTGCAGCGCCATCCTTCGCGTCTCGCCCTGAAGTCTACTTCTTCCGGCTTCACTCCAAGCTCCTCGTCCGGCGGTCCCTCAGATGCTCCAAGCGCACGGCTTCCGCAAAGCCATCCTTCACCGACTCAAGGACCGAGTCATGAGATGTGAAACTCGCCAAGGCTCCATGTGCGAATTACTAAGTCCTGCAAGACTCCAATGCACATATCAAATCATAATAACAACCTAACTTAAACCCTTTTCCACACACATCAAAATCATATCACGGCAAGAGATTGCCCTAACAATCTCCCCCTTTTTTATGTGTGGCAATCCGTTTAAGTTAGGTAAAAATATTTGATAAAATATTAAGAAAGGAAAGCATGTAAATAACATGATTAGCAACTCTCCCCCTTAATACATGAAACTCCCCATAAATATATTCCCCCTTACTTAAACATACATTTCTCCCCCTTTGACACCATCAAAACTAATTAACAAAATTTATCTAAGCATGGCATCAAGTCTAGAGGGAAACAAAAGCCAAAACATGCCTTAAAATCGGATACAAAAGGTTATTGGGCATGTTATCAGACCACTAGTCGACTGGTTCAGACTACCAGTCGACTATCACGTGCATTTCAGGATTTCTGATTTTCCAGGGTGAATTTTAGAAATGCGTAAAAAATTCCAGAAAATTTGAAAAATAGTGAAATTTGGGGAACACATTTTTTGTAAGTATATCTATTAATGAAAAATAGTTTTTCATCAAAAAACATTATATTTTCAGGTATTTTCCAAAAATCCAAAAGCTTTAAAAACAACTAAGTTTTTGATCATGTTAGTATCCATTTTAACACCTAGTTTTGGTTTGGATTGTTTCAAAACATGAACACACAGATTTTAAAGTAAGAAATTGTTTTGAAAACATGTGAAATATCCAACCATGATCTTTGGGCAATATGTCTATGAATTAAACATAAACCTTCCCCATGATTAGTCTATTATTGCTATTTTGATACTTTAAATGACCATCTAAATGTCATAGGCACTAGTGGACATTTGTATCATCCTAACATCTCACTCATGCTAAATTTTCAATCAAAGTAGCCTATGGTGAGTGTGAGATGCATCCTAAAGGTATTTGTATATACTTAACCATTATTTTCATGCAATTCTATCAAGGTTAAGTATCATCCTAAGAATCCACATGATCATAAAGATATATATGTATGAATTTCACATTATGATCATGATACAAATGTATTCATTAATTTATAATCATGCATTAGATATTATAAAAGACAAAATATCACCCAAAGCATAATTTAAACCTTTTCCCCCATGATTATGTGCCAAATATCAAGATCATAAATCATGATTGCAACCAAGTATAACAAATACATCAATTATCATGATTTAAGCATTATTATCTATTTATGGGCACATTGTCATCACTCAACACTATTTCAAAAAATCATGTCCCGCCATCCTAAGTCAACCAAAAATATGATATAGGTAAAATCCTTATGGTTGACTATCCTAGGGTTTTCCTAACCCTTAAGGATGGATTTTGGAACCCAATATAGATTCTTACCTATGGGGTTCACTAAAAATTCCTTAGGGATCCATTTTCTAACAATTACTTTCTTTTTGTCTTGACCCCTAGCAATTAAACATTTATAGGCCTTTTCATTTTTATTTTCTTTATAACCTAGGACTTTCTTGTTGAAGCTAGTCCTTTGGCTCCCAATTATCATGTTAAGGGTATTGGAGCCTATTGTAAACTTTTCTAGGGCTTTGGTCAAGTGGTCTACCTTTTCCCTTAGAGCCCTATTTTCTTCTATGCATGCATCATTAACATCAAAAGGCATATATTCATGTGAGCATGCATTATCATGACTAGAAGAAATATTATCATTATCATTTAAGCATGATTTTTCTAGCTTATTTTCTAAATCCTTAATTTGATCTAGCATGCATTTGTTTTTCTTCTTTGCTCTAAATAAATCCTTAGTGAGGCTAGAAATCATGGACATTATTTGCTTAGGGGGTAGATTCGTTACCTCACTTACCAAATCTTCCTCTTCTTCGGATGAAGATGGTGAAGAAGCTACCCCTTCACTAGAGCTCTCCTCACTTGTGCTTGATCCTTCACTTTCGGAGGAGGATGAGTCTAGATCGTCAAAAGCCATTAGGGCAAGGTTGGAGTAGACATGTTCTTCCTCTTCGGATGATGAAGATGATGAGGAGGGATCATCCCATGTCCTTGCCTTGAGAGAATTGGTCTTCCCCTTTTCCTTGGTCTTCTTCTCTTCTTCCTTTTTCTTCTTGCTCCCCTTCTTCTTCTTCTTTTCTTCCTTCTTTCTCTTCTCCTCCTTGCTCTTGTTCAAGAGGGGACAATTGTCCCTTATGTGTCCCTCTCCTTGACAATTGTAGCAAATAATCTTTCCCCTTGGTCTTCTACTCCTATAATTAGATTTATTAAATTTAAAACCTTTTAATGCACGCCTTACCCTCCTTACCATATAGGCTTCTTCCGTGCTATCCATGGAGGAGGAGGAGGATGCTTCATCGGAGGAGGAGGGAGTCTTCTTCTTCCCTTTGTGGGCCATCAAGGCTACCCCTCTTGAAGGTTGAATTCTAGGCTCTTCAACTATTCCTTCAAGTCTTGTTTCGTGGAGCTCCATTGTTGAGAAAAATTCCTCCAAGGTACTCACTTCCAAGTTCTTGGAGATGTAGAATGAGTCCACCATTGAGCTCCACCTTGAGGATCGAGGGAAGGCATCTATTGCCTTCATAAGCATGTCCCTATTTGAAAGCTTCTCTCCTACACTAGATAAACTGGTTATTATCTCTTTAAATCTAGAGTGTAGTGAGGTTACCTTTTCTCCCTTTTCTAATTTGATGTTTGATAGTTGGGAGCGGAGGAGGTCTCTTCTTGCAAGTTTGGCCTTCGAGGTACCTTCATGAAGCTCTACTAGCTTCTCCCACATCTCCTTGGCACTAGAGCATTCCCCTATCCTATTCACTTCTTGTTGGGGGAGTACATTGTAGAGGTGGTGCTTGGCCTTTGAATTTGCTAAGTATTCTTCCCTTTGCCTCTTGCTCCACCTTGATTTCTCCAATGGCTCCCCTTCTTCATTCCTAGGCAATTCGAAACCGTTTTCCATAATCAAAAGAATTTCAAAATCGGTCTTGAAAAATACCTCCATTCTCTTTTTCCACCAAGAGAATTCGCCTTCGAATTTCGGTGGGTGAATGTTTGAGCCGGCCATTCTTGAGTGTGCTTGTTGTGGTGGTTAGTCCTCGACAAGCTTTCCTTGGCTCTGATACCACTTGTAGGGGATCGAAGTGGCCGGCTAGAGGGGGGTGAATAGCCCTCTTTCATTTGGTGATGTAATTTGCTCATCTACAAAGCGTTAGCGCAAGTGGAATATGCAAATACAAACAAATAAAGATAAAGAAAAAGATAAACAAGAATACAAAAAATACAAACACCGAAATGTAACATGGTTCATGGCTACGCCACTAATCCACAGTCCGATTCGTCCATGGTGAATCACTCCGCAAGCTTCCACTAGATCTCTCCTTTGCACAAAGCTAGGTGGAGGTAACCTCTTTTACACAAGAACACTCCTCTTACAAATATAATGGAAATAAGCTCAAGTAAGAGGATGGAAAGTTTTAGGGAACTTTGGGAGAAGATTGGAGCATTAACATTGGGCCCCCAAAGCCCCACACCCTTCCTCTTTATAGAGGAAGAGGGTTTCTTCCTGACATCAACTCATGTCCCTATCGCTGATCGTTCTCGTGGCCGCTGCCCAATAACGGCTTTCACGCTTGGATTTCATCCAACAAAGAACATCATTAGTCAATCGATGGACCATCACGAGTGCTCATGAATAACGCTCCATCCATCCGCCATTCCATGGCGCTGATCACTGGGCCAAAATCCCATCGATCGGATACTGGGCCGAACTCTGTTCGACTCAGAGCAGTCGATTGTTGTTCTATGGCAGTCGACTGATGTCGAGAAATCTCATCCGACACTTAGCCAAATGGCCAAGTTTCACCTAAGAGCGCTACCCCTTCCCGGGTTACATTCGCTCACTCTCTTCCCTCGGAGTCCCTCGCCTTCGAAGTTGTCTTCATCCGGCCACATCCCTCGGATGCGCCAAGCGCACGGCTCTGCAGCGCCATCCTTCGCGTCTCGCCCTGAAGTCTACTTCCTCCGGCTTCACTCCAAGCTCCTCGTCCGGTGGTCCCTCGGATGCTCCAAGAGCACGACTTTCGCAAAGCCATCCTTCACCGACTCAAGGACCAAGTCATGAGATGTGAAACTCGCCAAGGCTCCATGTGCGAATTACTAAGTCCTGCAAGACTCCAACGCACATATCAAATCATAATAACAACCTAACTTAAACCCTTTTCCACACACATCAAAACCATATCACGACAAGAGATTGCCCTAACACATTATTTCTTTGTACATTACCCCTCTCCATTCCCCTTTCTATCTACTTGGTTGCATACTCTTCCCCCTCGCCCTTTTTTAAACCAATACACAGACCATGCAGAATACCAGGTAATGAATTTACTATTAGCAGAGGAACAATTCGATTTAAACCAACTACTCACCAAATCAACACTAGCGTTAATCAGAGCAAATCACTCCTACAGTCGACTGATACACTGGGTAACCCTCGCTTTCCTTCTTCCTTTTTTTTACTATTTTTCTGCGTACGCCTAAGTAATACATATTTAAGCATGTATTCTTTTTTCCTTTTCAAAATCACTCTTATCCCAAGCTTCCAGCAATATCCATCCACCTTCTCATATAAACCCCATTCATCCCTGCCCCTGTACCTCAATACCTTCCCTCCAACCTCCACCTTCATGCCCAGCCACACAAAATATCCCCTCTCCCTTAGCTCAAGATTTACCAAACTCCCTTCTATCCAACATCCACAAGGTTAGTATACTACTCACTTTACTACCTTTACTTAATACTAACGCTTAACTGTGCAGGGCAATACAAGCATAACTCATTTAAACAATCAATGGATCCAGTATACTACCTTAAAGAAAGAATTACAAGAATGTCAAGCCCGAGAGCTATCGCTACAACATGCTTATCAAAGACTCGAGAGAGAACTTCAAGCCTCCTACATAAAATCTCCAGCCGACCGGGCAGAACTTTCAGCCCTTCACTTCCAAACTTCCTACTTACAGAATACTTTGGACATTTTAAAAGCAAGACCATCCAAAGAAGGAACCAGTACAACACCAAAAACCTTTGGGACTTTTGATACAATCAATGATATTTATAGATCGAGGCTTTTCTTTTTTGCAATGGGGCTTCCAAGACTACATCAATCAATTCCAAGCAATAGGCTATCCACCTCTCGGGCATTCTACCAGTTTTTTAGACTTAACAAATATTATTGATCAAACTCCACCTGATTTATTATCTTTCCCTTTCTCTTCCAATACTGAAAAAATGCAATAATTTGTATATAGTACAATGCTTGAAATACAACATATTACTCAGTCTACATTTTATTATTCTAAAGGAGCAAAAACATAAATTCTACAACATTCATCCACTAAAGTAAGGATGCAAATGATACACATTTCATGATCTTGCTAAAAGTCTTCCTTAAGCACCCTTCAAGTAATAAGCTCCAATCCTCGCTCGGTTGTCCACATGGAAGGGTCCTTCCCATTTGGGTCCTAGTTTATCTTTACATCCCTTGGGCAATACTTTCTTTAACACTAAGTCTCCTATCTGAAAAGCACGAGGTACTACTTTCTTATTATAAGCTTTTATTACTTGCGACCTATACCTTTCGGTGTGATATAGAGCAACATCCCTTTTCTCCAGAATCAAATCTAATTCCACGTGCCGAGCCATTCCATTATCGCCCGGGATATAGGTCATCACTTAGGCAGACTCTATCCCGATTTCTACAGGCAGCACTACTTCGGTACCAGCCCTTATGTTAAAAAGGAGTAACAACATGCTTGTATTCCACTTCTACCCTACTGCGATAAGATACTTCCCAAGCAATTACTTCTTCCCTAACCTAATCTAATTCTTTAAACCTCCTCAGTACCATCCTTAATTATGAGGAACGTACACTTCACTTCGTCTTCCCCCCCCCCCCACCCCTTTATAAAAGTTGAACTCTATCTCACCCTTCCCCTCGTCTCTATTCTCCATCCTTCCATGGCATCCTCCCTGTGTCTTATCCACATAAGCTCTAATACAAATCAGACTATCGATTCAGATACTCACTCTACATAAACCTCAGCATATCGACCTCTACCCCTCAAAGGTCCTATCAATGTAGTGGCTCCAGGCTCAAGGAGGCCTTTCTGTTCTCCCTTCCCCTCCTTCGGCAACCGCTTGTGGAATCCTCTAACAATCCAATAGCAACCCCAGATGGCTCCCCCTCCTTCATTGATTTCGACTCCTCCTCCTCCAATAGCTCCACCACCTTACTTAGTAGAAGAATATTCTGTGGATTCTTCCAGTAGTCCTCTGTAAACCAGAATATTTTCATTTTTATCCTCTGTACTATCATTTAGCTTATATAAAAGATCATGCATTTCCCATTTTTGTCTAAAAAATATAAATGAACATTATATTCATCACAACTATGATAATCATAACCTTGCTCATAAACCCCTTATTTAACACCAAAGAACTTTATGAATGACTACTGCCTTAACTTTTTAATCAAAATGGTACTCATAATAATTTGATGGCTTTGTGTCTTTTTCCTCTATTACCCCTTTCCTACACAACTTCTCCTTACCCCTCACTTCGGAACACATAGCTCTAAAAACATTCCAACTAATAACCACTTCAAAAAATACCACAGGCTAACCCTGTATCAAGTTTAACCAAAGAAACCTCCCTTTGCAAAATTAGACTCAAAACTCTCCTCCTGTATGATACATATTGTGCTCCTATACTGCCTAAAAGTTTTTTTAGAAAAAAAAGTTTTACTAATAGACTTCCCTTTTTGTCCCGTCCGAATAGCATCTACATAACACCTTCGAGAAAGACATTGATTACTTCTAACTTCTCCTACTTCACTCCCAATAGAAAATTTAATCTTTTGATGATAAGGAGAAGCCACTGCTTACAAACTTCCTAAAGCAGGTTGGCCCAAAATAGCATTGTAAGAGGAGGGCATGGCTACCACTATAAAATTAATCAATACAGTTTTCCTCCTTGGCTCTTCTCCTAAAGACAAAGGTAACTTAATTTGACTCATCGATTGTACTTCATGGCCAAAAAAACCGAATAAAGAAGTGCTAACCAACTGCAAATCATTCACACTAACTCCCATCTGTTCTAATGCAGACCAATAAAAGATATCCAGTGAACTGCCCGGGTCCACAAAAACTCTCCCTACATCAAAATTGTCAATAAGGAC
Source organism: Wurfbainia villosa (assembly GCA_025175895.1). Classification (NCBI taxonomy): domain Eukaryota; kingdom Viridiplantae; phylum Streptophyta; class Magnoliopsida; order Zingiberales; family Zingiberaceae; genus Wurfbainia; species Wurfbainia villosa. The sequence goes on from CM045996.1 coordinate 36,727,503, forward strand.
ACGAATTACTAAAGCATCAGTATGAGGGGTTATGACTCCCTCCAAATAATTAGGACCAGAACCCAAAATAGGTCCTCTAGCTCTAGGCAAAATGGTTACAGCTACAAATTCCTCCCTACTATCTTTTTCGAGCCCGATTTGAAACTCCATTAGTGGAACCCCCAGGAATCATATTGATGGTGCCCTTCATAGGAGGTTGGCCTATAAGAATTATTCTATCTAAAACCATTTCCCTTGTCTGAGCGGGCTATACAGGTCGGTCAATAGGGGGTCTTAATTGACTTCCTCTACCATAATTTCTTATCCAAGGCCTTTGTTGATAGGGAATTTGATTCATAACCATATTTCTGATTCGGGGATGAGTTCTCATAATTCTCTACAACTTAGAATTTAATCGTTGGCAATCCTGAGTATTATGCCCATAGTCTTGATGATAAGAACAGAAAGTAGAAGAAGGTAATCTTCTAGGACCTCTAACAACTCCAAAAGGTCTTCTCAACAACTGCTACTCTTCACAGATATTCATAGCTCTGTCGTTAAAAACTCGCAGCTGAGGAACATACACAACTCTCTCTCCCGAAGACTGAGTAGGTCTTACCCACTCGACTCATCTCTCTGACATTTCTGTTACTCAATAGTCCCTAGAATCTTGCCGAGACTTTTGAGCATCTTTCAGATTAATAAACTTCTCAGCCTGGGATAATAAGACCTCAAAATCTGCAGGAGGCTTCTTAGCTAAAGACTTAAAGAAATCTCCTTCTCGAAGCCCTTGAGTGAATGCCCCTATTATCATACCAGGCTTTTCAATAGGGACCTCCCGTGATGACTGTAAATATCTTCATATATTATCGAAGTGTTTCCTACTCTCTCTGCTTAATATTAAAAAGACTCAATGGTTGAGGCGGATATTTCTTAGAACTAGAAAAATACCTTAAAAATAATACTAAAAAATCTTTAAATGAAGAGATGCTTTGCGATTTTAAAGCATTAAACCACTACTGAGCAGGTCCTACTAATGAAGTAAGAAATACTCGACATTTAACTCAATCAGTATAACGATATAATAATGTGGTATTTTCAAATCTACCCAAATGCTCCTTAGGATCAGAGGAACCAATATATTCAGGCATATGAGGGACTTGAAAGTATTGAGGAAACTCTTCATTCAGAATACTATCTGCAAAAGGACTCTACTCTTCAACCTTTAACATAGTACCCACGAAAGGAACTTCTTCATCAAACCTTTCTTTCCCTGGAGGAGCTACACACTTTTTCTTTCCTTTAGATTGTTTGCAAATTCGCGAAGAATCCTTTCTAGGATGAGAGACTCTGATTACCTCCTCTTCAGAATCATCCCTCGATGTATCATCTTCTTTCACTTCTTTAGGCATAACTCTTTGAGACATATGATCCATCATGACAGCCACCACGTGCATGAGATCCTTCTTACACATAGGCTCTCGACGCCTTCTACTAGTACCCCCCCCCTCCCCCGATAGAAGTACTGAATACAGATTTTTCCTCCTCTATCGACTCCTTTATTGTCCTCCGAGTATTCACCATCACAACTTTTTGTTCAAATTCACACAGATGGCATCAATTTTATGGTGTCTTCTTCTTTGGACTACTTAGATCCCCTTCTCCCTTCTTCAGATCCTTTTCTGATCACTTAGGATCCTTGAACTGTGAACTGGATCTTCACTTTAGAGAAGAATGTTAAGGGTGGGTCGAATTCATTATACGACCCCTCCGATGCTCAAGTCAGATACAGTAGAAGAATGAAGAAAATAAAATACATAAAGAAGAAGATCTTTGAGGTACCAAATAGCAAAGAGAAAAACCAACCTCTTTCTCCTTCCATATCTGCCCCTTTTATAGGAGATTCATCCCGCCTCTTCTTGAAGTGGATTTACTTTAATGGCCCTTCCATCTTGTCAAGATGTAACTACTTTTCTTGCTCCTTTTCAAAATAGTTCCTTTCACACTCCCCACGTATTCCTAATCTCTCTGCTAATCATTAATCAAATAAATATACAAAAATATTAATAACACTTCTTTAACACATTCCCCGTCACCTCATGTACCCAAAAATACCCCCATCCCTATTTTTCACCTTCTCCAAAAAGAGTCCCAAAAAATCATGTATCACTCGAAAAATAGACATACTACTTGAGAAATACACTAACAACTCGAAAAACATACTAACTACTTGGGAAATATATAATCTTCTTGGGACATACATAATATGACCAGGAAAACCTAACTCTCACATGCACTGTGAACTATTCTACTTCTCTTTATTTAGCACGGGAAAGACACATAGGACTTGGGAATTACATACATCGATCAGGAAGTGCACATACTACTCCATCAGCATAATTATTTAATTCTGAGTACAACTAATCGGCTCACCCCTACTCAGCTCGGGAATTACACATACTACTCGGGAATTATATACATCGATTGGGAAATGCACATACTACTCTGTCAACACAATTACTTAACTCTGAGCACAACTTTGAGCAAACAAAAATATTTGAAGTAGATTGGGCATCAAATGTCTTCTTCTCCTTCAAGGACTCTAGTTGACAATTACAATTCCCTTTCCAATGTCCCATCTTTAGTGCATGTTGTACTATAGATGAACTCTCCTGCATCTTTGAGCAAAAGAGGAGCTTGGAGATCTCAAACCTTTCGGATCTTGCTTGCTCATCAAATAACTCACGAAGATGATAGACAATGGTGTAAGATGTTGGTGCAGAGGCATAAGATAACCAAACATGAGTTTTGATATTGGTAAAGGTTCAAAATTAAGTCATAATGTTATCTTATATGATGTGCTAAGTGTGCAGGACTTAAGTAGACTTAGCTAAGATCAAAGACGCTAGGAGAATCTTGGTGGGTCAGCAGAGTCTGGACATCAGAGAGAGCTAGGGTGATCAAAGGATCGATGCTAAGCAACATGTCAGAGAATCAAGGTAAGAACCTTGTGGAGTAGTAAGGTCGCGTTCTCATTACCGGGATAATCGTAGGCGTCGGTCCGATTAAGGGTTCTGAGGAAAGGCTGAAATCGAGATTGGATAGTCAAAAACTGTCATTACTACAATTGCTATATACATTGTAATAATCTTGTGATGCAGGTGAGTGGATGGGAATTTAAGGAATGGAAATTCAAGCACCAGTCGACTGGAATGGAACCCAGTCTAGGATTTCCACATCAAGATAAAATTTGCAGCTAAATAGGATCCAGATGTGGACAAAGATGACCAGATTAGGTAGCTGGAAAGGTCTATAAAAAAGGTGAAGGACAAAAACTCTTGATAACTTTTTCCCAGGTGTTGTCATTTGCTAAATTCTACGATTTGTAGGATCGGAGTTGTCCTAGAGAGGGGGTGAATCTCAGAATAAAAATTTTCTTTTTGAATTTTACAACTTATGAAGAGTATGCAGCGGAATTAAAAAAAATAAAGATAAAGATAAAGAGATAATTATTTTACTTGGTTCACAACCCTAGTCGGGTTGCTACTCCAAGGCTCGTAGCTCTCCAAGAGCTACCTCATTGAGCAATCCACTAAATGACCCTCCGATTCGAGAACTCTCAACTTCAAAGGGATTCGTTTTTTACAAAGATTAAGAGAAAGGTAACACTATACCTTCTCTTTAATTAAAGTACATAAAGCGAAAAAAATAACAAATAAGAATGTATCGACACTTTAGTAGCTATGAAAGTAGAGCACGGAGTGTCGGAATTGGGTCGTTGCAATGGAATGTAGCTTCTGTGGATGAAAAACACTTGTAATAACACTTGGATGTAGTAGTGAGATTGCTTTCGAAGATGGTTGTGCACTTCTTTTATAAGTCTTTTCTAGTTGACTAGAATGCCCTCCAATCGACTCCACATCAGCCCGTTGATATGGTACTTTGGCCTTTTCAGTCGACTGAACCTGTTCCAGTCGACTCCAGGTCACCTGGCTCCACATCAGGAAATTTGGATTTCTAGTCGACTGGACCTCCCTAGTCGACTAGAGCTCTTTCCATCTTGGTTGTCAAATCTTCGATCAATCACCAGCTAATCTTGCCAACTAGGTACCCAGTCAGTTGGAACATACTCAGTCGACTGGAAATTTTTCAGTCAACTGGTTCCCTGCAAAACGAGATTAGCAAAAGCACACAGTATAAAATACAATAGCAGTAGTAATATTGCACGATTTTGACTTCTTAGTCCCACGTGGACTATCCGTCGAATCAATGTCTAGCTTTGTCTCCCTATTGAGGACTCGGCCTCACCTCTTCACTCGAGGTTTACTTGTCGGCTTACCATTCTTGACATCCTATCTAACCCATCAGGACTTCTGCTAGCTGTCCGATCTCTCTAACCCAGCTGGTCTTCATGCTGATTGTCCGATCTCCTAACCCAATCAGTCTTCTTGCTAGATGTCTGGTCTCCTGGCCCATCTGGTCTTCTTGCTTGATGTCTGATCCTCCTGATTTGTCAAGGCTTCTGCCTAGTATCCGATCAACGTGACCTACTAGGACTTTCAATACTCATTGTCTAGTATCTGGTCTGCCTGACCTACTAGGGTTCTCCTGTTAGCCTGCACACTTAATACATACATCAAACCATAGGTAATTACTAACTTTAACTATGGTTCATACATCAAAACTAAGGAGTGGTGCTTTCTACACCAACAATCTCTTCATTTTTGATGTATGACAACACATCAGTTAAAGTTAGGAGAACCAATTTGTAATATTCAAGTTCAACATATATTAGCAATGCATTCAGCTAAAAATGTATAACATTTAAATCCATGAAATGCTTATATGCATAAATGCTTCCTTACTTTGAACTTCTCTAACTTTAGACTTTCTCTTCTCTCCCCCTTTGGCATACATCAAAAATAACATTATACACCAAATACCAAAATTCAAAGATGAGTTCAAAGTAATTAGCTTTTCAACACAAGAATATATGAAAGTTACTTCTGATTTCAAAATACCCAAGCTTTGCAATATCCATTTCAAATTACTTTAATGTTTTAAAGGTTAAAAAGCATTTTAAAATACATAGACTCTTCAAAAAAATTTTGAAAATGAATATTTAGATTTAAAGTAGACTTTTAAATCAGATTTTCAAAATTTTCAAAATTTGAAAGATTTTTGAAAATACTCAAAAGTCAAATTATAAAATTTTCTCCCTCTCAATATTTTAATTTTCAAAACTCCCCCTCAATAAAAGCTAAAATATTTTCAAAACTTTCAAAACTCCCCCTCAATAAAAGGTAAAATATTTTAAATTTTCAAACTTCCTCCTTAAATAAAGTTAAAATAATTTAATTTTCAAAATTCCCCTTAAATAATGCAAATGAAATGTCCAATCATGAATTCCTGTTAATATACTAAAAATACACATCTAAAAATTGCCCTTAAAGTAAATTTCCAACTCTTTAGTAGCTCAAGTGATATAGAATTAGCATTAAGCTTTGAATTAGAGTTAGTCACCGAAGTGATTGATTTTATTTTTAAATCCTGTGTTGGTTCATGTCGATACAATAAATCTACATCTTGAACATGGGGTGCAGTCCTAGCATCTCACACCCATCTTCATGGCTCAATGCACAAACAGATAGTCCTAAGTGTTTGTGAGATGTGAAGGCTTACCTAGGTCTATAGGATCATGAAATATAAAATTGACCTAGGCTAGTTCAATTTTTAATTTTCCTTTAAGAAAAATAATATTACTTAGTAAAACAAAATAGATTTTGAATAATGAAACATTAAAGCATCCTAGTCTACTAAGCATAACTCAAGTCATGTTTAACAATAACCAAAATTTAAAAGTTACCAAATTAACTACATAAGTTCAAACTATAACTAGTGTATCTAATACAATCCTAATCTGAAGGACGAGGTGGAGGAGGTGGATGACTCATGCTCCAAGATTGGAAAAACTCCATCATCTCTCAATGTCTGGAGCACCTACATCAACTCTCTATGGTCCTCTCTCTTTGTATGAAGCATCTGCATCATCTCAAGATGACGTGCCTGATGCTACTGCTCCTAACGCTATATCGCATCCTCCAATCTAGATAATCTCTGTGCTACTGTGGGAGGTGCAGGAAGCCCAAGAAAATGAGATAGACTATCAAATCCTGGTGCCTCCTGATTCTCAGATTGAGGGTCGGAATGATGCTCTGGGTCAATCTCAGGCTCAGGCTGGTGTTGGGGCTGAGGTTGAGGGTCATCTCTCCTCCATGTCAGGACATTACTTTCATCTAAACTTATTTTAGATAATACAAAATATCTAGAACCTATCATGTCATACTCAGAGAGTTGTTTGTGAAGGGTGAAGTTGTGCACTTCGCTTCGCTTCGATCGCTTGTTCATGGTGATCCTATCACATGTCCCCGGATTAAAATTTTATTAATTAAAACTAATCCGGACAGAGATGGATTACCCAAGCAATCGATTCATCATCGTGCTATTCGATTTGAGCGGTCGCTTGAACAAACTCGTTGTTTAAGCAACCTAACCCTTTTCCTCGATTAGCCGTGGAATAGATGATGTACGGATCGTCGATTTTTGTGTTCATGATCGGAGTCCATGTCAATCAATAACATACAAAATACAAAAGAACAAGAATTAAAATTAAACAAGATTATACCTCTTGTTTTACTTCTTGATCTTCTATTGTATTCCTATCCTCTTCTTGGACGTCGTGTGGGCGACGATCTTCCAAGAATTGAAGCCTCCTAGACCATGTATCTTCCCTTCCTTGCTCGCTCCGAACAAGGGAAGAAGAACCTCCCTTCTTCTCCTTGCTAGTGCTGACCACCAAACTTCAAGTTTGGTGTCCTCCAGCCCTAAGGAGAGGAAAGGATGTGCCATCCAATGAAAGGAAGAAAGGGATAAGCCCTAGCTCCTTTTGCCGCCAGCCCTAGGACAATGAGAGGGAGGCACCAGCCAAAGAAAGGAAGAAGGGACTAAACCCTAGCTCCTCTTGCCGCTGGCCCTAGGACAATGAGAGGGAGGCACTAGCCAAAGAAAGGAAGAAGGGACTAAACCCTAGCTCCTCTTGCCGCCGGCCCTAGGAGAATCAGAGGGAGGCGCCGGCCAAAGGGGAAGAAAGGGAGGAAAACCCCTAGCTCTCCTCTTGTTGTCGCCGACCCTAGAAGGAAAACCCTAACCCTTGCCCCCAAGCCTCTCAACGTCCACCACCTATATCTTAGGTCTAGGCTTCATGAGGTATTTATAATAGGGTACAATAGGGACCATGAGGAGGAGTTGGATCTTGGCCACCCAATGGATCCGAACCACATATAACCCGATCCATTAATGATGATCCATTCCACTAGAGGATCATCATTAATCTACCTCACCAACCCCTATAATTAAATATGGGCTCCACATATTATTTGTACAAAATATCTCCCCGTGTTTAAGATATCGAATGTCCATTAATTAAATTACTGACAATTTAATTAATCAATATCTAACTCCATGAGTAATACCACTCATCCTTATCATCATGTTGGACCAAGTCCACCTGCAGGATTTAAATGATGAACTTTATGAGATCCTCAAGGGGGCATCATCATCCTAGTGCATAGGACATGGTTTCCTCCTATAATCAACGACACACCATATAAATAATATTATTTTCCAACTTACCAGGCCTATTGATTTAACACATAAATCTCGCCCATTGGTAAATCAAAGAAATAAATATTAAGTACATGTGCCCGTTATTATATCGGGATTAAGAGCATGTACACCATAATATCTGAGGTCTGATTCAATTATATAGTCAGTATAAATTGAATCACCTCTAAATCGATCATGCTCAATACACACAAAGTGTACTAGTGTAATTCTATAGTCAAGATAAACCAATACCAAATTACACTACAACCATACCAATTGTTTGTCCAAAACCATCGTGGTTATGAGCCTATACTAATACTCTACAAGGAACTAATAACATGATCTTCTGTGTGACACCACACACCATGTTATCTACAATGTAAAGTATCAGATAATATGTATAAATATAAAATGAAACAATGATCATGTGATTCTTATTTCAAAAAGAAGATGTTCATACAAAAGCTAGGCTTTTAGTATACATCCCAACAATCTACCACTTATACTAAAAGACTATGCTGTCATCAAACTATCATACATCTGATTCCCATTCCCTCCACATGCCTATCAAAAGCTCTCGCTAGAAGGGCCTTAGTGAAAGGGTCTGCCAGGTTATCCTCTGATGCAATCTTGGTGACAGTAACTTCTCCTCGCTTTACAATCTCTCGTATCATGTGGTACTTGCACTCTATGTGTTTACTTGTCTTATGGGCTCATGGTTCCTTCGAGTTTGCAACTGCACCACTGTTATCACAATAAATTGTGATAGTTTTGGGCAAACCAGAAATCACATCCAAGTCCATCAAGAAGTTCTTGAGTCATACAGCTTCTTTGGCAGCCTCAAAGGCTGCCACATACTCAGCTTCCATGGTGGAGTCTGCCATGCATTTCTACTTGACACTCCTCCATACAATAGCTCCACCTCCCAAAGTAAACACATAACCCAAGGTAGACTTACTGTTATCCCTATCTGATTAAAAGTCAGAATCTATGTAACCCATAGGGAGTAATTGATCTGCCTGGCATACCAACATATAATACCTAGTCCTTCTCAGGTACTTCAATATATGCTTTACCACAGTCCAATGTCCCTGTCCTGGATTACTCTAATATATGCTAACCATGCCCACGATAAAGCAGATATCTAGCCTCGTACATAACATGGCATACATGTTGCTTCCTACCGCCGAAGAAAAAGGAACTGCCTTCATCTCCTCTATCTCATTTGATGTTCTAGGACACATCTCTTTAGATAAAGATACTCCATGCCAAAAAAGTGGAAAACCTTTCTTGGAGTTCTACATGCTAAAACAAGCTAGAATAGTGTCTATGTATGAAGCTTGAGATAAGCACAACATCCTTTTATTGCGATCCCTTATAACCTTGATCCCAAGGATGTGTCCCACTTCTCCCAAGTCCTTCATATCAAATTGTTTGGACAATTATACCCTTACGTCTGATAACACTTTGACATTGTTACCAATGAGCAAAATGTCATCTACGTATAGTACAAGAAATACCACTATGTTTCCGTCACATCTCTTGTATACACAAGACTCATCTGGACTTTAAATAAATCTATATGACTGGATTACCTCATCAAAGCGGATGTTCCAAGATCTCGAAGCTTACTTTAATCCATAAATGGACCGATTAAGCTTGCACACAAGGTGCTCTTTGCCCTTTGCGATGAATCCCTCTGGTTGCTCCATATAGATGTTTTCTTCAAGACTTCCATTAAGGAAAGTTGTCTTGACATCCATCTGCCAAACCTCATAATTCATATGAGTAGCAATAGACAAGAGAATCCGTATAGACTTAAGCATGACTACCGACGAAAAAGTCTCCTCATAATCGATACCCTCTTTCTGAGTATACCCTTTCGTAACAAGCTTTGCTTTGAAGGCCTCTACCTTCCCGTCTGATCCTCTCTTTCTTTTGTAGATCCACTTGCATCCAATGGCTTTTACACCATTGGGTGGTTCTACTAGCTCCTAGACCTGATTTGAATCCATAGATTCTATCTCAGAATTCTTCATCCTTTGCCAAGATACCGCATCTTTATCTTGGAGTGTCTCGTCATATGTCCAGGGATCAGGTTCATGTTTGCCAGGGATCAAATCAGAAGATTCTCCCAAGAATATAAATCTATCAGGTTGTCTAACAACCCTCCCACTACGACGAGGTATCACCTGTGTATCCTCTATGACACACGGTGCAGTCACTTGTGGTATGTCCTCTTGTACCATTGGTACTGAAGTAATGACTTCCCCTCTTAATTCCTCTAGAACAATCTTGCTCATGGTCTTATGGTTCATCACATAGTCTTTCTCTAAAAATTGGGCATTCATGCTAACGATCACCCTCTGATCTCTAGGACTATAGAACAAACCACCTTTTGTTCCTCTAGGATAGCCTACGAACAGGCGCACTTCTGTACAAGATTCTAACTTACCAGCATCTCCCTTCAACACATGTGCTGGACTATCCCAAATCCGAATATGTCTTAGACTAGGCTTTCTCCCAGTCGACAATTCTGTGGGAGTAGAGGGTACTGATTTAGATGGTACCAAGTTCAGAATATACACTGTCGTTTCCAAAGCATACTCCCAGAATGAATTTGGTAACTCAGAGTAACTCATCATCGATCTAACCATCTCCATAAGAGTCCTATTCCTTCACTCCGCCACACCATTCTGCTGGGGTGTATCAGGTGCAGACAGTTGGGATTGAATCCCAACCTCTAATAAGTAACTCCTAAACTCTACCAAGAGGTACTCACCACCACGATCAGATCGTAATGTCTTGATACTTTTACCTTGACGTTTCTCCACATCAACCTTGAATTCTTTGAACCTATCAAAACATTCAGACTTGCAGCACATCAAGTAAATGTATCCATATCTTGAATAATCGTCTATAAAAGAGATGAAATATTCAAAACCACCTCTATCCTGGATAGACATAGGACCACACAAATCAGAATGAACCAATTCCAACACATCTTTGGCTCTATACCCCTTGGCCTTAAAAGACCTCTTGGTCATTTTGCCTTCCAAGCAAGATTCGCAGGTTGGGAAATCTTCCACCACTAATGAACCCAAAAGGTCCATCAGCTATCAACCTTTGAATTCTACTCGGGATAATATGACCTAACCTTAGATGCCAAAGATATGTTTGGTTCATTTTCGAAGGTTCTTTTCTCTTATTATATTTAGAAGATGAGTTATTTATTTTTATTTGTATCATGGGAGTTTTTTGTTCAAGAGTGCATAAATTTCCTACCAACGCACCAGAACAGATAATCTCCCTATTCCTTTTTATAACAACTTTGTGATTAAAAGAAATAGAATACCCATCCATAAATAATTTAGAAACTGAAATCAAATTCTTTCTAAATGTAGATACATAGAGGCAATTTTTTAGAACCAAATTTTTATTTCTATCAAAAGATAAATAAACATCTCCCACTGCAATAGCCTCCACCTTTGTAGCATTGCCCATGTAGATGGTAATCTCTCCCTCAGCTAGTCGTCTAGTTTCCTGGAACCCCTGCAAAGAATTGCAGACATGATCAGTGGCTCCCATATCTACACACTAGGTACCGGTAGATAACACCGCTAAACATGTTTCAATGACTAAACTAAAAGATATACATTTGTTCTATTTCCAATTGGGACAATCCGCCTTCCAATGTCCAGTCTACTTGCAAGTGAAGCACTTGCCTTTCGGCTTCTTCACTCTTGCCTGAGATCCTACCGCCATCTTTGCTACGCCTTGTTTCTTCTTCTTCTTGCCTTTCGGCTTAGAAGTAGAAACCTTTTGAGCAACCATGGCATGAGCACTCTGACAAAAAAGCTCCTCTGTCGCTTGGAGTTCTGTCAGAAGCTCAGCCAACAAATACAACCTCTTATTCATGTTGTAGTTCAGGCAAAACTGCTCAAAACTTCTAGGTAGAGATTGGAGAATGATATCGACCTGGGTTTCCCCATTGATCTCCGCTCCAAGGACTTCCAGCTCATTCAAATGAGCCATCATCTTGAGAACATGATCCCTCATAGGTGTTCCCTCAATCATGGTTGTCGTCATCAAGTTCCTCATAGCTTCCTGCCTAGCAGCCTGATTCTAGTGTCCGACAAGTTCCTTGAGATTAAGCATCATGTCATAGGCAGTAGTCATGGCCTGATGTTGATGTTGCAATACATTTGACATAGAAGCCAAAATGTAACACCGCGCTATCTCATCTGCCTTTATCCACTTCCTATAACTCTCTTTCTCCTTTTCACCAGAATCATCCGTAGGCTTAGGAGGACACTCTTCGGAGAGTACATATTTGTACTCCTCAGTAGTCAAGACAATGTCTAGATTTCATTTCCAATCAACATAATTAAAGCCAGTAAGTTTATTTTCTTTTAGAATCACAGTAAGCAGGTTGAAAGCCATTTTGAAAAACCTAAGAATCACAGTGATCAAAACATTAGATTTAAAAAATTTATTGATTTCTCAAATAATAAAATTTTAAAATCAACCAACACCTCAAAACACCGAGAATATCGTATGTCATGATAGTGTGGACGTATACAAATTCTACATTTGTAAGAGGAGGTTTTACCCATTAATGTTATTATCCTGTCAACCTTACTTTTTAACAAAAAAAATTTATAGTTGGTTCCTCTTCGACTCTACAAATAAAAGAAGTGACTCTGATGGAGAGAATACTTTTATTTGCATCTAAGTGTTTACCATTACCTGATACTAAGGCAATTATCTCGGATTATGTGCCTTCCGATGGGGAAGTACACACGCTCCTAAATAATTTCCTATAACCATATTTGACCTAGTGATCCAAAAAACAAACTCATCCAATATAGAGGAAGCAGAGCCAACGTGCAAGTTTGTTCACATCACATGTCAAATTGTAATAGAGGTCGCGGGAATTAAAAAATATCCCTCTCCCACTTAGTAATTTAAAATTGAGGAATTTTCAAACACACAAAACATGCATATCAAATAATAAGCAATAAATATGAAAAAAATTTCCAACTATTATGCCTTTTGTTTTCCAATATGCTTCCCGTCGTGTCGCCACTTCGTCCGCTCCTCCCTTTACCATGCGTAAGCCATAAGGGGATCCGAGCCGAGATAAACTATTTTAATTTACATCCATCGATCTTATACTCCACAAAGGAGTGCACAATATATCTAGATCGAAAGTAAATTAAAATGAGTGTCTAAACAATGTCGTATTTAATTACAAAAATTAAATGTTAATTAGCCTCGTCAACCCCGAGGATTCAAATAATTAATTACAATCACATACATCCACATAGTCATAATAGTTGGATCTTATGCTTGCAATCAAAAGGTTAGCCTACACACATCCTACTATTATCCGGCATAAACAATATATGATAAATGCTTGAAAGTAACTGAATACAAACACACAAAACTAGAAATCTGGCTCTGATACCACTTGAAGGGTGAAGTTGTGCACTTCGCTTCGCTTCGACTGCTTGTTCATGGCGATCCTATCACACATCCCTAGATTAAAATTTTATTAATTAAAACTAATTCAGACGGAGATGGATTACCCAAGCAACCGATTCATCATCGTGCTATTCGATTTGAGCGGTCGCTTGAACAAACTCGTTGTTCAAGCAACCTAACCCTTTTCCTCGATTAACCACGGAATAGATGATGTACGGATCGCCGGTTTTTGTGTTCATGATTGGGGTCCATGTCAATCAATAACATATAAAATACAAAATAAAAAGAATCAAAATTAAACAAGATTATACCTCTTGTTTTACCTCTTGATCTTCTATTGTATTCCTATCCTCTTCTTGGACGTCGTGTGGGTGACGATCTTCCAAGAATTGAAGCCTCCTAGACCACGTATATTTCCTTCCTTGCTCGCTCCGAACAAAAAAAGAAGACCCTCCCTTCTTCTCCTTGCTTGTGTCGGCCACCAAACTCCAAGTTTGGTGTCACCGGCCCTAAGGAGAGGAAAGAATGTGCCGGCTAATGAAAGGAAGAAAGGGATAAACCCTAGCTCCTCTTGCTGCCGGCCCTAGGACAATGAGAGGGAGGCGCCGGCCAAAGAAAGGAAGAAGGGACTAAACCCTAGCTCCTCTTGCCGCCGGCCCTAGGAGAATGAGAGGGAGGCATCGACCAAAGGGGAAGAAAGGGAGGAAAACCCCTAGCTCTCCTCTTGTTGCCACCAGCCCTAGAAGGAAAACCCTAACCCTTGCCCCCAAGCCTCTCAACGTCCACCACCTATATCTTAGGTCTAGGCTTCATTAAATATTTATAATAGGGTACAATAGGGACCATGAGGAGGAGTTGGATCTTGGCCACCCAATGGATCCGAACCACATATAACCCGATCCATTAATGATGATCCATTCAACTAGAGGATCATCATTGATCTACCTCACCAACCCCCATAATTAAATATGGGCTCCACATATTATTTGTACAAAATATCTCCTCGTGTTTAAGTTATCGAATGTCCATTAATTAATTAAATTACTAACAATTTAATTAATCAATATCTAACTCCATGAGTAGTACCACTCATCCTTATCATCATGTTAGACCAAGTCCACCTGCAGGATTTACATGATGAACTTTATGAGCTCCTCAAGGGAACATCATCATCCTAGTGCATAGGACATGATTTCCTCCTATAATCAATGACACACCATGTAAATAATATTATTTCCTAACTTACCAGGCCTATCGATTTAACACATAAATCTCGTCCATTGGTAAATCAAAGAAATAAATACTAAGTACATGTGCCCATTATTATATCGAGATTAAGAGCATGTACACCATAATATCTGAGGTCTGATTCAATTATATAGTTAGTATAAATTGAATCACCTCTAAATCGGTCCTGATCAATACGCACAAAGTGTATTAGTGTAATTCTATGGTCAAGATAAACCAATACCAAATTACACTACACCATGCCAATGGTTTATCCAAAACCATCTTGGTTGTGAGCCTATACTTACTCTACAAGGAACTGATAACATGATCTTCTGTGCGACACCACACACCATGTTATCTACAATGTAAAGTATCAGACAATATGCATAAATATAAAATGCAAACAATGATCATGTGATTCTTATTTCAAAAAGAAGATGTTCATCAAAAGCTAGGCTTTTAGTATACATCTCAACAGTTTGATGTTACTTGTGGTAACATCAAATCCTAATGTAGCTAATAAAGATGTGATAATATGGCAATAAGGTAGATATGCCTTGCTACTAGTAACTATCCTAGAGTGATGGATCATAGAATGAAACATTTTTAAACTAATATCTAAGTTTAATATATGACTGAGTACATAAAGTAAAAAATGAATGATTGGGATGCATCATAGCGATATCCCTAGTGGTGAGTGGCGAAATACAGTTCACTATGACTCTGTACAAGGCATAGTCCTATACTCTAAGTCTAGTGGAACTAAAGATACTCACAGATGGAGTTCTCTCCTCACCAAAGAGATGCAAATGTATCCTATCTAATGTGATGTGGGAGTAGGGATCACCATACGGTAATTCCATAGAGGGAAAACATACAACAGGACATGATGAATGCATAAGTCCTAAATGATCTCTAAATAAGGATGGTGCAAAGATAAACTCTTTACCCTATACTCTAGTGGAATAAGTAATATCATCAATTCTAGTGAAGTTATTGAAAAACTCAGCACATAGATCTATGTTAATAGAGTTTTTACAGTAAACTAGTTTATCTAGACCATAATGTGCTGTGACTTCAAAACTAGGCATGCATGATGTACTAAAAATGATCTACTAATATATCTAGTAGGCATGGGAGTATAATGAGTGCTCTCAAATCTAATCATATTTCTCTCAGTGGGAAACCTAATGTCCATACTGGGAGCAGAGGATGACTCAGCCTCAACTGCTCTTCTTCTACCCCTAATTAAATTATAATAATTTAATATTTATGGAAAATAATTAAAAACAAAGTTTAGAATTATTACCTCGGCATTATGGATGATATTATAGAAGAGATTTGATGACCTAACCGCTTCGAAGGGTTGAAAAAAGGTGTTTGACGGTTGTTTGGGGTGTTGTAAGTTGACTTGGCGCTGCCCTAGCGCTAGTTTTATAAATAGAATCTAGTCGACTGGAAATATTTCAATCGACTGAATTTGAGTGGACTGGATCTATTCCAATTGGTTGTTATAAGTTTACCTTTTACTGCGTTCGCTACCCAGTTGATTGAATTAATTAAGTTACTTTGATTAAGTTAATTAAGTTTAGTTGATTAAATTGATTAAGTTGAAATGGTTAAGTTGAATTAATTAAAATGGTTAAGTTGAATTGATTAAAATGATTAAGTTGAATTGAATTAATTTGAGTTGAATTGATTAAGTCTAGTTGAGTTGTTTGAGCAAATTGGTTAAGTTTAATTGAGTTCTAATTTATCTTACCCAATCTAAGTTTTCAATACACGTTAATCCTATGGGTTTTGTGAGATAAGAATTTATTTTATCTTAATTAATTTTAATGAGAAATTTCAATTTTTTTTAAACTTGTGTTAGATTCAAGTTTAGCTTGAGCTAATCAAGTAAGTTTTTCCAACACTGATTTCCAAGTCATTGCGAGGCATATGACCTTCTTGGATATCAGATGGACCATTTCCTAAACAAAGCCAATGAAGGAATCAAATACTTGACTCACTTTGGACTAAGCTTTGGTCTAACTAGTTAAAGACTTAGTGAGTTAGCTTCGGTCAGTTCCACTCGACTTAGTTCACCAGGTCGGATGGACCACTTCCTAGATATGCACCTTGAAGAGCTTCCCTGACTTACTATTAATTCACTTCGTCTTAGTATTAGGTTGTTAAAGTTTAAACAACTTTGTTTCCTATCCAATCCATTCTAACTTAAGCAAGTAAAGTAAACTAAGACATGCAAGAGTTTTAATTAAATAAAGAAACAAGCAAAGTTTTTGCTCCTCCTAAGTGATAACTTGGTTGAGTTTTGTTCACTAAGTGAACTTGACTCTTGGGAACCCAAAATTGGTTTGGTCCAACTTGATTGACTAAGCTAGTCATAGGAACCCATGCTTGGACTCGACTCTTAGCGTTTCGGCTAAGTAATGACATGTATGATTTATATGAGGATTTAGCCTTGTGTTCGAGTCCAGACTTATTGTACACAGCTTGCTGAGATCCAAGCAGCATGTTCATATACTTGGAGCCCGAGGTGAACCTTTCCAACATTCCGGTGAGATCTCCTACTTTCTTTTTTAGGACCGAGTTCTCTTCCTTAAGCTTTGTAACTTGAGTCGAGTCTCTATCCTCAACTTGGCAAATCGAAGTCTTCGAGTTTACTTGCTTCTTAAGTACTTGAACTTCCTTAAGGAGTGAGTCTACTCGATTCTCGGACTTAGCTAATTTCCTACCTAGGCATACAATTATGTTATATAGTTTATCTTCTAAAGGATAAGCTACCTCATCTAGTCCTTCGGAAATGGATGCAAATCTGTGGCTTCTCTTGGACTCAGACTCGGACTCGGAACTTGATTCGGCTTCGAAGCTTGATTCGGCCATGAATGCTACAAAGCTTCTTTTTGTTTCTTCTGCGTCTGACTCTTACGAAGATGATTTGTTTCAAGTCATCTTGAGTGTTATCTTCTTCTTTTCCTTTTTAGGTTTTTCTTCCTTTTTAGATTTGCGCACTCCAACTTGTAGTGACCTTTTCCATTGCACTTGTAACATGTTACTTCCGATCTAGGTCTTGTCTTATTGTCAACAATCTTTTTGGCATCTTTCTTTGTAAATCGTTTTCTCCGATTGAACATCTTTTGGACCATGTTTACGATTTCTTCCTCTCCATTTAGGTCCGACTCTGACTCATCTTCGGATTCACTCTTTGTTTTTCTTTCCTTTTTAGTCGAACCTGCCACTAAAGCAATACCATTCTTGATTTGGCCTGAGTTAGCTTGGTCATGTAGTTCGAGTTCGCAAAATAGTTCGTCTAATCTAATTAAGGAAAGATCCCTGGAGACCTTATAGGCATCAATGATGGATTTCCATAAGGTGTTCCTCGGGAATGCCTTAAGTGTATACCTAATTACATTCCTATTTTCTATTTGATGACCTATTAGATGAAGTCCATTTAGTATGTCCTTTATTCTAGTGTGGAGTTGACTAGCACTTGCATTTTCAAGCATTTTACAATTAAATAATTTATTAAGTAACATATCTCATTTAGTTATTCTAGTATCATTAGTGTCTTCGTGTAATTCAATTAACTTATCCCAAAGTTTCTTAGAATTTTCAAAGGGTTCGACTTTATTGAGCTCTTCTTTGGTAAGTTTGCATTGCAAGGTGTCCAGGACCTTGTAATCGACTTGAGCTCATTTTCTTATGTCCATGGTCCATTTCTCCGGATCTAACAACTCTCCTGAGTCGTCTACCGGAGAAATAAAACCTTTCCTAATTGAAAATCATACCTCAAAGTCAGTTTTCAGGAAGCATTCTATGTTGGGGATCTTTGGAAGGCTAGAGAGGGGTGAATAGCCTCTCTTGAATTCTGCACTTACGATTAGCGGAAGCAAATATAAATACTAGAGAAAACAAGAGTTTAAGAAACAATCGCTAACAAGAAGAATTTTATGTGGTTTGAAGATTAAGCTCCTACTCCACGGTGATCCTTAAGGTGGATCAATCCAAGCAAATCTCCACTAAGAAAGCTTTCTCTTACAAGACACTCCTCTTCTTACAAATGATGAAGATGAAGATTAGAGAAGAGAAGGATTAAAAACACTTAGAAAACTTAAGAAAAACGTGGGAGCTTGAGAGTATGTTGGCAATAAGAGCACTAGCCTCCTCAAGCACCTCATGCCCTCTTTTTATAGAGAGAGGGTTGATTTTCCTATTGAGCCTCCATCAGTTGACTGATGCTGTAGCTGATGCCATCCAATGGCTTCTGACAAGCCAGATCCACAATTGTCACTGTCCAATGGGACTCTGATTAATCGACTGATTGAGTAATCAGTCGAGTGCTCCAAGCAATCACTCGACTAGAAAACCTTCTGTGCCAATGTCCACTATTAACAGTCGACTGCTAGGGTATTGCAGTCGATTGATGGTGGACCAGTCGACTGTCAAACCCTAGCAGTCGACTGATGGTCACAAAACTCAACCATCTTCAGTCGAGTGACTGATCAGTCGATTGAGACAAAGCTCCAGTCGACTGATACTTCAAGTATGATTAAATCATACTTGAAATCAACTCCCTAGACCTAAACTCAACCTTCTAGCTCTTCCTTCAGCCTTGCGCCTCCAGGATCCCTTCAAGTCCGTGACTCCTTCATCCTTGCACTTGCTTCCAAGAGCTTCCCTCGGTTTTGTCATGTCTTGGGTTTCTCTTTTGCCAAAGGACTGCTTGGACTTTACGCCGCCAAGACTACATGCTTGGACTTACGCTGCCAAGACCTTGCCTTTGGTCTTCCTTTTCCAAGGTCCACTTGGACTTTATGCCACCAAGACTACATGCTTGGCCTTATGCCACCAAGACCTTCCCTTGGACTTCCCTTGCCAAGTTCATACTTGGACTTTCCTTTACCAAGTTTTCACACTTGGATTTTCCTATCACTTGACATATTCATAGTTAGATCACAACACATTGCCTAACTATAAATGATTATCCAAACATCAAAAGACATAAATGTTTGGGGCATTGTTGCACCAACATTCTATTCGCCTCATCTAATAGGAAAAGTCCTCTCCGTTAAAGAGAGGAGGGCGAATGATGTTGTACCCTTCTAAGTGTGACATTAATAATTTTATAAATTTTTATTTTTAATTTTTTTTAAATTAATTTTCAGAAATATTCCTAGAGCTACACAAATGAAGCAATATTTTAAAAAAAAAAATGAATTTATACTAAAGCAAGACAAATATTAAAAATTTTAATCTAGTGCAAAAGAAAATATTAAAACTAATGAAAAAATTATTCTAAGACAAAAAATACTAAAATTAAAGAAAATTTCTAATGCTTTCGTTGGTGGTTGCACCAAATTCGGAGTGCCCCTGCTCTGATATCAATTGTAGGATCAGAGTTGTCCGAGAGAGGGGGTGAATCTCGGAATAAAAATTTTCTTTTCGAATTTTACAACTTATCAAGAGCATACAGCAGAATTAAATAAGAATAAAGATAAAGAGACAATTATTTTACTTGGTTCACAACCCTAGCCAGGTTGCTACTCTAAGGCTCGTAGCTCTCTGAGAGCTACCTCATTGGGCAATCCACTAAATGACCCTCCGATTTGAAAACTCTCAACTTTGAAGGGATTCGCTTTTTACAAAGATTAAGAGAAAAGTAACACTCTACCTTCTCTTTAAATTAAAGTATATAAAGAAAAAACAATAACAAATAAGAATGTACTGACACTTTAGTAGCTATAAAAGTAGAGCACAAAGTGTCAGAATTGGGTCGTTGCAATGGAATGTAGCTTTTGTGGACGAAGAACACTTGTAATAGCACTTGGACGTAGTAGTGAGATTGCTTTCGAAGATGGTCGTGCACTTCTTTTATAAACCTTTTCCAGTCGATTGGAATGCCCTCTAGTAGCCTCCACATCAGCTCGTCGATATGGTACTTTAGCCTTCCTAGCCGACTCCAGGTCACCTGGTTCCACATCAGAAAATTTGCCTTTCCAATTGATTGGACCTCCCCAGTCGACTAGAACTTTTTCCATCTTGGTTGTCAAATCTTCGATCGATCACTAGCTAATCTTGCCAGAACATACCGATCAATAATCGAACCTCGATCGATTGAAACCTTTCGATTGCTGCTTCTCGCAAAATGAGATTAGTAAAATCATACAGTATAAAATACAATAGTAGTATTAATACTGCCTAATCTTGACTTCTTAGTCCTACATGGACTATTGTCGGATTGACGCCTAGCTTTGTCCCCCTACTGAGAACTCAGCCTCACCTCTGGACTCGAGCCTTATCTGTCTACTATCCTGTCGGACTTACCATTCTTGACATCTGATCTGACCCATCAGGACTTCTGCCAACTGTCCGATCTCTCTAACCCAGCTGGTCTTCATGTCAATTGTCCGGTCTCCTGACCCAATCGATCTTCATGCTAGATGTTCGATCTCCTTACCCATCTGGTCTTCCTGCTTAATGTCTGGTCCTTCTTATTTGTCAAGGCTTCTGCCTAGTATTCAGTCAATGCGACCTACTAGGACTTTCAATACTCATTGCCTAGTATCTGGTCTGTTTGACCTACTAGGGTTCTCTTGTTAGCCTGCACACTTAATACAAACATCAAACCACAAGTAATTCCTAACCTTAACTATGGTTCATACATCAAAACTAAGGAGTGGTGCTTTCTACACCAACACGATCAACCTTCATACTACAAAGCCACTACTTCGGTCGTGTGCATCATTTATGCCATCTTGAGTCAGTATTGTTAATTGTATTTTCTTTATTATCATTTGTACTTAAATTCTATAATGAGCGGTAAGGTTGTTAATGCCTCCTTAATCTTTTTGTAAAAATCGAGTCTCTTACCTCGAACGAGGAAGAGATATTTTAGTGATTTCCCACCAATAGTGTCTCGGATTATTAGACCATGATTAGTAGTCTTACAATTGTGAACCAAGTAAAACTTCATGCGTTTGCGTCTTGATTTTTGTTTTCCACTATGCTCTTACTTTGGTTTTACAAGTTTTTCGAATGATTAAGAAAAGATTTTTAAAACACTATTCATCTCTCCCTATCTAGCGTTCTTTCCGATCCAACAATTGGTATTAGAGTGGGGATGCTCAGATTCTGTACAACCACCGATTGAGCAATATTTTTCTTTTTGTTATTTTTTTTTAAAATTATTTTTTCCCTAAACTACTAATCCAACACCAAGTCTTGGTACATTGGTGTTTTTGTTCATGTTTTTGCAAGTATCGAAAGTTCTACAACCGAATCAATTGCTTACGGAGTAGCTAGTGGTAAAATGGGCATAACTTTTGATATAAGTAGACCCACAAAATGTACAACCCACCGAATTGAAGCTCTTTCGAAATGGGCGAAAGCGATGAAATGCCAAATCGAAGCGGATGCAAAAGCCACCCAGATTCTATAGTGTGGCTTATCCAAAAAAAGAGCTCAACTACGTCAGCCCATTTATTAGTAGCAAAGACCTTTGGGACAAGCTCATGGAACTCCATGAAGGAACCTCGGACACTAAGGTATGAAAGAGGGATCTTTTACTAAATAAATTATTTATTTTAAAAATATAGGACAATGAGATGACAAGACATTCCACACTCAGATTCAAGATATCTTAAATGGTCTTCACTCCATCAGACAAAAGGTGGAAAACTGCAATATCATAAGGTATGCTCGTAAATCTTTCCCAAGGACAACTTTGTGGGCATCAATGGTAGATGCTTACAAAGTATCTCAAAATTTATCTAAAATTAGGTTAGATGGATTATTTTCTGAGTTTGAATTATATGAGCAATCTAATTTAGCTCCGATTAAGAAAAGTATTGCTTTGTTTGCAGGACAAAAGAAAGCAAAAAAGCAAGCCAACTCTTGAATATGATAAATCTGAATCAGAGAAAGATCAAGAGTTAGAAACGGAGCTCGGAAACCTTGTTCGGAAATTGATCAAGAAAAGAAGGCGGACAACTAAGCAACCTAAAGAATTGGCACAAGTTAAAATGCAAGATCTACACAAGACTACAAGTGCTATGAATGCAACAAAAAGGGGCACTTCATATCCAAGTACCTGAATCTAAAGACTAAGCAACCTT
Organism: Wurfbainia villosa; assembly: GCA_025175895.1. Classification (NCBI taxonomy): domain Eukaryota; kingdom Viridiplantae; phylum Streptophyta; class Magnoliopsida; order Zingiberales; family Zingiberaceae; genus Wurfbainia; species Wurfbainia villosa. Next base: position 36,749,981 of record CM045996.1, read on the forward strand.
AATCCAAGAAAGCACTCAAAGATGTTTGTGCAACAATGTCCCAAGCATTTATGTATTTTGATGTTTGGATAATCATTTAAGTTAGGCAATATTTGTGATCTAATTATGAATATGTTAAGTGACAGGAAAAGAGAAGTTCAAGTGTGAATCTTAGCAAGGAAAGTCCAAGGGAAGGTCTTGGAAGCATAAGTCCAAGCATGTAGTTTTGGCGGCATAAAGTCTAAGCGGACCTTGGCAAAGGAAGTCCAAAGGCAAGGTCTTGACAGCGTAAGTCTAAGCATGTAGTCTTGGTGGCGTAAAGTCCTAGCAGACTTTGGCAAAGAAGAAACCCAAAACATGACGAAATCAAGGGAAGCTCTTGAAGGCAAGCGCAAGGATGAAGGAGTCACGGACTCGGAGGGATCCAAGAGGTGCAAGACTGAAGGAAGAGCTAGAAGGTTGAGTCTAGGTCTAGGGTGTTGACTTCAAGTATGAAGTGATTATACTTGAAGTACTCTAGTCAACTGGGATCTTGTCTCAGTCAATTGGTCTTGAGTTTTTAGTACTCAAGGGTCTAGAAGGCTTGAACAGACTGGGGTTATGACCCAGTCGACTGAGTTTTGTGGCCCATAAGTTGACTGCTAGGGTTTGGCAGTCGATTGATCCATCATCAGTCGACTATCATACCCTGACAGTTAACTTTTATAAGTGGACACGGGCACAGAAATATTTTTAGTCGATTGATTGCTTAGAACAGTCGACTAATGGCAAGATCAGTCGATTAATAAGAGTCCTGTTGAGCTGTGACGACCACAGATCATGCTTCATCAGAAGTCGTTGGATTAGGTCAGCTATAGCAGCAATCGACTAATGGCTCGATCAGTCAACTATTGGTGCAATCGGCCCAGGTCACGATTGACCAGGACTCAAGCTTGTCTCGAGAGATGTTTTGATGTTCGACAAAAACATATGACAATGTGATTGTCAAGGGAAAGTCCAAGTCATGGGTACTTGGCATGGAAAGTCCAATTGGGACACTTGGCATTTGGAAAGTCCAAGTCTTGAGTACTTGGCATGGAAAGTCCAAGCTTGAGTCTTGGCATTTGAGAAGTCCAAGGGGTTTGATATTGGCGGCGTAAAGTCCAAGAGGGAGTCTTGGCAGCATAAGTTCAATGGTTGGCAACGTAAAGTCCAAGCGGAGTCTTGGCGACATAAGTCCAATGTGCCTTGGCAGTGTAGACACCGTTAGCATGACATAGCCGATGGAAGCACTTGAAGGCTAGCATGATGGATGAACAAGTCATGGATGACTTGAAGGGATCTGAGAGGCGTAAGGCTGATAGAGGTGGCTAGAAGGCTTAGGTCTAGGCTAAGGGTGGTCTAGCAAGTATGGGGGAACCATACTTGAGTTAAAACCTCATGTTTGAGGTGTGCCAGTCGACTGGTGTCATGTAGCATCTGACTGGCTGAGTCAACTAGGGTTTGACTGCGGGAATTGGCCTAGCAGTCGACTGCTAGAGGTGGGCAGTCGACTGATTAGTCGAGTAGTCGACTGATCGTATGATCAGTCGACTAGTGCTCGGGTTTTGGAGCACAGAATGGAGTCTCACTCGACCACTGCAGTCATCAATCAAGTGACTGCTTGATCAGTCGATTGATGATGGATTCGTTGGATCTTTCCAGCATGGATCTAGCCGTTGTCTCACGACAACAGTGGCATCAGTCGACTGATGGTCCCAAGCAGTCGACTGATCGACTTTTTCCAGCACAGGTTGAAGCTTTAAATGGAGCTCGTGAAGGAGGAAAAAGGAAGCGGTTCTTGAAGGCATTTGGGGCGATTTGCTGCTGCAAATTAGGGTCTCCAAGTTGATTTCAAGAAACCAAGCGATCAAGCATTCAAAGAGCAATTGTAAAGTAGTTTTTTTACTTGCATTGTAATTGCTTGTATCCATTTCTTATTGTTGTAAGAATAGTTTGTAAGAGGTTTCTCCGCCTCCGACTTGTGTCAAGAAGGAGTTATTTTTTATTAGTGAGTGTGTGTGCATCACTAGAGCTCTTTAGAGCTCGATCCGTGGAATAGGAACCGTTCGGTTCCAAACCACGTTACATAGTTGTGTTTGTGTATTTGTTTATTGTTATTGTCGTATTATTTCTATATTCTGTTGTGTACTAACAATCATAGGCAAGCAAACGCGAATGAATTCCATCGACGCCTAGCACGATGCTATTCACCCCCCCCCTCTAGCATTCCAACGATCCCCTACAAGTGGTATCAGAGCCCGGGGCTCTTCTACGGAATAACCACCGGGAGCTAAAGAAGCTAGAGGGAAGATGGAATTCCAAGACAAGCTTGGATGGGACATTATCAACACTCCACCACCATACGACTGAGAAGATTTTCCGGCATAGAGAGCAAGAATGGAGACATTCTTGATGATGGATATAGAGGATTGGTTCATCCTTGTAGAAGGCTTTAAACCCCCTTGGGATAAGAAGGGAAACGTCTTGAAGTTGAAGAAGTGGACACAAGAGCAACGTCTCAAGTTCAAGACCGAAGTCAAGGTAACAAAGCTTTTAGAAGATTTGATACCTAATGACATTTTGTCTAGCTTAGGTGAATTTCAAGATGCCAAGGAGCTATGGGATAAATTGGCCAAGTTCCATGAAAAGCCTCACTTGGCACAAGTAGAAGAAGAAGAATCTTCATCGGCTCAAGAAGAGGAAGAAGCCGAGGAAGAATCATCATCATCCTCACAAGCGAGTGAGGACTCAGAAATTGAGAAGGAATCTGTTGGATCGAGGCGGTTCGCTAGAGGGGGGTGAATAGCGAAACAAAAGCTTTTTGCGAAATCGTTCGTTAAAACTCGAGTAGATAATTTGCAGCGGAAATATAAATAATAAATAAAAAAGACAATTCTTTTTACTTGGTTCATAGCCTTCGGCTACTACTCCAAGGCCCTAGTGGTCCTTGACCACGCACGGAGGACAAAACACTAAATGAACTCCTCCTCGTTGGAGGTAGGAGTTAATTGATATAAGAACAAAAACTTGAGGTAGAGGGACACTCCCCCTCTCCTCGTTATTATAGAAAGAGAGCTTCGAAAAAGTAAATGAACAACGAATAAATCTAAAATCGACGTACAAAAAACTAAAAGAAAATTAAACCTAGCGTCGGAGAAGAAGAACTTCGTTGTCGGAGAGTTGTAGCTTTGTGGAGGCTCTTGGAAGCTTAGAATTGATGATGAAACCCTAGGTTAGGACCTCCTTTTATAGCCTTTGAGCCCCTTTTCGAGAGGAACCCTAGCCAATCATATTTGAGCACCACTCCCCTTGAAATTTGGTAATAAACCTTGACTCCTCGAAGCTGATCCTTTGACCATCGATCGGTGAGCCATCATCGATCGTGATAGCGACGCGAGTGCTAACCTCAGTGCTCACCGTGATCGGTGATTGGCCAGCGATCGAGTCCTCTAAGTAGCGGTCGGTGATGCTGCAAAGCAAAGTTAGCTTAACAAAAACATTATTTTGACGGCCTCTAACCGTCCGATCTCGACCTAGACCATCTATAGGATGTCTTTGGTCGGATCTACGCTTAGGTCATCCCCGTAAAGAGGATACGACCTCACTTACGCTCGCACACACGAGCTTACCTCGATACTTACATGTTTCTTTTGCTTCCGGCCTTCCACTCGATTCCTTCGGCTCCCTCCGAAGTCACTCGAGTGTCGCCCGACCACCGCGGCTTCCTCCGGGTGTCGCTAGCCTTCAGCTCCAACTATAGAAATCTTTTGCACACTCGATTCAGCTCGTGAGATAACGACATGAGCTTAACTTTGTATCGTTTGCTATAATCAAAACTCAGGTTCGACTTAGGTGCCTACTGCACCAACAGAATCAACTTCCGGATCGGTGGAAGAAGAGGAGACCTCCACCTCTAGGATTGAGGGGGAGGAGACTAGAGCATCTACACCAGAGCAATCTCAAGAAGAACCATCCACATCCAGTCAAGAAGAAGCTCAAAATTCCACCATTGACCTAGGTAACTCAAGCATTTCGGTTCAAAATAAAATCCATATAATTTCCTTTGAGTGTAGGAAAATCGGGCACTATAAGAGTAAGTGCCCAAAGAAATTCAAGAAGACTCCTCCGGCACCAAAACCTCAAGAAAAAACAAAAGATGTCGGTGTCCCCACGAAAAGAAGCAAAGAGCACATCATTTGTTTCAAGTGCAATTCAAAAGGGCATTACCTGAGTCAATGCCCAAAGGGGGAGAAAAAGAGAGCATCACAAGTAGGGGGAGCCTCTAAGAAAAACCCTAAGGTATATCTAAATAATGCTCTTTCTTTTAATTATGGGCAAAAGCATGCTAGAAATAATTTTAGCAATCTTGCTATTTATCAAAAGGAGCATGCTATAAATAGAGAATATTGCTTAGGAGCTAAGAAAGTCAACCTTAGGAATAAGGAAAAATTTGGGACTAATGTCCCTAAAAACAATTTATCTAAGGACAAATCTAGGTCAAATAACTCTAGACAAATTCTACCTAGGGAGACAATTAGAAAGGTGCAAGAGCACCTAGGTCTTAATCCTAAATGGACTAGGCATATGCCTAGGAAGAACCATGCCCAAGGATCAAATCAAAATTCTAAAATTGGGCAATTAGAGGTTGAAAATCAAGCCTTGAGGTCAAGGCTTGAGAAATTAGAAAAGACCCTCAAGAAGATGCAAAATCAATTTCAAGGGTCAAATAGTCAAAGTCAACACCTAGGGCCAAAGAGAGAAAAGTCAACTAAGGGCAAGAAGGGTTTGAGTCACAAACCTAAGCCTAAGGTGACTTTTCATAGTGTTCTATTTGATTATGAAACACAAATTAGGTCTAGGAAAGCCAAGGTCACAAGGGAAGTCATCCCTAGAGTTGACCATGGTGTGTGCCCAGTGGCTAGGGTTTCAAGGAAACCTAGGGAAGCCACTAAGAAGGTTGCAAGGGGAGTTACCCCTAGAGTCAACCTAGGTAAGACCACAATGACCAAGGCTAACAAGTCTAGAAGGGTCATTAGGAGGGTATCTAGAGAGGTCATCCCTAAGGAATACCTAGTAAACCCTATGAGCTCAAATAGGTTTTGGGTTCCTAAGAGCATGATTGACTCATGCTAGATGGGTTTAGGGTGTGCCAACCTTGATTGGATGGGTAGTTAACTCAACCATGGTAAAGGTGGCACTTTAGGTAATTTTCAAGGTTATGGGTACCTTGGAAATAGATTCGATTTATGATCCTAAAAGATTTTAGGATATTCCAATACATTTTTGGAATTATGAAAAATCAATCAAATTGACATAATTTAGGATTAGAGGTCATAGTGTGTCATTTTGGGTTTTTGGCACACTAGGGAGAAAAGTGATAATATGACAAAATATACTTAATTATATCAAATGGCAATTAATATTAAAATTTAGATATTCCTATACCTATACTTTTTATTTGTCATGCTTTGTTTGTCATATAACATGTCATGACATCATGCTTATTTTTAATTCTTAAAATATCATGATCATGTTTAGGGTTAGGTTTAAGTGTCATGTGTTTTTAGATTTCATCTTATAACATGACATCATGATTATGAGTATGTGTTTATTTATATCATCATTAATGCCATAATCATTCATGCATTTAAATTTGATTAAAATTTATTTAAGGACCTTAGCATGACTTGGAGTCCCATTTATAAGGGAATCAAGTAGGGTTGCCTTAGAAAAATACATGAAACCCTAGATTAAGAGAACAAAACCCACATCTCACATCTAAATTGACATGTATGTGTATTTATACACCCTAGATACATATGAGATGCTAGGATATAAGTTAAGTTCAAGGTGCATAGTTTTTGCATCTAGATGAACTAAAACTCACCTAGTTTCATTGGAGGATCATTGGGAAAGCTTGTGTACAAGTCATGTACATTAAGCCCAAAGAACATGATCCAATATAGGTTTTTAAAAATATTTTAAAATCATTTTAGAAAACCTGGGTGAAGTCTATCTTTTGATAGCAATCACCATTGATGAAGTTGATACAAAGTGAGCCAAAACTTAGAAGTTTTTCTTCACTTTTGAATTTTGTATCAATTTCAATATTTTATGGGTAAAATATTTTTTTATCATTTTTTACCCATTTTATTGACTATAAGTAATATACGTATAAATTTTCATGATTTTTCGATATACGTAGAATTACTTATGATTTTTTGAATTTCATTTCTGATAATTGAAATTCTGATATTTCAGTTATCAGTCGACTGCCCTGGGTGGCAGTCGACTGATGATGGTGGTAGTCGACTGGTAGCGGAGAGAGTCGACTGTCAATGTTGATTTCGGGAAAACAAGGTTGTTTAACCCAATTTCAGCTATGGTAAAGGTTCCTAACCACTCCTAACCCTAGGATATGCTTTGGAAAGCATGAGAAAGGGTGAAAATCCATTGGATATGGATTAGGAGAGTTGTTTAGGGTTTGTAGCAATTTAAGGTGTGAAGAGTTCATGTTTAAACTTTGAACCCTATTTTTTATGGTTTAGAATTCCTATTGGCTTAGGGACTTCTCAAGGACATTGTTGGTGCAATGGTCAAGGGGGAACAAGCCTTTAGGGGGAGGTATCCATCATGGGATGATGGATGATATTTTTCCTCATGAGAAGGAAAAATGGGATTTTGAGATACCCAATTTGGAAATTGGGAGAGTGTATAGGATTGCCTCTCTTGAGTGATATGGGACTTATCACTAGAAAGATGGTAGGCATCCTAAGTATCCTTGGACCAAGGGGGAGATTGTAAGATCTCATTGGGACATGAGACATTAACCTCCTTGGAGAGAACCTTTTTGATGTTAGTCAAAAAGGGAGAGAATGTTTTGGGGGAGAACTTATTGAGAGAATGACATCAATTGGGAAAATTGATGGGATGATTTGTTTGAGTTAGATGGTCTAACTCAATGGTTTGTTTGGTTTTTGTCAAACATCAAAAAGGGAGAGATTGTTGGTGCAATCGGCCCAGGTCACGATTGACCAGGACTCAAGCTTGTCTCGAGAGATGTTTTGATGTTTGACAAAAACATATGACAATGTGATTGTCATGGGAAAGTCCAAGTCATGGATACTTGGCATGAAAAGTCCAAGTGGGACACTTGGCATTTGGAAAGTCTAAGTCTTGAGTACTTGGCATGAAAAGTCCAAGTTTGAGTCTTAGCATTTGAGAAGTCCAAGGGGTTTGATATTGGCGGCGTAAAGTCCAAGCGGGAGTCTTGGCAGCATAAGTCCAATGGTTGGCGGCGTAAAGTCCAAGTGGAGTCTTGGCGGCGTAAGTCCAATGTGCCTTGGCGATGTAGACACCGTCAGCATGACATAGCCGATGGAAGCACCTAAAGGCTAGCGCGATGGATGAACAAGTCATGGATGACTTGGAGGGATCTGAGAGGCGTGAGGCTGATAGAGGTGGATAGAAGGCTTAGGTCTAGGCTAAGGGTGGTCTAGCAAGTATGGGGGAACCATACTTGGGTTAAAACCTCATGTTTGTGGTGTGTCGATCCGGTGTCATATGGCGATCAGTTTGAGTCAACTAGGGTTTGGATGCGGGAATTGGCCTAGCGATCATTGCCCGAGGTGTGCGATTGGTCGATCTTGTGATCGATCGGTGCTCGTGTTTGAAGCACAGAATGGAGTCTCACTCGACCACTACAATCAACATAATCAGTCGACTGATGGTCATAATCAGTCAACTGATGATGGATCCGTTGGATCTTTCCAGCATGGATCTAGCCATTGTCTTACGACAACAGTGGCATCAATCGACTGATGGTCCCGAGTAGTCGACTGATCGACTTTTTCCAGCACAGATTGAAGCTTTAAATGGAGCTTGTGAAGGAAGAAAAAGGAAGCAGTTCTTGAGGGCATTTGGGGCGATTTGCTACTGCAAATCAGGGTCTCCAAGTTAATTTCAAGCAACCAAGCGATCAAGCATTCAAAGAGCAATTGTAAAGTAGTTTTCTTTACTTACATTGTATTTCATTATTGTAATTGCTTGTATCCATTTCTTATTGTTGTAAGAATAGTTTGTAAGAGGTTTCTCCGTCTCCGACTTATGTCGAGAAGGAGTTATTTGTGATTAGTGAGTGTGTGTGCATCATTAGAGCTTGATCCGTGGAGTAGGAACCGTTCGGTTCCGAACCACATTACATAGTTGTGTTTGTGTATTTGTTTATTGTGATTGTCGTATTATTTCTATATTCTGCTGTGTACTAACAATCATAGGCAAGGAAACGCGAACGAATTCCATCAATGCCTAGCACGACGCTATTCACCCCCCTCTAGCATTCTAACGATCCCCTGCAAACTGCATGCTCAATGGGAAAATCAACCTTTTCTCTATAAAAAGAGACCTTGGGGAGCTTGAGAGGGCTAATGCTCTCATTCCAAACTTTGCTCTCAAGCTCACAAAGTCTTCTCCAAGCCTTCTAGTATTTCTTAACCTCTTCTTCTCTATTTTAATTACATCATCTTGTAAGAAGAAGAGTGTAATTGTAAGAAGGCTTATCCACCTTGGTGTAATCATCAAAAGGAGATTTTTAGTGGAGGCTTGCTAGGGTTGATCCACCTTATGGATTTCCATGAAGTAGGAGCGTCATCTCCGAACCACTTTAAACATACTTGTTAGCATTGTTTTAATTGTCTCTTGATTTCATTTTTGTTTGTATTGTTGTTTTTTCTTCCGCTAATGTTTTGTAAAAATCAAAAGAGGCTATTCACCCCCTCTAGCCATCCAAGGATCCCCTACAAGTGGTATCAGAGCCTAGATCGTATCAGAGGATCTAACAATCAACCGGAGCAAGTGTTAGTAATATATGAGAGATGTCCTAAGGCAATCACCTTATGTATGAACCATTTATATGATAAATGAAGATTCACTATTTGAGTATACATGTTTTCATGTATTTGATTGGATCTTAAACTCATTTACTAAATATCCACGATACGATTTACAGCATGAGAGAATTTGTGATTGGATCACAACTAGTGAGTATCTCTACATGTGTAATTGTGATGTATCGGAATTATCCCTAGTCGATGAATTGATGGATTTGGACACCATCAATTCTGTCGAGACTAGCACGAGGTATACTCCTTGGTGTATCCAAGCATCGATTCTCCGGAGACATTGTGATGTCCGGTTAATCGTGGATGCTAGTTATGGTAACTAGTTCATTGGAGTGACCAGCCGTAAGACTTCATATGGTTCTCTGCATATATAGATATGTCAATGAAGTTCTTACTATAGCTTAAGTGCGATGTTCCTTTGACTTGCGGTATTCAAGTCATCTTGATCATGGAGACTTATGCTTTGACATCTTAAGCAAACATCTCTAAGGAGATGTGGACCCGGGATGATTGGGTATAAGTCGAAGTGATCGAAGGTGTTTGAATAGCCTATAAAGGATTCACCACTCCTTGCTAGGAGATGTATACCCATGGCCTCTCGTCGGATTGTTACTAAAGTCTTTGGCCAAAGCATTACATGTTTAGAGTAAGGTACTCTTCGATACATGTGCAGTAACTAGAATCCATAGGACGAGGAAATGATACTTGGGCTAGGTGTGACGTAGTCAGCCTAGTGGGGACTGACACTATAGACCATGTCCTGAACCAAGTGGGTATAAGATGAGTGAAGGGAATGGGGCACGATTCATTCGAGCTGCTGAAGGATTTCAGAAATAGTTCTGGATCAACCGTTGATTTTTTCGGTTAATTGGGGATCATGATGTACTACTAGGTGTCACTCATGATCGTTCTATAATTAATGGTTAATTATAGATGGCCAACATAAACCGAGAACCTATTTGGTCACACGCACAACGAGCATAATCCGAAGGATTTAAAATGAGCTTGAGAATGAGATTCTCGGACCGAGAGAAACTAGGTTTTGTTGGACCAAACAAGAAGCGAGCATGAAATCATTTCAGTCGCAATGGAAGCGTGGATGGGTCGTGTCTTATGAAGACATAATGGATGAACCAAAATGGTTTGGTTATAATCCAATGGAGGTGAATAAACCAAAGGGTTTGGTTTATTTTAAACGAATGAACCAAAAGTTGGTTCGGTTTGTTTTAACTTAAAATAAACCATCATGGTTTGGTTTATTTTAACTTAAATTAATGGAGCAGGTTAACGGGCCTTATGGTTATGATCCAATAACCATTAAGAGAATTAGTTCTCTATAAAAGAGGACTTAAGGTGTTGTTAAGCCCTAATCCAAAAAGCCCCTAACCTAGAGTTGCCGCCCACCTCATTGAAGAAGTCGGCGCCAACCCTAGGCCGCTGCCCACCTTCTCCAACCGGCCACCAGCTGCTGCCATCTTCTCCCATTGCCGGCATCGAGCTGCTGTCGGTAGAGCTCCGGTGATCTTCCTTGGCTCCGGCGACAAGGTGAGCAAGTCACTTTCCTTATTTGGCCGGCGCAAGGTCTCCACCAAAGCTGTCCAGTTTTCTGGACAGCTTGTTTCCTTCTCGTCGGAGCATCGTTTGGACGATGTTTGGAGCTCCGAAAGCGCCTTACTTACCGGAGATTCGATCTCCGGTAATCCTCATAGGTGGAGGACGAAGGATTCATCAAACGGTTGACGAATACCTCTCCGGAGAAGCGAGTTTTGAGGACTCGTCTTTGGATCCGAATTTGGATTCGGATCGTGATCTTCTCTCGATCACATCGTCTTCAACACGAGGCTAGTAACCCGTACGAAGACGAGGCTCGTGGCTTAGTGAATTCATCCCGAAGATACTCGGCGTGGACACGGATAGAGACGATTCTACCGAGGATCGTTCCGGTTGATGTCGTTCCCGCTACACGTGATACGAAAGGTATACGTAGTTAAATTTCCTTTTATTGCAAAATTTAAATTTACGGTTATGTCTACATATGTTGTACTATGCATTCATGTGATGTGTGTGTTGTAATAAATGTAGATTTATTATTTTATTTCTTTCGCTGTGCACATGTTTACGAAACATGTTCGAACACACACTCGCCGCGGTGCCGGAAACCCAACAGTGGTATCAAAGCAAGGTTGTGTTTCGACATAATCGTAAAATGGTTTTGCGATAGTCATAATGATATTTCTGGAAATTTCTACTTTTGGAAAGTTAGAAGTATTTATGGAAATATCATTATGACTATCGCAAAAACCATTTTTCGATTATGTCGAAACCCAACAGTGGTATCAGAGCCCAGGTTGTGTTTCGACATAATCATAAAATGGTTTTGTGATAGTCATAATGATATTTCTGGAAATTTCTACTTTTGGAAAGTTAGAAGTATTTATGAAAATTTTTCAATTTTGGAAAGTCTAGAAGTATTTATGGAAATCTTCCACTTTTGGAAAGTTGGAAGTATTTATGGAAATTGATATTTTCCATAAATAAAATATTTGATTAGATTTTGGAAATTTGTTTCCTAATTTAATCTTTATTTGATTTGGGAAATCAAATCTTAAAATATTTTATTTCCATAAGTAGTTTTGATGATTTAAGAAATTGGTTTCCTAAATTGACTTTCCTTAATCAACTATTTCCACAAATAAAATATGTGATTATATTTGGAAATTTGTTTCCTAATTTAATCATGATTTGATTTGGAGAATCAAATCTTAAACATATTTTATTTTCATAAATAGTTATAACATATAAGGAAATTATGTACATGACATAATTGTATGTCATGTAATTGCATTAGATGCATATCATAATGTCATGCGTGTCGTGACATGTAGATGTATGTCATGTATGTCATGTCATGTAGATAATAGTTATTTGCATGCAAAGAGGATGAGACATAAAAACCCTTACACAATATTAAAGCCTACACCTTCCATTAATATGGTTAGAACCAGAGTTCCGTTTCTTGTTTGGGTTGTTGGACTCTCTCCAAGTCCGGCTCGAACCCGAACATGTTCAAACCATGGAATAGTTTAATACTAATATGGTAAGAGTCAGAGGTCAATCATTAGCTTTGGTTGTTGGACTCTCTCCAAGCCGGGCTAATTGGTTGAATGCGCTCTAATCATATTAAAACTATTTCTCGATTAATGGGTTGGCTTTAACCTGGAGCATCGGCTTGTTGGACTCTCTCCAAGGTCGATGTAAAGGGAGGTGAAGTTGGGTGCTATGCATATGATGCATACTTGTTAATGTGTTAACAACCCGATGTATGTGTGAACATTCAATTAGTTGATAGCACATTGTGATAGTTGCATATATGTGATATGCAATCGGTATAGTTGATACCTACCGTCGTAGTTATGAATGGCTTGTTGGACTCTCTCCAAGGTTGTTCATATCTATGATGGATATCAGCCCATTCGAAGATGGACCTACGATCTCCCGAAGTGATTTTGGGGTTTTTGAAATTCAAAAAATGAATGGGATTTATAAATGTATATTGATGCATTTTAAAATCATTTTCTCATATATGCTCGTTTTGTATTTCTAGGTCAATCGATTGATCATGACGTCTTTGAATTTGTGCACTATTTTGGATTCAAACAAACTGACTGGGCCTAACTTCCTGGACTGGCTTAGAAACCTGAGAATTGTTCTCAAGGCAGAAAAGCTTGCATATGTCCTTGAAGAGCCTCTTCCCAACCATCCTAAGGACGATGCAACTCCAGACCAAATGTTGGTTTATCAGAAGCATGTGGCAGATTCTGAGCTGGCGAGTTGCATCATGCTAGCGGCGATGGTACCTGTGTTGCAAAAGCAGCATGAGCATATGGATGCTAATACTATGGTCTTCCATCTTCATGAGTTGTTTGATGAGCAAGCGAGATCCGAAAGGTTCGAAGTCTCCAGGCTCCTCTTCACCACGAAGATGCAAGAAGGTTCGTCTGTAGTGCAGTTTGTGCTAAAGATAAATGGGTACATCGAGCGGCTAGCTACCCTCGGGTTTGTGATGGATCATGAATTAAGTATTGACTTAATTCTGCATTGTTTGCCCAAGAGTTTCTCACAATTCGTGATGAACTATCGGATGAACAAATTAGAATCCACTATTCCTGAGCTCCTCAATATGCTGAAGACTGTGGAGCCTTCTGTGAAGCATGAGGAGAAGGTGGTTCTGTTAGTTGATTCGTCAAAGAAAGGTTCTAAGAGGAAGGCAAAAGAACAGAAGAAAGGGAAGAACAAAAAGGCAAAGAAGGCAGAACCAGCACAAAAGGGCACTTGCCATCATTGTGGCAAGGAAGGCCACTGGCGAAGAAACTGCAAGATTTATCTTGAGTCCATGAAGAAGAAGAAGACATCCGATGCCCCATCCTCTTCAGGTATCTTCGTATTTGATTGTCATTCTATTTCCTTAGACACTTGGGTATTGGATACTGGGTGTGGCTCACATATATGTAATGACATACAGAGGCTAAGGAATAGAAGAAGACTCGTCAGAGGGGAGTCAAATTTGCGAGTTGGCAATGGAGCAAAGGTTGCTGCGGTCGCCATCGGAACTTATTTGCTGAAGCTCCCTAGTGGACTAGTCTTGGAACTGGACAATTGCTATTGTGTTCCTTCTCTAATAAAGAAAATTGTTTCTATTTCCTGCTTAAATAGAAATGATTTCCATTTGACGTTTAGTAACAATTGTTGTTATATAACTTTGAATGGCGTACTTTATGGAACTGGAACTTTGAGTATTGACATTTATACGTTGGACGTATCCAGTGACATTTTCAATATCGAAGCGAGCAACAAGCGTGCTCGAAAAGATAATCAATTAGACTCCTACATGTGGCATTGTCGTCTTGGCCATGTAAGTAAGAAATGCATGTCCGAATTACACCGATGTGGAATTCTGGAATCGTTTGAATTGGATTCATACGATACATGTGAATCATGCTTAAAAGGCAAGATGACTAAGTTACCTTTTACTGGAAAAGGTGAACGAGTGGGAGAGTTACTAGGTCTAATACATACTGATGTATGTGGACCTATGTCAACTCAAGCTTTAGGAGGCTATAACTACTTCATTACCTTCACCAATGATCACTCACGGTTTGGGTATGTGTTCTTGATGAAACACAAGTCTGAAGCCTTTGAAAGGTTCAAAGGATTCAGAAATGAAGTAGAGAAACAACATGACAAGAGTATTAAAATACTTCGATCGGATCGAGGTGGTGAATACTTAAGTCAAGAGTTTCTTGATTATCTAAGAGACAATAGTATATTGTCTCAATGGACTCTGCCATATACACCACAGTATAATGGTGTATCTGAGAGGCGTAACCGGACCTTGTTGGACATGGTCAGGTCAATGATGAATCATACGAATCTTCCCAAGTCCTTTTGGGGCTATGCACTTCAGACAGCTGTTTACTTGTTAAACAGAATGTCAACCAAGGTAGTCTCTACTACTCCATATGAGATATGGAATAGTAAGAAACCTCATGTATCTTACTTGAAGATATAGGGTTGTCCTGCTTATGTGAAGCGGACTGTATCAGACAAATTGGATGCTAAGTCTGATAAATGTCTATTTATTGGATACCCTAAGGAAACAAGGGGTTACCAATTCTTTCATCCTGTGGAACAAAAGGTCTTTGTTTCAAGGCATGCTGTGTTTCTAGAGAAAGAGTTTCTCTTGCAAGAAAACAGTGGGAGTGTCGTCGAGCTTGAGGAGGCTCGAGAGACTCAAATAGACATTGATGAGATACCTGATGAAGCACAACAACCGACAACTCATAGTGATGAGCAATCGACTGGACCTATTGTAACACCACATCTTCGTAGATATGGTAGAACACGCAACATTCCTGAGAGATATGGATTTCTCGTAAGTGAATCGAACGACGTGTTACTTCTTGATGATGAGGAGCCTACCAGTTATGAAGAAGTGCTGACAAGTTCAGAAAGGGATAAGTGGCTTGATGCCATGAAGTCGGAAATGGATTCCATGTATGAAAACCAAGTTTGGAACTTGGTTGACCCACCTGAAGGCATAAAGCCTATAGAGTGCAAGTGGTTTTTCAAGAAGAAAACCGACATGGATGATAATGTGATTACCTATAAAGCTAGATTAGTGGCGAAAGGATATCGTCAAAAACAAGGTGTTGATTATGACGAAACCTATTCACCTATAGCTATGCTTAAATCCATTCGGATGCTCCTGGCCATAGCGGCTCATTATGATTATGAGATATGGCAGATGGATGTGAAAACAGCTTTCCTGAATGGAAACCTGTCGAGGACGTGTATATGATACAGCCTGAGGGTTTCACATCGGTTGATAAAACCAAGGTATGCAAATTGCGATGGTCCATATATGGATTGAAGCAAGCATCCAGGAGCTGGAATATCCGTTTTGATGAGACAATCAAAAGGTTTGATTTCTCACAAAATCCAGACGAACCTTGTGTGTACAAGAAGGTTAGTGGGAGTGCAGTCGTGTTCCTAGTATTGTATGTCGATGAAATATTACTTATAGGAAATGATGTTTCAATCTTACAGTCAGTTAAGGTTTGGTTATCCAAGACATTCTCCATGAAAGACCTGGGAGAAGCAACCTACATCCTCAGGATTAAGATCTATAGAGATAGATCAAAATGGTTGCTTGGTCTTTCGCAGTCTACATATATAGACCGAGTGCTAAAGAGGTTTAGCATGTTGGAATCCAAGAAAGGTTTCCTACCCATCAGGCATGGGGTACACCTTTCGAAGTCTATGTGTCCGCGCACAGAAGACGAGAGGATTTGCATGAGTAAGATTCCCTATGCATCCGCAATAGGATCTATCATGTATGCTATGTTATGTACGAGGCCCGATGTATCATATGCTCTGAGTGTCACGAGCAGATACCAGTCTGATCCAGTAATGAATCATTGGGTGACTATTAAGACGATCCTTAAGTACTTAAGAAGAACTAAGGATGTGCTCCTAATATATGGAGAAGGAGACATGGTGATACGCGGGTATAAGGATGTCAGCTTCCAGACAGACAAGGATGATTCCAGGTCTCAGTCTGGATACGTGTTCACTTTGAATGGGGGCGCAGTGAGTTGGAAAAGTTCCAAGCAAGACACTGTAGCGGATTCTATCACTGAGGCAGAATACATTGCAGCTTCGGAAGCAGCAAAGGAAGCGGTTTGGATTAAGAAGTTCGTTCATGAACTTGGTGTGATTCCAGCCATTGTTGACGCAATACCGGTCTACTGCGACAACAATGGAGCAATTGCACAGGCGAAAGAGCCAAGGTCTCATCAATGATCCAAACATGTGCTTCGCCGCTATCATCTTATCAGAGAGATCATCAGTAGGAAAGAAATACAAATCGAGAAAATTCCCACTGAAAGGAACTTAGCGGATCCTTTGACTAAGGCATTACCTCAAAGTAAGTTTGAGGGTCATGTTAGAGCTTATGGTATTGGATACCGTAGCGATTGATATTAGGCCAAGTGGGAGTCTGTTAGTAATATATGAGAGATGTCCTAAGGCAATCGACTTATGTATGAACCATTTATATGATAAATGAAGATTCACTATTTGAGTATACATGTTTTCATGTATTTGATTGGATCTTAAACTCATTTACCGAATGTCCACGATACGATTCACAGCATGAGAGAATTTGTGATTGGATCACAACTAGTGAGTATCTCTACATGTGTAATTGTGATGTATCGGAATTATCCCTAGTCGATGAATTGATGGATTTGGACACCATCAATTCGTCGAGACTAGCACGAGGTATACTCCTTGGTGTATCCAAGCGGTGATTCTCACCGGTCGGAGACATTGTGATGTCCGGAGTTAATCGTGGATGCTAGTTATGGTAACTAGTTCATTGGAGTGACCAGCCGTAAGACTTCATATGGTTCTCTGCATATATAGATATGTCAATGAAGTTCTTACTGTAGCTTAAGTGCGATATTCCTTTGACTTGCGGTATTCAAGTCATCTTGATCATGAAGACTTATGCTTTGACATCTTAAGCAAACATCTCTAAGGAGATGTGGACACGGGATAATTGGGTATAAGTCGAAGTGATCGAAGGTGTTTGAATAGCCTATAAAGGATTCACCACTCCTTGCGAGGAGATGTATACCCATGGCCTCTTGTCGGATTATTATTAAAGTCTTTGGCCAAAGCATTACCTGTTTAGAGTAAGGTACTCTTCGATACCTGTGCAGTAACTAGAATCCGTAGGACAAGGAAATGATACTTGGGCTAGGTGTGACGTAGTCAGCCTAGTGGGGACTGACACTATAGACCATGTCCTGAACCAAGTGGGTATAAGATGAGTGAAGGGAATGGGGCACGATTCATTCGAGCTGCTGAAGGGTTTCAGAAATAGTTCTAGATCAACCGTTGATCTTTTCGGTTAATTTGGGATCATGATGTACTACTAGGTGCCACTCATGATCGTTCTATAATTAATGGTTAATTATAGACGGCCAACATAAACCGAGAACCTATTTGGTCACACGCACAACGAGCATAATCCGAAGGATTTAAAACGAGCTTGAGAATGAGATTCTCAGACCGAGAGAAATTAGGTTTGGTTGGACCAAACAAGAAGCGAGCATGAAATCGTTTCAGTCGCAATGGAAGCGTGGATGGGCCGTGTCTTATGAAGACATAATGGATGAACCAAAATGGTTTGGTTCTAATCTAATGGAGGAGAATAAACCAAAGGGTTTGGTTTATTTTAAACGAATGAACCAAAAGTTGGTTCGGTTCGTTTTAAATTAAAATAAACCATCATGGTTTGGTTTATTTTAACTTAAATTAATGGAGCGGGTTAACAGGCCTTATGGTTATGATCCAATAACTATTAAGAGAATTAGTTCTCTATAAAAGAGGGCTTAAGGTGTTGTTAAGCCTTAATCCAAAAAGCCCCTATCCTAGAGTTGCCGACCACCTCATTGAAGAAGTCAGCGCCAAACCTAGGCCGCCGCCCACCTTCTCCAACCGGCCACCAGCTGCTGCCATCTTCTCCCATTGCCGGCGTCGAGTTGCTGCCGGAAGAGCTCCGGTGATCTTCCTTGGCTCCGGTGACAAGGTGAGCAAATCGCTTTCCTTATTTGGCCGGCGCAAGGTCTCCACCAAAGCTGTCCAGTTTTTTGGACAGCTTGTTTCCTTCTCGTCGGAGCGTCGTTTGGACGACGTTTGGAGCTCCGGCAGCGCCTTACTTACCGGGGATTCGATCTCCGGTAATCCTCATAGGTGGAGGACGAAGGATTTGTCAAACGGTTGACGAATACCTCTCCGGAGAAGCGAGTTTTGAGGACTCGTCTTTGGATCCGAATTTGGATTCGGATCGTGATCTTCTCTCGATCACATCGTCTTCAACACGAGGCTAGTAACCCGTACGAAGACGAGGCTCGTGACTTAGTGAAGTCATCCCGAAGATACTCGGCGTGGACACGAATAGAGACGATTCTAGCGAGGATCGTTCCGGTTGATTTCGTTCCCGCTACACGTGATACGAAAGGTATACGTAGTTAAATTTCCTTTTATTGCAAAATTTAAATTTACGGTTATGTCTACACATGTTGTACTATGCATGCGTGTGATGTGTGTGTTGTAATAAATGTAGATTTATTATTTTATTTCTTCCGCTATGCACATGTTTACGAAATATGTTCGAACACACACTCGCCGCGGTGCCGGAAACCCAACAGCAAGATGACATTCCAAGAGGGTTATAGCATGGCACGACTACCCTTCTTCGATGGCTACGACTTTGCATATTAGAAAGGTTGGATGGAGTATTATTTAATGAATGATATTGATAATTGGTTTAGTGTAGTGGACGGATTCGAGAAGACGGTAGACGAATTTGGAGCACCACTCCCAATGAAAGATTAGACCAGATAGATGGCGAAGAAAGCTCAAGCAAATGCCCAAACAACAACCACACTCCAATGTGGTTTATCCAAGGAGCAATTGAGCAAAGTAAGACCCTTCAACTCTGCAAAAGAGCTTTGGGAGAAGCTCATTGAGCTCAATGAAGGATCCAAGGAGACAAGAAGAGCCAAGATGATTAGTCAACTTCAAAGTTTTAGCATGAAGACCAACGAGACTGTGAGCCAATGCACAATAGATTCAAGGAGGTGGTCAATGAACTATGCGTCATAGGTGAGAAGGTGGACAATCATGATTTGGTAAGGTGCATTCTTCAAGCCTTTTCTAGAACAACCCTATGGGCATCAATGGTAGATGCTTATAAGGTTTCTAGAGACCTTTCTTTAGTAAAATTAGATGAATTTTTTTGTGAATTCGAATTGCATGAACAAGCTAACACTTCATCAAAGGAGAAAGGTCTAGCCCTTGTTGTAGGAAAGAAGGAGAAGAAGCAGAAGGAAAAGAAGGAGATCTATTCATCGTCTGAGTCGAAAGATGAGCCATCGAGTAGTGATGAAGAGTTATCGGCCAGTGAAGTGGCTCACTACGTCAAGAGATTCGGTGGAGAATCAAGAAGTCTCACCCAGAAAGATGTGAGGAGGATGTTCCAATACTTAAAAGATAAATCAAGTAATAATTCAATTTCTAACACTAATGTTACTTGCTATTGATGCAATAAGAAGGGGCACATCAAGCCAAATTGCCTAGAGCTAAAGAAGAAGGAAGAAAAAGAAAAGAAGAAGGAGAAGAAGGAGGAGGAGGCTATGGTGGCCCAAATCACATGGGACACTCAAGTGTTGATGTAACATCCCAAATTTTAGTTACTATATTTTTATTTAAAGGATATATATATATATATATATATATATAAAAGAATAAAAAAAATGAATAAATAGTTCGTAGTCGAGGCTTGAACCATGAACCGTTGATTTGAGAGAATAGGTTTCCCACCACTAAGTCATAAGATTACCAATGAGTAGGATATAACAAAATATATCTATTGGTAGAAAAAAAGAAAGAAGTTGATTAATCTAGCTGATCATTTAAAAGGATAATTAGATTAAGAAAAATTTTAATTTTTATATATATTTTTTTCTCCTTTATCTCTCTTTAAATCTCACGCCTCCCTCTCGTTTTTTTTATTCGGCCACTTCTCTCTCTCCCTCTCCTCTCCAGCCACCGCCGCCTCTCATCTCTCTCTCTCATATTTTTTCCAGCCGAACTCTCTCCCTCTCTCGCTCTTCAAATTCCAGCCGCCGTCTCTCTTTCCCTTCCGTTTTCTAACCGCCGAAGCAAGAAAGAAGGTTGTCTTCTCTTTAGATAATTCAAGAGGGGATTTTCAAGAGAGACTTGGTAGAGGATCACGCTAAAGCAAGAAAACACGTAGGAGGTCTTCTCTTTGTGAAGTCTAACGGTATAAATTGGTGAAAAAACGTAGGATGTAAATATTCCCTCACCTGTAGTATAAGTGCTTACGATGTAATGTTGTATGCTTGATTTTGAACGAAAGAATCTAGAACTATGTGTAGAAGGTTCGGCTAATAGGATTAGAGAAATTATTCTGGTTGAAATTCTTCCACGTTATGCATGTTAGATGATGATTTCTATTTATGTTAGCTTAATTTTCCTTATGTCACTACCTTATGTCATGTTAAATTGTACTCATGTCGATTTATGCTATGCTACGTGCTTATATTTTCACCCATGTTAGGCATGACTCACGTATATGAAATGTCTAAGAAATGTTTCCCTAAGAGTGGGGACAAGAACACTCTTTAGGACAAAGAATATGTATGTTATTTTACTTTATACATGACTTGTACCAGACCCTAACAAGGTCCACGGGATGGGCTCCAAGGTTGCCCCTAGGTCGACGGACATAGTACGGACCTAGTAACCTAGTAGGTTCGGGATTAGCTACCTCGGATCTATTTAGGATGCGCACGAATGATGTATGTGGTACAATGTCGGGCACAATATGTTGAGATTATGTTTAAGTATATAAACTATATGTTTTCAAAGAGCATCCTGCATATATCATTTTATGTTCATCGAATTATCATGTTTAGAGACAATGTACTGTTGCGATGAAAATGCTAAGTTTATGTTCTTTTCCTAAATTGATCATGTCTCTACTTTAAATAAATGTTGTGCTCATATGTTGTTTAAACGAACATGTCATTACTTTACGTTTAATTCATGATGCATGTTTTTGTGAGTAGGAAAGGACCTTACTAAGCCTACGTGCTTACAGTTTGCTTTCCTTGTACTGTAGAAAAGGGCAAAAAATGGATAAATTAAAGGGAACAACAGGAGGGGCAAAGATGTGTGTGGCAGTGGCATGGTGGATGAGATCATTTTTCATATACGGACTTATGCATGATTTTCAGTTTATGTGTAAACTGTTAGGAGGTGTTAATGTTTTCTATGGTTGTTACTCATGTTTATTTTTATGAACCTTGAAATGGTTAATACATGTTTAGTTAAATAAATTGCTAAGACATTTTGCCATGATTAAATTGTTAGGTTGATTGGGTTAATGTAATTAGAGTTAAAAATTGTAAAGTTTTTTTTAAATGTTTCCGTTGTTATATGCATGAATGTATGATCGCGTAGCGTCGTCGCCCGTCTATAGGATGTGTGTTAGGAGGACGGGAAGGGCGGGCGTTACAGTTGAAGACTCATCCGATAAGGAGGAGCTATGCCACATCACACGCCATGTAGCACTCATGGCCTTGGGAGATGATACCGAAGCATCAAGCCAAGAAGAGTCTTCATCAAATAACGAATCGTCATCTAGTGACGATGAGGTAAAGGACTCCCCTAGAGTAGAATTATTATACAAAACCATTGCTTATCTTAAAAATGCTTTGGATAAATCAAAATCTAGAAGTAAGGACTTGAAGGTAGAAATTAAGACAATTAGAAATGAAAAGCCTTCATGTAATGATTCTTGCATGTTTAGAAAGGAGAATGAAAATCTTACTAAGAAAGTCTAGCCTCTGTTCTTCCTTAGATCCCCTATTTCACTCCGATAGTATTGTGGAACGGGATTGATGCAGAGGAAATGAATATTCTACTATCGTAGAATATTCATGTGGCACCTTTTCAGATTTTGCACATGTGATACTAGGAAAAGCCCATATACGACGAATATTTTTTGTTGCGGTCGGAATAAGTAGAAGCCCAAATCCTGTTGACATAGTAACCGGAAGTAGAAGTAAAGTTATTATCCATGCACATTGATATGTATGTTCCATAATAAAAAATAAAATTTTGAATCATTCTACTAAACACTAGAATAATACAATATTCCATCCTGGTAATTTATAGGCATATTATATAATATAGTGTATTAAGGTTAAAGAGTTATACCAAAAGAATACTTAATTCGAATATAGATAGTACGATCCATATTTAAAATTTAAATTTGAAAATGAATAAGGCTATCATTATTAGGTAATCAAATATCTTAGTTAACAGATTAACTACTAATTCGAATTGTAATTTCAATTACAAGTATGACATTTTTACCTTAATCAATTAATAAAAAAAAATTCTTTCCTTTCTTCTACATTGTTTCTTAGCGATACTATATATGTCATAGGGTATGTATACATATGCATAATTACTATGATCCATATATATACTTTTGAAATTTTATTTAAATTAATGTGTATGTTTCAATTTATTAATACAAATTTTATTATATTTTTATGTTTTCATAGGGTTTTTTTAATTAAAAAAATCAATATTTTTTTACTATTTTACTTTTACTAGGGAATAAATATGGATAAGGGCTAAAAGGGAAGGAACAATTCATTTTAAACAATACATGTCTTTCACATACAATGATAAAAATAAGTAACCTATTTTTTTAATAGCAATCCCCAAAAAACGTACTTCTATGTAAAAAAAAACGTATTCGTAAAAATATTTGGAAGAAAAAAAGGAAATTTAGCTATAGTAAAGACTTTTCTGTAGCTAAATCAGTTTCTACCGAACGTTTAAAAAAAAAATTTTACACCAAACAAATAATTCGTGGAATATTCGGAATTGACATACCCCGAAAACGTTAAATAGTTTAAGATAAATGATTAACATTAATTAGTGTATTGAACTCCTCAATATCAATAAAGGATTAGTTAGAACTAGTTGCTGCTGTGATATATGTGATATATAAGGTGGATATGATATGTAGAATAAGAGTGTGTATATTGGGTTTGGAGTTTTTTTTCTATGTACTTTTCACAATGGAAAAAAAAATCTATTGTGAAAAATAGAGTATGATTGTAATATAAATGAAAATTTTGTTGTTTTATTTGTTATATGCTTAACTAAAAACCTAATGAATTTGATAAATCTTACTAAAAACCTAATGAATTTGATAAATCTTACCATTCATTATATATATAAAATAAAATTATGATATAATGGAAAAAATAATAAAAGATATTAATACATTTATAATAATAAAATAATACAAAGGTATCTAAATCGTTAGACAATGATAAATACTTATGATTTAATAATCAAATTGTTATACATAGAAAATCCTAATTATTTCATTTTCTTCATTAAAAAACACATTTCTTTTTTTTCTTTTGTTTGAATCCATAAAATAACATCGGATAAATAAAACGAATCTAAAAAAATTGAACAACTCCCAATTCTATAGCCAAGATTAAGCGGCATAAGTCGTCAAGGGTGGTTCCCAAGATGAAGGGGCACATAGTTCCTTAGTAGGAAAGGTTCTGAAAGAAAGATGTAGAAGACTTCCCGACACGTGGAAAGGACTTCGTTTGATTGGGAGAGATCTGCCTTTTAAGAGAGACGAGTAGTAGAATGCTTGGTAGGAGCGCTCTGGAAGGAGAGAACGAAGGGGTTTTCGGACCTTGATAGCAAGAGTCGATCGAAGGTTGAGATGGTCCTCGAGAGACAGATGGATTACATCGGACCGGATCCAGCTGGTGGAGGATACGCTTGGTTCGATGAAGACCTTTTCCCATTCCAATGGGAAATGAAAGTCGGGAAGACATGACACATCGAAGACTTCCATTTCATCTTATTTGCCCCATCGGGCCTTGAACATAGAGGAGGAATCTAAGATGTTTGTTATACACCTGGCACCTAGAGCTGTCAAATGGGTCGATCCATGAGGGGACGAGTCAATCCGTCGTTAACTCAATATTTAGCGGAGAGGGGCGGACCGACTCGTCATCTCGGCGGGTTGAGAAATCTTCAACCCAACCCAACTCAAGGCGGGTTGCGGGTTAGGCGGATCAATCCACGGGCCACAAAAATTAAAAAACTATATCTAAAATTATTAAGGTGTTGAGAGTTTGAGGCGATGATCGATAAGGTAAATGGGGTACCATGATTTAAAAAATAAGCATTTGAAGTAACTAAAATCTTATAATTGAGATTGACCGACAAAGTTGAGTACCGATATTTTTTATTCTTTCAATGTTCGAAAATATTCAAAACTTGATAATATGTAAATTTAAATTTTTACTCCTCCAAATAGAGAATCAATTGAGATTTTTTTAGCTCTTGTAATTATTTAACTTTGATATGTCATCATTTCCTACATCGATTGAAATAGTAGTGATTAGAGTTGTCAAACAGACCGATCCATGGCGGGGCGGGTTAATCCGTCGCAAATCTAACATTTAGCGGAGAGGGGTGGGCCGACCCGCCATTTTGGCGGGTTGAGAAATCTCAAACCCAACCCAAGGCGGATTGCAGATTAGGTGAGTCAACCTGCAGGCCAAAAAAATATAAAAAAATCCAAAATTATTGAGATGGCGAAGGCTTGAGGTGATAATCGACAAGGAGGATAGAATACCATGGTTAAAAAAAATATGCATTTGAAACAACTAAAATCTTATAATTGAGACTCAATTATCAATCGACAATGTTAGGTACCAATATTTTTTATTCTTTCAACACTCCAAAATATCTAAATCTTGATAGTATACAAATTCAAGTTTTAGCTCCTTCAAGATTTAATTGAGATTTTTCGGCATTTATAATTAGTTGACTCTGATATATCATCATTTCCTATATTAATTGAAATTGAAATAGCAGTAACAGAATAATTATAAACTAATTAGAGTATATAAAAAAAATTATTAGAGTACCTAAATGAAATTTTTTTTTAATATTTTCTTTAATTTATCCTACACTTTGTGCCGAGTTATATGTGTGATAGAAGAATATTGTGATTATAAACTTGTTAGTATTAGAATATTGATAAAAAAAAGCTTAAATAATTTTTTTTCATAAATTTTATTTTCTTTTGATATTTCTAAACCCGCGGGCCAACCTAAGCTCACCGCGGGCCAACTCGTCTAACCCGTAACTCGGAAGGGTTGATTCGTTTAGGTCCGTCAAAATGACGGGTTGATAAAATTTTAACTCAACCCGTTTAAATTACTTGACGGGGCGAACCAATCCGACGGGCCTAACCCAACTTGACGGCTCTACTGGACCTGCGCTGAACACTTTCAAATGTCTGTGAAAAGATCCAATCGGACGTGTTCGTACGGACGGACTCTACCTTCGGTGCATAGAGGAAGTCTTTCAGAACCTTTTATATTATAAAGACACACCGTTTACCATGTCTTTCATAAGTCTTTATAATGCCCCGGGAAAGCTATCATACGTGATTCCACTAGTCTGGAAAGTAAATGAAACAAAGCGGAAGGACAGGGAAGGGTAGTTTCGTGGACTAGCTATAGTAGATAGGCAGGCTATGCTATGAGTATGAGGCTTTGATTGTTCTTGTTCCATCTCCTTCGGGATGAATCTCGTCCTACGAAACATTTATCCAGACCTGCTCCTTCTCCTTTACTAGCCTGTCTTTGAAAAACTTCTTCGCCGCACTCATCTTCTGTGCGAGGTCCTGAAATGGGATAGCACTTATTCCGACTAAATCTTCTGTGCCGGCGGGGAGAGCTTCCAAGAACTGAGAGAGGAAGGATTTGCTGCTAATTCAATTACTATTAAATGTCAATTGCTTCTTTCTTCTTATTTCCTTGCACAAGCTCTTTTCCACCCTCTCTAAGACGGTTCGATAGCAGCTTATGGATGAATTCCTATTCCTGCTTGAAGGAAAGTCACAAGTGAGTACTCTTCGATTCTTAGGGATCAAAGGGTCATTTATTATAAGACCGACATATAATATAAACCTAAGGATAAGGAAGTAGCCTATACCTCCCTAATTAATAGAAAAATAATAATTAGAGATAAGGTAAAAAAGACTTACGTTTCCAAGAAATTTTTGGTTTATATTATCGATCCAAATATTTGAGTACCTAAGAAATTTATTTTTCATATTATTTAGGTAGGTGGACCAAATATGTGGATTGTGGATAGCGGTTGCTCAACACACATGATCGAAAATATTAGCAAATTTTTTACAATCAACTACATTAATAAGGGGACTGTGTCTTTCGAAAATAGTAAAACACTCAAAATTCTAAGTAAAAGTACAATTGAAGTATCCCCTAAAATTATTATTCATAAAGTCTTAGTAGTTAAAAACATGAAATTCAATTTACTTAGTATTAGCCAACTTTGTGATGTCGGCTATACTGTTGAATTCAATTCCACAGAATGTTTAATTAGACACAAGAATTTGAATGATTGCATGTTAGTTGGATAGAGAAAATTCAATATTTATTATGTTGATTTATCCTATGTTTCTAACATTTCTACTAAGTATCTTATAGCAAAAGAAGAGGAAGAGTGGCTATGACATAGAAGACTAGGGCACATCAATATGAAGAACATAGCTAAGGTGACAAAATTGGAGTTAGTTAAGGGGCTACCAAAAGTAAAATATGTCAAAGATAAATTATGTAATGCATGCCAAGAAGGAAAACAATCAAAATCATCACACAAAAGTAAAACCCTAACTAATACCTCATTACCTTTAGGGTGCATTTAGTTGGGGGTTTTTTGTTGATAACCTTGTTAGGTTATCAACAAAAACCTTGTTTAGTTTAGGTTATGAACAATTACTTGGTAATTGTTCATTACCTGGTTATGGACAAAAATCTTTTTAGGGGGAATAGGAAAACCATGGCGAGCCAAGGTTTTTGTTGATTCCCGGGATTAAGGAAATTTTTTTCCAATATTACCCCTAGTAATATATTAAATGTCAATTTGTCAAAACTCAATCGATTTGTCGTCCATCGTCGGTCGATGCCCGTCGTCGGCCACCGTTGCCGCCCGTCACCTCTCGTCGATCGTCACCGCCCGTCTGCCGCCGTGCCCGCCGCCGCCGTCGCCCGTCGTGCCGCCCGTCGCCATCGCCACCGTTATGCGTTGCCGCCTCACACCGCCGCCATGCGCCGCCACCGTCGCCGCCGCCGCCCATCGCCGACCGACGGTCGCCGCCAGCTGCCGTCGACCGTCGCTCGGCCAGTCGTCGCCGTCGCCGATCGATCGCCCATCGTTGTCGCCGCTGGTCGATCGTCGTTGCTGCCGCCGATCGATCGACCATCGTCATGCCGCCGGCCGATCATTGCCATCACGGCGATCGATCGATCACCGCCGTCGCCGGCGGCCGATCACCGCCGCCCGCCGGGCCGATCATCGCCGCCGTCGACGGCCGGTCGGTCCGCCATCGGTCGGGCCCGATCATCGCCGTCGCGGCCGGTCAACATCGTCGATAATTTAGTAAAATATTAAACTAAGTTATATATTAAAACCTTCAACCAAACAAGGTTTTTATCAAAGGTTATACTTTATTCCAAGGTTATGTTTTATTCCCTGGTAATCACATAACCAAGGTTATGTATGATTACTTGAACCAAACGCACCCTTAGAGCTTTTACATTTGGATTTATTTGATTGTCATAGCATCTCTTCTTTAAATGGTAACAAATATTGTTTAGTCATAGTTGATGATTTTTCTAGGTATACATGAGTTTACTTTATAAAACATAAGAATGATACCTTAGAAATACTCATAGGATTTAGCAAAAGGGTTGAAAATAAAAGAAATCTCAAAATCAACCAGATCCGTGGAGAATTTGAGAATTCTAATTTTTTTTAAAATTTTGCTTAGAATAAGGGTACAAGCATGAGTTCTCTTATCCTAGAACACCCCAACAAAATGAGATGGTGGAAAGGAGAAAGTGTGCCCTACAAGAAGCGGCTAGGACAATGCTTAATGCATATTCCTTACCTAGCTATTTGTGGACGGAAGCGGTTAACACCGCTTTCTATATCCAAAATCGAGTCTTAATTCATAGGTTTTTAGGCAAAACACCATTTGAATTATGGAATGAGAAAATTTCTACAATTCACTATTTCAAGATCTTTGGTTGTAAAGCCTATATTTTAAATACCAAGAACAATTTAGATAAATTTGAGTCTAAAACGAATGAGGGAATCTTAGTTGGATACTCATCCACTAGTAGAGGTTATAGGGTCTACAATAAAAGGACTCAAAAGATTGAGGAATCTTCTAATGTTGAATTTGATGAGTCCTCTGTTAATACAGTGAGCATCATTCTTTGGTTTTGATGTATGAACCGTAGTTAAAGTTAGGAATTACTTTTGTTCTAATATCAGTGTTAAGTGTGCAAACTTAATAGGAAGTCCTAGTAGGTCGTGTTGACTGGATACTAGACAGTTGACTTAACAGATCAGGAGGACCGGGTACCAAGAATGAAGTCCAGATGGGTCGTGTGGACCAGACATTTAGTATGAAGACCGGTTGGGTCAGGAGACCAGACAATAGACAAAAAGTCCAGCTGGGTTAGGCAGACCGAACAACTGGTGGAAGCCCTGGTGGGTCAGATTGGATATCAAGAATGGTAAGTCCGGCAAGCAGCCGACAAGTAAGCCTCGAGTGAAAAGGTAAGGTCGAGTCCTCTGTAGGGGGACAAAGTTAGGCGTCGATCCGACAGAAAGTCCGCGTGGGACTTAGTAGTCGAGATCAAACAACATTACTACTGCTATCATATTTGATCTATTTGTGCTAATCTCAATTTGTAGGGATCAGTCGACTGAATGGATTTTAGTCTACTGAAGTATAGTCGACTGAGTTTGGTTTAGTCGACTGGATACACACTTGGCAGGATTAGCTGGTGATCGATAGAAGATCTGGCATCGCAGTTGAAAAGTGTTTCAACCGACTGGGGAGTTTTAGTCGACTGAAGTGGGAAACTTCCCGATGCGGAGCTGGGTGACCTAGAGTCAACTGGAGAGGATTCAGTCAACTGGAATACCATAAGTTTCATATCGATGGGCTGATGTGGAGTTGATTGGAAGGTATTTTAGTCAATTAGAAAAGGTTTATAAAACAAGTGCTCGACCAGATCCGAATATAATACTACTGTTATGCCGAAGTGCTATCAAAATTCACTTTGGTTCACAAGAGCTCTACTTCCTCATGAAAGCATATTTCTGACACTCCATGCCTACTTCAAACTCCTCAAAAGTGTCGGTATAATTTAGTTTGTATTCTTTCTATTCATATTCGCTTATTGTACTTAATTTCAAGAGAAGGTAGAGTGTTACCTTTCTCTCATATTTGTAAAAAGTGAATCCCTTCAAAGTCGAGAGTTCTCGAATTGGAGGGTACTATAGTGATTGTCCGTCGAGGTAGCTCTAGGAAGACCTACGAACCTTGGAATAACAACCCAATTAGGGTTGTGAACCAAGTAAACTGATTGTGTCTAAATTTCATTTAATTTCTACTGCGTACTCATATTTGAAAATATAAAATAAGCTTTAAAATTAAAGAAAATTATAAACTCCGATATTCACCTCCTCTCTCGGAATATTGCGATCCTACAATTGGTATCAGAGCAGGAGCACTTTGAATTTGGTGGAACCACCATCGAGAGCATTAGGATAATTTTCTTTATTTTTCTAGCATTAGATTAATTTTTAATATTTATTTTAGATCCTACAAAAGTCCAGTGAAACTGACCGAAGCTAACTCACTAAGTCTTTGACTAGTTAGACCAAAGCTTAGTCTAAAGTGAATCAAGTACTTGATTCCTTCATTGACTTTGTCTAGGAAGTAGTCGTTGCTCCGATATCCAAGAATGTTATGTCCCTTGCCACAACCTGAAAGTCAATGTTGGAAAAATCTACTTGACTGGCTCAAGCTAAGATTGAATCTAACATAAGTTTAAAAAACTTTGAAATTTCTCATTAAACTTAATTAAGATAAAAAGAAATCTTCATCTCACAAAACACATAGGAGTAACGTGTATTGAAAATCTAGTTTGGGTGAGATGATTTAGAATTTAATCAAGCTTAGTCAATTTAATACAAAATTACTAAACTCAACAACTCAATTGAACTTAACAACAACTCAATTAAATTTAAACAACAACTCAATTAAACTTAACAACTTAACTAAACAACTTAAACAACTTAACTAAACAACTAAATAAGTAAACAACTTAATCAATTCAATTTAACCAATTTAATCAACTAAACATAATTAATTCAATTTAACCAATTTAATCAACTCAACTTAAATTATTCAATTCAATTTTAATCCTAAGTGAATCGACATAATTCAAAGTAAGCATATCTTAGAAGTAGGTGTCCTTAAGTAAAATTGCATTATTTCATAAGCATAATATTAAAGGGAAGATCAAGAATCTAGGAGGAGTTAAAAATATTTTAGAATCTACTATGAGAAATCTTTTAAAGTGAGTTTTAAAATTTGTAATGAAGGGGGAGTATTGAAAATTTAAAACTTAAATTAAGGGGGAGAAAAACTTAAGTTTGAATGCTCTTTGAAAAGCTTGAATATTTTTAAGTTTAAAATACATAAAAATTTTACTTAGGTTTTGATGTATGAGAAGAAAATAATTAACCATTATAAAGCTTTAATTGAGGGGAGTCACAAAAGTTTTGAAAAGTTCTCAGTTTTGAAAATTTAAAATATTAAGGTGGAGTACGAAAAAACATTATTCAAATTCTAAAATTTTGAAAATTTTAGAATTTGAATAATGCTTTTATTGAGGGGGAGTTATAATTTTTAAAATTCTGGAATTTGAAAATATGTTTTTATTTAGGGAGAGTTATAATTTTAAAATTTTAGAATTTGAAAAAAATATTTTTAGGGAGAGTTATAATCTGGGAATTTAGAAATATGTTTAGGCGGAGTTAGAATTTTGAAAATTAAAATTTTGGAAACATATTTTTATTTGAATTTTTAGAAAATTCAATCTTTTGAAAATTTTTATAAATGGAGAGATCCTATTTTTAAATGAAGAAAACCTTATTGAATATAGGGAGAGGATTGATTTCAAAACTTAAGCATTTTTTAGCTTAATATTTAATTTAAAGTTGTGGCATTTTTGAGCTTTAAAGTTGTGGTATTTTAAACTTAATTTGATTTTGATGTATATCAAAGGGGGAGAGAGGAGATATAAAGTTAAAGAGAAGAGACTTATTAAAAGGGAGATGTAAAAATTTATATATGCATCTCATACATGTTTAACTTAATACATTTCTTATAGATGTCAAAATTTGAATATTGTTGTCTTATTCTCCTAACTTTAACTGATATGTTGTCATACATCAAAAAGAGGGAGATTGTTGATGCAGTGAGCATCATTCTTTAGTTTTGACGTATGAACCGTAGTTAAAGTTAGGAATTACTTGTGTTCTAATATCAGTGTTAAGTGTGCAGACTTAACAGGAAGTCCTAATAGGTTGTGTTAATCGGATACTAGACAGTTGACTTGACAGATCAAGAGGATAGAATACTAGGCATGATGTACAGATGGGTCGTGTGGACCAAACATTTAGCATGAAGACCGGTTGGGTCAAGAGACCAGACAATCGACAAAAAATCCAACTTGGTCAGGCAGATCGGACAACTGATGAAAGCCCTGGTTGGTCAGATTGAATGTCAAGAGTGGTAAGTTCGGCAAGTAGTCGGTAAGTAAGCTCGAGTGAAAAGGTGAGATCGAGTCCTCTGTAGGGGGACAAAGTTAGGCGTCGATCCGACGGAAAGTCCGTGTGGGACTTAGTAGTCGAGATCGAGCAACATTACTACTACTATCATATTTGATCTATTTGTGCTAATCTCGATTTGCAGAGATCAGTCGACTGAATGGATTTCAGTCGACTGAGTTTGGCTCAGTCGACTGGATACACACTTGGCAGGATTAGCTGGTGATCGATCAAATATCTAGAATCGTAGTTGGAAAGTGTTTCAATAGACTGGGGAGTTTCAGTCGACTGAAGTGCGAAACTTCTCAATGCGGAGCTGGGTGACCTAGAGTCGACTGGAGAGGATTCAGTCGACTGGAAGACCAGAAGTTCCATATTGACGGGCTTATGTGGAGTCGACTAGAAGGCATTCTAGTCGACTAGAATAGGTTTATAAAATAAGTCTCGATCAGATCAGAGTAGAATACTACTACTACGTCGAAGTGCTGTCAAAATTCACTCTCATTCACAAGAGCTCTACTTCCTCACAAAGGCGCATTTTCGACACTCGGTGCCTACTTCAAACTCCTCAAAAGTGTCGGTATAATTTATCTTGTATTCTTTCTATTCATATTCGCTTGTTGTACTTAATTTCAAAGAAGGTAAAGTGTTACCTTTCTCTCATATTTGTAAAAAGCGAATCCTTCCGAAGTCGAGAGTTCTCGAATCGGAGGGTACTATAGTGATTGCCCGTCGAGGTATCTCTAGGAAGAGCTACGGGCCTTGGAGTAACAACCTAGTTAGGGTTGTGAATCAAGTAAACTGATTGTGTCTAAATTTCATTTAATTTCCACTGTGTACCCATATTTGAGAATATAAAATAAGCTTTAAAATTAAAGAAAATTATAAACTCCGAGATTCACCCCTCTCTTTCAGAATATTGCGATCCTACATCCTCTAGCACTTATCCTAGAAAATTCTCCATTGATAAGGATATCAATGATAATACTCAAGACATTACCCAAAAACTTCAAAACTTGACATTGGGGGGTAATGATCAAGGGGGAGGATTAGGAAGTAGTAATCAAGGGGGAGGAAGAGGAGATTCTGATGATGAGAGGAGGAAGGAAGACACTCATGATCTAAATCAATTTGAATCACCTCCTAGGACCCTAAGGATTCATCAAAACCATCTACTTGATCAAGTAGTAGGAGACTTATCTCAAGGAGTAAGAACTAGGTCTTTCCATAGAGCTCTTATTAGTCAAGTAGCTCTCATCTTATAAATTGAGCCTAAATCAATCAATGATGCATTACTTGATTCGGATTAGATTTTGGCAATGCAAGAAGAAATGACTCAATTTGAGAGAAGTCAAGTATGGGAGCTAGTCCCTAGACCCGATGATAGAAACATTGTTACCACAAGGTGGGTCTTTAGGAATAAATTGGATGACAAAGGGAACATAACTAGAAACAGGGTCAGATTAGTGGCAAGAGGATTCAATCAAGTTGAAGGACTTGACTATGATGAGACCTATACACCAGTTGCTAGGTTAGAGTCAATAAGAATCCTATTAGAATATGTCTCTCACATGGGGTTTAAGCTTTATCAAATGGATATGAAATCGGCATTCCTAAATGGTTTTATTAAGAAAGAGATATATGTAGAACAACCTCTCGGGTTTGAGAGTGTTGATTACCCAAACCACGTATATAAGCTTAGAAAAGCTTTATATGGGTTAAAACAAGCTCCCCGAACTTGGTATGAAAGATTATTATCTTTCTTAATTTCTAAGGATTTTAGAAGGGGCCAAGTAGATCAAACTCTTTTCATTAAGTCAAAGGATATATTTGTTGCCCAAGTGTATGTTGATAACATCATTTTTGGGTCAACAAATGATGAGCTCTTTCAAGACTTTATCAAAAATATGGAAAATAAGTTTGAAATGGGTCTAGTTGGGGAGTTAAATTTCTTCTTAGGTCTACAAGTTAAACAAACAAATGAGGGAATCCATATATACCAAATCAAATATGCCAAAGAAATGATTAAGAAATTTGATTTGGAAAATGCTAAGGTAGTAACCACTCCTATGACAACTAATACTAAGATAGACAATGATCTTAAGGGTAAATCAATTGACTTAAAACTTTATATATAGGAGTATGATTGGTAGCCTACTATACCTAATCTCTAATAGACCCGATATTTTATTTGCAGTAGGTATATGTGAAAGATATCAATCTTGTGCCCAAGAGTCTCACTTAGTGGTCGTTAAAAGAATTTAAGATATATTAAAGGCACACTAAGTGTAGGACTTTGGTACCCTAGGACTAGGTCTTTTGACTTGGCTGGGTATACTGATTCCGATTATGTGAGTTACAAATTGGATCGGAAGAGTACTAGTGGTAGGTGCCAATTTCTTGGATTCTCCCTAGTTAGTTGGAGTAGTATGAAGCAACCTTGTATTGCTTTATCTAACACCGAGGCAGAGTATGTAGCTATGGGTGGTTGTGTAGCTCAATTGCTTTGAATGAGACACACTCTAGAAGACTATGAGTTGTAATACTTGATAACTGTCATTTTATCATATTATTTTGGTCCTTAATATCAATATTTTTATCCTCTCGAGTGATTTATTGTTGATTATTAATATGTTTTATGAGTTTGGATTCATTTGGACCTTATTATAAATTCTCCTAAATTTTAGACTTATATTCAAATTTTGTCTTTGTTTGTACGAGATCGAGATGAGCTAATGGACTAGACTCAAGTTGGATCAAATATGGCTTCATTTAGGATCATAACGGGTGTTTCAAGCTGATTAATTTGAGCCCTTCATCAAGATTGAAGGCAATCCAATCAAGAGATCAAATCTGAGCAATCTGGACCGTATAATGAAAGCAGCTTGATTCTGAGCCATCTATCCAGATCTAGAGAGATCCAGTCCATGCATTTAGATCTGAACATCGTAGCCCTTCATCTAGATTCGACCGATCATGATCGTCCATTCAGATTGATCAGATCCTTTCATTCTAAATCAGAGAAATCCTAACCGTTGGATGCATAGTCGCCTTAATTGATTAATCAAGGCATTTAACCCTAGCTTTAATGGATGGCTGGGATTTGATGGGAAAAGCGATCGGATGGTCATAGAAAATCATCCTTAAATTCCATATTTCCTCATCGAAGAATCGAACCGAACGAGAAGAAGCAACCGTGAATTTCTTCCCCAAATCGCGCGAGCAGTGACCTATTCCTCTCCGCGATGGCGACAGATTCCGACAACCCATCTCCAGCGACCCTTCCCCCCCATCTAGCCAGCATCATCCCATCTCTCCTCTGCGTCGGCAGAAACTCTACTGCGGTAGTTCGGTAGCGATGTTTGAGCAGCGGCGGAGGAGTTTCGACGATCACCATCAGCAGCAATCTCCGACGGCAACACCTTTCTTCAATTAATCCGACACCCCCTCTGCACCGGCAGAAGGCAGTTGCTGTGGTTCGGTTGCATAGCTTCAGCAGTAGAGTTTTTCGACCATCTTCCTAGCATCACCACACTGCCTGTGACTGGAGCTGAGACGCCTCAGCTGGATGTGGTTCGAAAGGCT
Organism: Wurfbainia villosa; assembly: GCA_025175895.1. NCBI lineage: Eukaryota > Viridiplantae > Streptophyta > Magnoliopsida > Zingiberales > Zingiberaceae > Wurfbainia > Wurfbainia villosa. The sequence continues at coordinate 36,785,413 of CM045996.1, forward strand.
GAGGTTGACTTCTATTGCGGTGGTTCAGCAGAATTTCTTTCCAGCTCTGACAACCTCTCACCTTCGAAATTCATCCCTTGGCTGAGGTGGTTCGACAGCTCCGTCATCCATCGTCGGAGTAGTGGCAGTCGTCAACCCTATCAGCCGTTGTCGAAGGAATTCTCCGACAAGGAGATCCACTTCATCATCAGCCAGAGGGGGGTTGTTCGGGTCATCGTCATCGTCGGAGAGGTAGGTCTCTTCTTCGGGTTGTGGATCGTCGGTTTATCTTTGGAATTCATGATGAATTGAACTGTTATCACCCCTTGATTGTTATCACTGTAGTTTCATTTGTAGTTTAAGTTGTTGAATTCATAGTTTAATTTGGATGTTAGTCTATAGTTTATCTTGGAGTTAATTAGTAGTTTCATTTGGATGCTTAGTTGTAGTCTAATTAGGATGTTTAGTTTTGAGTTTAATTTGTAGTTAATGAGTTTGACTGCTATTTCCATTAGTTAGGAGTGTTTAATAATAAGTTAGGTTTATTTCATATTTTCTTTACACTCATGTTATTTTGCATTTGAAGTGTTGTTTAAATTTCTGCACTGTCTTTATGTTTTTGAATGCTCTTGTTTGAATGCTTAGTTTACATCTTTAATTTCATTATCTTTGTAGTTTAGTTAGATTAAAGTTTTAATTACTTGTATTGTCTTTCATTCAGTAGGATTAGACTTTTACATTCTAAACCTCATTTATAATGAAAACACAAATCAATAATTAATAATCCTAAGACTACTTTTCTATCAATTACATTCGTTGGGAAATGATCTGGGCCATTCACTATGCTATATTAGTGTAGAGAGAGTTTGGTAATTAATTTTGTAACGGTACCATGACACAAACTGCCGTTATCAATACTCCAACATTAAAATTTATTGTGATAATGTGAATACCATTAATTTGACCAAAAATCCAGTATATCACTCTAGGACCAAGCATATTGAAGTGAAGCATCACTTCATTAGAGATCATGTAGCAAAGGGGGACATTGAACTTAACTGCATAGAATCTAAGTCCAACCTTGTCGATATTTTCACCAAGGTTCTCCCTGAAGTGAATTTTTCATCACTTAGGAGAGAACTTGAAATGTGCTTTGTAGATTAGAGGTTTAGGTTTGCATGATCCCATAGAAAATCTAGGACTATACCTCTAAGCATCTCACAAAATACCTAAGATTCCATGATTTTTGTATTGAGCCACTTAGACATCATGTGAGATGTTAGGAAGATGCAATTGGTTCATCATGCTTGTTATGATACATTACTATAAACCAAAATGTCATCTAGAGACATTGATTCTTAATTGGATCAATCATTGGGAAGACTTGTGTACAATTGATGTGCATATATCTCTAAGAACATGATTAAAAATGTCAAACAAAATATATTTTAAACTATGTTTATCATATTTTGAAAAATTATTTTCACTTGATAAGCAAAAGTGGTACAAAGTTTTGAAAAACCTTAAAGCTTTTGCTAACTTTCAAATTTGTGTCAATTTTGAAATTTGGAAAAAAAATATATTTTTCAAATTATTTTTCCTTCATATAAAATGACTTTAGAAATGTGTCCACAAAATTTCATGAAATTTTGACATTTCTTGAATTATTTATGCATTTTCTGAAGTTAGATGGAAAACCTGAACTAGACGTTTCAGGGGTGGCAGTCAACTGCTTCTATGTCTAGTTGACTGTTTCACTGATTATCTCAAAAATCAGCCTTGTTTACTAGTCTTGAGCTCAATCTTAGGTGTCCTAACCCAATGGTATGATAAGCGCAGCAAATAAGGGGGAGTAGGGCTAATTGATACAGTGATTTAGGGGGAGTTTTTCTTATGATATATTTTTCATCCCAAAATCTATATGCATAATGATTGTTGGTGCAAAGTTAGGATATATTTCTTATCTATGGTTTCATGCTTATCTTAACATGTTCTTTACACATGATAAACTATGTCTTGGATTAAGGGGGAACCTTATGTCTATCTTATACCTTAGTTTAAGGCATAACCAATTTTATTTATTTATGAACTTATTTTCTATGAGTCCTCTTTTTGATGTGTGTCAAAGGGGGAGAAGGGGACTTTAAGTTAGAATTCATATTGGGATATATGATGTTTTTCATTTTCATATTTCAAGACATAACTTAAATGATTGTCAAACATAAAAAATGGGGAGATTATTGGTACAACAATGCCCCAAGTATTTATGTATCTTGATGTTTGGATAATCATTTAAGTTAGATAATATTTGTGATCTAATTATGAATGTGTTAAGTGATAAGAAAAGAGAAGTCCATGTGTGAATCTTGGCAAGGAAAGTCCAAGGGAAGGTCTTGGCAGCATAAGTCCAAGGTTTTGGTAGCGTAAAGTCCAAGAAGACCTTAGCAAAGTAAGTCCAAAGGCAAGGTCTTGGCAGCATAAGTCCAAGCATGTAGTCTTAGCGGCGTAAAGTCCTAGCAGACTTTGGCAAAGGAGAAACTCAAAACATGACGAAACTGAGGGAAACTCTTGAAGGCAATCGCAAGGATGAAGGAGTTGTGGACTCGGAGGGATCCAAGAGGCGCAAGGCTGAAGGAAGAGCTAGAAGGTTGAGTCTAGGTCTAGGGTGTTGACTTCAAGTATGAATTGATCATTCTTGAAGTACTCTAGTCGACTGGGGTCTTGTCTCAGTCAACTAGTCTCAAGTTTTTAGTACTCGAGGGTCCAAAAGGCTTGAACAGTCGACTGGTCAGCCAGTCAACTAGAGTCGACTGAGTTTTGTGGCCCATCAGTCGACAGCTAGGGTTTGGTAGTCGACTACCATACCCTAGCAGTCGACTGTTATAAGTAGACACAGGCACATAAACTTTTTTAGTCGACTGATGGCTCAATCAGTTGACTGATGGCATGATCAGTCGACTGATCATAGTCCCGTTGAGCTATGACCACCATAGATCAGGCTTCATAAAAAACCGTTAGAATAGGTCAGCTACAGCAGCAACCAACTAATGGCTCGATCAGTCGACTTCTGCATGTTCAGTGAGAAAATTAGTCTTTTCTCTATAAAAAGATGCCTTGTGAAGCTTGAGAGGGCTAGTGCTCTCATTCCAAACTTTTCTCTCAAGCTCATCAAGTTTTCTCCAAGCCTTCTAGTATTTCTTAACCTTTTCTTCTCCATTTTAATTCCATCATCTTGTAAGAATAAGAGTGTAATTGTAAGAAGGCTTCTCCACCTTGGTGTGATCATCAAAAGGAGATTTTTAGTGGAGGCTTGCTAGGGTTGATCCACCTTACGGATTGTCGTAGAGTAGGAGCGACATCTCCAAACCACATTAAACATACTAGTTAGCATTGTCTTAATTGTCTCTTGATTTCATTTTTGTTTGTATTATTGTTTTTGATTTTGCTAATGTCTTGTAGAAATCAAAAGGGGTTATTCACCCTTCTCTAGCCATGCAAGGATCCCCTACAAAAGCTACATGGGAAGAATCATCAGATGAGAAAGAACAAGATCAAGTCAACAACTTAATTCTTATGGCAATACCATCCGAGTCTAAGCCTAAGTCCGAGTCCGAGTCCGAGCCCGACACCAATTCCGAGTTCGAGTTTGACCCTGAATTCGATTTCAAATTCAAGTCAAGTCATGGATCTGTATTTGGTTTAGAAGGTTCAATTAAGGTACATCGCACTTTGATTAAGAATCTATATGTTGCCGTAAAATATTTAAATAGAAAATTAACTAAATCTGAATTCAAGGTCAAGTCTTTACTTAAGGAAGTTGAAATCCTTAAGAAAAAGGCTAGCCTAACCCCTTCAACTAGTCATGGTCAAGAGAGAAACTCAACTCAAGTAAACAAAATTTGAGGAAGAGAATTCTCTATTGAAAGGGCAAGTTCAAGAGCTTAGTAAAACATTGTAAAAATTCACATTGGGCTCTAAAGGTCTTGACCTAGTACTTGAATCTCAAAGAGTTATGTACAACAAAATCGGACTCGGATTTGGATCAACTAATAGATCATTCGTTTCACTTGTAAATCATAATCAAACAAGAATCCAAGCATCGGTCTCTAAGTCGAGTCTAAAAATACAATTAGGTTCAATCAAGTATTGGATTCCCAAGGATCAAATCCACTTTGTGGATAGACCGTACCGAAGCAATGATCTAGGGGGAGTCAATACTAAACTTGGATGAATGATTACATAAATAACTTGATTGATTTAGTTTTTAGTTTTGCATGCTTAGTTTGATTTAATTGCTTAAAGTAGAATAGCTAGAAAGGAAATGGTCAATTAACCTTGACAACATAGTATCAGGACGCAATAAGATGATAGTATGTTAGGGAAACTCAGTCAAGTGTATTTGGGTTAGATAAGAAGTATCTAGCTTGATGCACTTAGCTAAGCGGAACTAACTGAAGCTACCTCACCACATCCTAAACTAGTTAGACTAGGATTGGATCCTAAGTAAATTAAGTGTATAATTTCTCAAGTTGACTTTGTATAAGGAAGTTGTTGTTGTTACGATCAAAGCGGGCCTCTGTGCCTGGCCATGACCTGGAAGTCCTCTTTCGAAATATTCATTTAAGTAACTAAAGGTTAAATATGAATCTAACCCAAGGTTGATTAATTTACAAAATATTAAATTAACTAAGTAAAATTTGAAAACTATCTCATAATACCCATAAGGTTAACATATTTTGTATGTATTGAGACACATGGAATGAGTGAGATATTAAAGACGATCAAAATAAAAATAATTTTGGAAATGCTTTCAAAATCTATAAATAAATATTTTCTTAAAACTATTTATTGATATTCATTAATTTTCATGATTGATGTGTGTAGTTATATTTAATTTTTGCAAATCTATATTTTCTTTAAATAAATAAATAAATTATGATTGGATGACCAATACTAAACTTCTAGACCCTTAGGTCAACTTTAGACTGCTATACCCTCTAGATACTTAGATAAGTCTTCCTTATGGTCAACAAGGATGTCTTAAAAGTGTGTCGGGTTAAGGGGGAGGTTATAATTGAGAAATCAGTAGTTATATGAGTTTTTTAAAATATGTTTAAAAAATCATGATTAGAAATTAACAATAGTTTCAAAATGATCGACTTTATTTCAAGACCTCCTTTAACAATCGTTTGAAAAAACAAAATTCTTTAAATTCAAAATTATTTAAAAATTAATTGAAAACTATGTTGAAGATCGATGGTGCGCTAGAGGGGGGTGAATAGCATTTCGTTGCTCGTTGAAATTCGATCGTGTTCGTCTCTACAATTCGATTAGCATAGCGGAAATACAAAATACAAATACGAATATGAAGATGAATACACTAACACAATCAACACAATGATATAATGTGGTTTGGAACCTTAGGGTTCCTACTCTACGGGTCGAGCTCGAATGACCTCTAATGAAGCAACACACCACTAATAAAATCTCTCCTTCTCGATGATAGACCGGAGGTGGAGAAACCTCTTACAATAATGATTACAACAATAATAAATACAATACAATAAGTACACTAAGCAATACACAAATACAAGTAAAGAAAACTTTACACAAATACAAGTAAAGAAAACTTTACACAAAGGCTTTTGATTGTTTGCTTGTTTCTTGCTTTGGATTGCCCTTGAAGGTCTGGAATATAGCAGCAATTCTCCTTTAAAATCTCCTCAAAAATCGCTACAAAATCCTCCTTCTTGAGCTACTTTTATAACCTGCATCGAGCTGATTTCGCACCAAGCAATGGACTGACTATACCCATCAGTCATCTTCTCCTGTACTCGTTGTGAGACAACGACTTGATCAATGCAAGAAAAACTCCAACGAATAGCCCACAATCGACTGCCAAACCCTAGCAGTCGACTGCTGAACCCTAGCAGTCGACTGCTGCTCCGTCAATCGACTACCCAGTCGACTACGGAAGTTTCTATGCATGTGTCCGTAACCATAAGTTGATTTCCCTCCATGGCAATTGATTGATTAAGGCCAGTCGACTGCCCAAAGTTGGCGATCGCTAAGGCCACGCGATGCAATCGAACGTCGACGACTCGACATCGGTCGTCATAATGCTACCATCGATCAGAGTCGACTCAGCTATCAAGTGTCAAAACACTTGACCATTTGACTGGTCCATAACCCCAGTCGACTAATAAACCTCAATCATGAGGTTTACCCTAAGTATGATCCCCTTATACTTGCTAGACCACCCTTAGCCTAGACCTAAGCCTTCTAGCCACCTCCATCAACCTCACGCCTATCGGATCTCTCCAAGTCATCCATGACTTGTTCATCCATACGTTAGCCTTCAGGTGCTTTAATTTTCTATTGTCATACTAACCGGGTCTACATAACCAAGGAACATTTGGGTTTATGTTGCCAAGACATACGCTTGGATTTTACACCACCAAACACTGGACTTATGCCACCAAGACTACTGCTTGGACTTTACACTGCCAATATCACACCCTTGGACTTTCACTTACCAACTCCATGTTAGACTTTCCAAATGCCAAGACCCATGCTTGGACTTTCCAATTGCCAAGTACCCATGACTTGAACTTTTCCAAATGCCAAGACTTATGCTTGGACTTTTCAATGTTGGAACGTAGGTGGCCGGCTAGAGGGGGGTGAATAGCCCTCAATCGTCGTACGGTGGAATTCATTCGTTGATTACCTACAAATAAGATTAGCACAACTAGAAATATAAAAGAGAATACAAAGGCAATGCTAACGAACCGATATAACGTGGTTCACGACCTCGCCGCTAATCCACGGACCGATTCGTTCTAGGTGAATCATGCCTTAAACTTTCCACTAGTCTCTCCTTTGCACAAAGCTAGGTGGAGGTAACCTTTCTTACAAGAATTCTCTCCTCTTACAATAAGATTAAGTTAAACACTAGGAAGAGGAGGAAAATCATTTTGGGAACTTGGAAGATGTTTAGCAAAGAACCATTAGCCTTCCAAGATGACCCAAGGCTTCTTTTTTTAGAGAAGAAGCCTTTCTTCCCGTTGGGCGCCTGACAATCGACTGATGCCCCGATCAGTCAACTGATCCTATAGCCGTTGCCCAATAACGATTTCTTCCATGTTAGATTTCATCCAACGGCTCCCACATTAGTCGACTGATCTTCCCATCAGTCGACTGATGGAGCCAACAGTCGAGTGTCGGAAGCGAGCACTCGACCGATCAACATTCTGTGCCCGAAACCCTTGCGATCAATCGACTGCTGCCATCAGCAGTCAACTGATGGTTTCGACAGTCGACTGTTGTGATACAAAACTGACTCAAACACTAGTCGAGTCACAGTTGACTTGGAGCAGTCGACTGCCATGTCATGATAGTCGACTAATGTTGGGAAATCCCATCCGACACTTAGCCAAATGTCCAAGTTTCACCTACGATCTACCCCATCCTGGGTTACAATTGCTCACTCTCATTCCCTTGGAGTCCCTCGCTTTTGAAGTTGTCTTCGTCCGACCACGTCCCTCGAATACACCAAGCGCATGGCTTCGCAGCGCCATCCTTCGTGTCTCGCCCTGAAGTCTACTTCCTCCAGCTTCACTCCAATGCTCCTCGTCCGGCAGTCCCTCGGATGCACCAAGTGCACGACTTCTATAATGCATCTTTCACTGACTCAAGGACCGAGTCATGAGAGGTGAAACTTGCCAATACTCCATGTGTGAATTACTAAGTCCTGCAAGACTCCAACACACATATCAAATCCATATCAATCCTAACTTAAATCCTTTGCCACACACATCAAAACCATATCACATGGGTTGATTGCCCTAACAATCTCCTCCTTTTTGATGTGTGGCAATCCATTTAAGTTAGGTAAAACAATTATAATAAAAACATACGGCAAGAAAGCATGTAAATAATATGAGTATGAAAACTCCCCCCTTAAACATGCAACTCCCCCTTAAGACATGCTAAATTTTCCCTTTTAGCATGATTCACTTAAACTTATCAATTCTCCCCATTTGACACCATCAAAAACATTATCTAAATGTTATACACGCATGACATTAACTCTAAGGAAGAGAAAAACCAAAAACAAAACAAAACCTGATAAAAATAGGTTACTGTGCTCGTGCACAGTACATCAGTCGACTGGATCATATTACCAGTCGACTGGCACACATTTTTCAAGATTTTTGATTTTTTGAGTGAATTTCAGAAATGCACCAGAAATTGTAAAAACTTTAAAAAATCATGAAAATCGAGGAATACATTTATTATGAGTCCCTTTATCAGTGAAAAATAGTTTTTCATGAAAAATCATCCTATTTTCGAAAATTAGGCAAAAACTCAAAAGTTTGAAAAAGTCTAAGTTTTGTATCAACTTGAAACCTAGTTTTGCCTTAGAGCTATTTCAAAACATGAACATATAGATTATTAAACATAAAATGGTTTTGAAATCATATGAAATATCCAACCATGATCTTTGGGCAATATGTCTATGAATTAAACACAAGCCTTCCCCATGATTGGTCTATTATTACTCTATTGATACACTTAATGACCCATCTAAATGTCATAAGCATTAGTGGACCATTTGTATCATCCTATCATCTCACCCATGCTATGTTTTCAATCAAAGTTAGCCTTATAGTGGGATGTGAGATGTTCCTAATGGTATTTACACTTAACCAAAATTTTATGCATTTCTACCCATGGTTAAGTATCATCCTAAAAACCCAATCATGAACATGCATCAAGAATTATCAATCATGATCATAAATCATCAATCATTGCATATCATGATTATAAATTATAAAATTAAGCATGAATCATGATTCATCCATTTAATTTATGGGTTATGCATTATCATCACCCAACACTATTTAAAAAACCCATACCATCCTAAGTCAACCATTAAATATGATATAAGTAAAATCCTCATGGTTGACTATCCTAGGGTTTTCCTAACCCTTAAGGATGGATTTAGGAACCCAATACAAGTTCTTTCTTATAGGGTTCATTAAAAATTCCTTAGGGATCCATTTCCTAGCTATTGTTTTGTTTTTGGCTTGACCCCTAGCAATTAGGCATTGATAGACCTTTTCATTTTTATTTCCCTTATATCTTAGGCCTTTCCTATTGAAGATTGCCCTTTTGGCTCCCTATGATCATGTTCAATGTGTTGGAGCCAATGGTAAATTTTTCTATGGCTTAGTTAAATGGTCTACCTTTTCTCTTAAAGCCCTATTTTCTTCCATACATGCATCACTAACATTAAAAGACATGTAATCATCATGTGAGCATGCATCATTGATACTAGAAGAAACATTATCATTAATATTCAAACATGATTTTTCTAGATTTTCTTCTAGGGCCTTAATTTCATCAAGCATGCTCTTATTTTTCTTTTTATCCCTAAATAACTCCTTAGTTAAGCTAGATATCATCGACATAATTTTCTTGGGAGGAAGATTTGTTACCTTACTTACCAAATCCCCTTCCGATGATGAGGATGAAGATGAGGACGCTCCCCCTTCACTCGAGCTCTCCTCCTCGCTAGTGCTTCTTCCTTCTTCCTCGGAGGAGGTGGAGTCCAAGTCATCTATCCCTATCAAGGCAAGATTTGTGAAGGCCTCTTCTTCTTCGGATGATGAGGATGAAGGATCATCTCATGTGGCCTTGTGTGCTTTAGCCTTTCCCTTTTCTTTGGCCTTCTTCTCTTCTTCCTTCTTCTTGCTCCCCTTCTTCTTTTCTTCTTTTCTCCTCCTTTCTTCTTTGCTCTTGTTCAAGAGGGGACAATCATCTCTTATATGTCCCTCTCCTTGGCAATTGTAGCAAATTATCTTCCTCCTTGGCCTTCTCCTCCTATCATTAGATTTGTTAAATTTAAAATTTTTCAAAGCATGTCTTACCTTCCTTAACATGTAAGCTTCTTTCTTGCTATCCATGGAGGAGGAGGAGGAGTCTTCATCGGATGAGGAGGGAGGAGTCTCCTTCTTCTTCTTCCCCTTGTTGGCCATTAGTGCCACTTCCATTGATGGCTTGATGCTTGGTTCTTCACTTATTCCCTCAAGCCTTGTTTCATGTAGCTCCATGGTGGAGAAGAATTCTTCTAGGGTGCTCACTTCTAAATTCTTCGAAATATAGAAGGAGTCCACCATGGAGCTCCACTTTGAGGACCGGAGAAAGACATCTATAGCCTTCATGACCATATCCCGGTTTGATAGCTTCTCACCTACACTTGACAAACCGATTATAATTTCCTTGAAATGAGAATGTAAAGAAAGTACCTTTTCTCCCTTTTCTAGTTTAATGTTGTTGAGTTGGGAGCGGAGAAGGTCCCTTCTTGCAAGCTTTGCCTCGAAAGTGCCTTCATGAAGTTCTATCAATTTTTCTCACATTTCCTTGGCGCTTGCACACTCTCTAATTCAGTTTATCTCTTGTTGGGGGAGCACGTTGAAGAGGTGGTGTTTGGCCTTTGAGTTTGCAAGGTGCTCCTCCCTTTGCTTCTTGGTCCACCTTGACTTCTCTAGTACTCTCCCCTCTTCATTCCTAGGCATCTCAAAATCGTTCTCCATTATAAGCATAATATCAAAGTCGGTCTCGAAATATACCTCCATTCTCTTCTTCCACCAAGAGAATTTGCCTTCAAACTTTGGCGGATGGATGTTAGAGCCGACCATCATTGTTGTTGTGCTTGTTGCGGCGGTTAGTCCGGCCACACGCGACTTGGCTCTGATACCACTTGTTGGAACATAGGTGGCCAACTAGAGGGGGATGAATAGCCCTCAATCGTCATACGGTGGAATTCGTTCATCGATTGCCTACAAATAAGATTAGCGCAAGCGGAAATATAAAAGACAATACAAAGGCAGTGCTAACAAACCAATATAACATGGTTCACGGTCTCGCCGCTAATCCACGGACCGATTCGTTCTAGGTGAATCACGCCTTAAACTTTCCACTAGTCTCTTCTTTGCACAAAGCTAAGTGGAGGTAATCTTTCTTACAAGAATTCTCTCCTCTTACAATAAGATGAAGTTAAACACTAGGAAGAGGAGGAAAATTGTTTTGGGCACTTGGAAGATGTTTAGAAATGAACCATTAGGCTCCCAAGATGACCCAAGGCTTTTTTTTTATAGAGAAGAAGTCATTCTTCCCGTTGGGCACCTGGCAGTCGACTGATGCCCCGATCAGTCGACTGATCCTGTAGCCATTGCCCAATAACGACTTCTTCCACGTTGAATTTCATCCAACGACTCCCACATCAGTCGACTGATCTTCCCATCAGTCGATTGATGGAGCCAACAGTCGAGTGCCGAAAGCAAGCACTCGACTTATCAACATTCTGTGCTCGAAACCCTTGCGATCACGATCACGCCATCGATAGTCGATGGTTTCAACGATCATTATCAACCCTTGGCGATCAAGCTACGTGTACACAAAACTAACTTGAACACCAGTCGAGTCACAATCGACTTGAAGCGATCGGTTATCATCATGTCATCGATCATTGCCAACACTTAGCCAAATGACCAAGTTTCACCTACGATCTACATCGTCCCGGGTTACAATCGCTCACTCTCATTCCCTTGGAGTCCCTCGCCTTCGAAGTTGTCTTCATCTGGCCACATCCCTCGGATGTGCCAAGCGCACGGCTTCGCAGCGCCATCCTTCGCGTCTCGCCCTAAAGTCTACTTCCTCCGGCTTCACTCCAATGCTCCTCGTCCGACGGTCCCTCGGATACACTAAGCACACGACTTCCGCAATGCATCTTTCACTGACTCAAGGACCGAGTCATGAGAGGTGAAACTCGCCAATGCTCCATGTGTGAATTACTAAGTCCTGCAAGACTCCAACGCACATATCAAATTCATATCAATCCTAACTTAAACCCTTTGCCACACACATCAAAATCATATCACATGGGTTGATTGCCCTAACATTCAATTGTCAAGTACCCATGACTTGGACTTTACCAATGCCAAGACCCATGCTTGGACTTTCCATGCCAAGTTGTCACGCCCCGAGAGTATGCTGAGCCGAAAAGCAAACGGACAGTATCTCCCCTGTACGTGGCAACATATCTTATTTATACAAGCCTTTTGGCCATAACCATAATAACATATACAAATGTAAATATAACAAAGCACAGTGGAAATCTAAACACAATGACATAACAACCTACATACAGTGCATACCGGTATGACTAACACCAAAACATACAGAAAACATCGACAAAACCCGAAACAAGTGTGTACAACAACAATGTCTAACACACATCCACCATATAAATCCAAATCCATAACGAAACATCTACGATAAACCCAAAAGCCTGGACCCTCATAGTTGAGATGAGATGATGTCAGCCAGCGGTGCTCCAAGTCCATCACGAAGTCGAGTACCTGTTACCTGGGCGACAAGAAAACTCAGGGTCTGTGGTGGTGAGTACAAAACTCAACGGTAATAAGAATAAAAGTACATGCATAATATATATATATATATATATATATATATATCACATGTGAATCAATAATATATTATCTAAAGGTATAACAGGTATACACCAACATAATATATATCAACTGTATAACTAAACTGATCAACAATATCAACATAAGATACTGACATACCTGAAGATCGACAACGATGCAACTCATACAACCTGATTATTGGTAACATAATACAACACCTACAACATGGTGGAATAAATCTAACTCTATAAGCGACAAACTACCATACTAACATCCTATGGCAAATACAACGATGAACCGGGCCCATCCCGTATCATCTCAAGGTACTGGTCAAAGGTATACGATAATCTGACCAACTTATACACAGGTATCCCACACACTATCATATAGCAAATGCAGTAGCATATATGATGATGTACAAACAAATGCAGCAAGCATAGTACAAATAAATGCAACATTATATATATATATATATATAATGTAGAATGCATGGTCATGCCTGCTCACCCCAAAAGCTACCACGACCCCAGTGTGGCCTAGGTGGCTCGACATGACAACTATCCCAACTCAACACCAACCACTACTCTCGAGTAGCCGAGTGGGCAATATGGTCAAGTAGCATATAAGCGTAAAGAGCTAGCTACACAATGGGGGTCCCTATTGTTGGCCACTCCAACAGTCACTACCCATGAGTGGTTGAGTACCACACACGCAGGACAACTGCACACAACTCCAACTACCACCGTCTATAGTGATAGAGTGTGGCACAACAAATGTTCTTCCCTCACACAATTACTCCTCCATGAGTAACCTAGGATGCAGGATGACTGATGACCCTCTCAACCATAAGGAAGACCTAGTCGCCAGTATGCATGCAAATGACATGAATACACAATCACACATACTCAACTGATCATAACACTCTCTATCCTATGGAGAGTCATACTCGATTGATCAACGCACTCTCTATCTTGCAGAGAGTCGTACACAACTAATCATAACACTCTCTATCCTGCAGAGAGTCATACTCGACTAATAAATGCACTCTCTATCTTACAGAGAGTCATACACAACTGATCATAACACTCTCTATCCTACAGAGAGTCATACTCGACTGATCAACACACTCTCTATCCTACAGAGAGTCGTACACAACTGATCATAACACTCTCTATCCTGCAGAGAGTCATACTCAACTGATCAACACACTCTCTATCTTGTAGAGAGTCATACTCAATTGATCACTACCAAGCTAGGACCACCGGTCTGTAGCGACGTTGTATCGACAATCACACATCCATACACGACTACCTGATCCATAGTGGATATGTACACATCATCAGGATATAACATGGAAACTCAACTTTACTTCTAGAATCCTACTCATCCCCGGATGATTTATATAGATTGCATAATTCAATTTTACAACCGAATTTAGCTACGTATATATAGGTAAACCACTACAGGTCCACTTACCATAATAATATATAATTCATAACAAAGATGAATGAATAGATAACAACAATAACAGAGTATTTAGGTGCAAAGGCAAAAGTATCAAGCATCAGAAAAACTAGAGTGGAGTCAAGGTCAAAGTGACAATAATATGAAGTTATATACTTCAGGGTTTAGCTGCTACCTGACCAAGGTAGAAAATTACCCACCTGATTCAAAGACTTATCGAGGAATCTCCACATCTACAAGACCGTTCTGAATTCAGGTCCTGCAATTTAACATACAAACATAACTCAACACTAACATAATCAATCTATAGGAATAGGAGTCTAATCCAATCCTAATACCTGATCGATCGACTAAATCCCACAGTTGTACAATCTCATAACATTCATTAATTACCAAATCAATTGTAACCATAGTATGCATCCATAAACATCTAAATATGGACTTATCTAGCTTAAATTCACTTGCACAACCTCTTGACCCAAGGCTAAAAATACTATATGTAAATCTACAATTAACACACTATATCAAAGCTTACCTATTCTTGCTTCTCCCATTCCCAGCTGGTCTTAAACCAATCCAGATCAACTGAAACAATAACAAAAAAAACTGAACAACACCTAAATCAATGTTGTAAATGTAGCTTACCTTCTCGTCTCACACACTAATCGGCCACCACACTAACAGAGCACCAGATCGAAGATTTCAACTTCTAGCCCGGCTGTAAAATAGAGTCCAAAATCCTAATTTCACTATGAGCAGCACACAAAACATCTTACTACCTGCTGTAAACAAAAATACACCCAAACCTACCTCACAACGCAGCCCCTTTTCACGATCCAAGTTGTTCACCGTGGACAGCTCAACCACCGGCAACTGCTGTTGCTCTTCCCCTGTTCACCGGCTCAAGGCCACTGCCCAAATCACAGCTCCAGCCACTCCTAGCCTCCCGGTTCTAGTCCGTTCGCGGAGGTTGTTGAGGATGTCGGTCGTCACTTACAAAAAAAGGGGACGACTGTGGTCAGCCATCGCTTGCAGAGAAAGGGGATGACTGTGGTCGGTTGTTGCTTGCAGAGAAAAGGGGGAGGACGACGAGAGGGTTTGTCGTCGCTTGCAGAGGAGAGGGAGAGGGCGACGAGAGGATCTGCCTATGCTTGCAGAAGAGAGGGACGGGCTATTGTCGGTCGTCTCTTTTAGAGAAAGGGAACGGGAAGACGTCGGAGAGGATGCGAGAGGAAAGGCTCGCGAGAAAACAGAGAGGAGGAGAGGAAGAGCTTCGGCTACGGGTTGCTTCGGGGAATAAGAGAAGGCGATCGACAACATCGTGCAGTGAGGAAGAAGAACTGTCGCAGAGAGGAAAAGAACTTGCAAAAAGAAGAAAGAAAATGCTCGGCATAAAGAGCGACGATGAGAAACGCAACAACGGGCATTAAGAAATGGTGCGGGTTGGTCCATTAATGGGTCAAGTTTAATTAAACCTATATTTATTCAATTAAACCCATGAGATTTAACCCTAGCTTAGGTTTTAATTAATCCCATAAGCTTTAACCTAGGTTAGGTATAGTTTATCCCTAACCAACCATCATTTATTATTTTATCTAATAATAATTTTATTCTTTAGAAAATTTTATATGCGGTATTTTACATTCTCCCCCACTTAATAAAATTTGGTCCCCAAATTTTGGGATTAAATCTGAAAAATTAATTCGAGCAAATTTTCGAAATGACCCCATACCTCCCACGTACCCTCCTCATCCGTATGATGCCACCATCCAACCCTTATGAGTCGGATGGTTTTGTTCCACAACTGTCGCTCCTTGCGACCAATAATCCGCCCTGGAATCTCCTCATAAGTCACATTCATCTAGAGTGGAAATTGGCACCTCTTGCAGAACATGATCAGCTCATGGTACGTATTTCCTTAGCATAGAAACATGAAACACGTTATGAACTCCCGCAAGTGTCGGAGATAAAGCCACCTGGTAAGCTACACCCCCAATCTGCTTCAATATCTCAAATGGACCAATATAACGTGGAGCTAATTTTCCTTTTAGCCCAAATCTTTTGACTCCTTTGGTGGGTGAAACTCGTAGGAATACATGATCCCCGACTGAGAATTCCAAAGGCCTTCACCTCCCATCCGCATAACTCTTCTGCCGATTTTGTGCCTCGGATAACCATCGTTTGATGACTTGTACCAACTCTGCATCATGTTGGATACTCTGTGGCCCCAGCCACTATCGTTCCCCAACCTCCTCCCGTAATACGAGAGATCTACAGGGTCTGGCATAAAACACCTCGAAAGGCACCATCTGAATGAAGGAGTGATAACTGTTATTGTAGGCAAATTCCGCTAAGTGTATAGAAGATCGTTGGAATGCTAGGGGGGGGGGTGAATAGCTTGTTATCGTTGCTCAATGGAATTCGTTCGCGTGTTCGTCTAAAATCTTGTTAGTACGCAACGGAATATACAATAATAAAATACAACAAGAACAAACACGCAAACACGAGTATTTAACATGGTTCGGAACCTCAAGGTTCCTACTCCACGGTTGAGTTCAACGAGCTCTAGTGATGCACACGCAACCACTAATAAACACTCCTTGGAACAATCCGGAGGCGGAGAAACCTCGTACAATAGTTTAAAACAATAAACTAAATACAACAAGCAACTAATATGAAATACAATGCAATATAAGTAAAGAAAACGCTTTACAAATGCCTTTGGATTTCTTGCTTTTGATTGCTTGAAGAATGGCCTTGGAGACCCTGATTTGTAGCAACAAATCGCCCCAAGGATGCTAAAGAACCGGATGGCTTTTTCTCCTCTGTGAGCTACATTTATATCTTCTGCCTGGGCTGGAAAAAGTCGATCAGTCAACTGCTCAGGACCATCAGTCGACTGATCACACTGTTGCTGTGAGACAACGTTGTAATCCACGCTGGAAAAATCCAACAGCTAGGACATTAGTCGACTGATCATGACCATCAGTCGACTATTCAAGCCATCACTCATCATCGACCGCGTGAGTGAGACTCCATTATGCGCCCAAAACCCGAGCATCGCGAGATCGATCATCACAAGATTAGTCGATCGCTACGTTTAATCAGCGATCGCCAAGGTTGACTCTCACTAGTCAACTATCATATGACACCAGTCAACTGACACACCTCAAACTTGAGGTTTTAGCCCAAGTATGATTCCCCCATACTTGCTAGATCACCCTTACCCTAGACCTAAGCCTTCTAGCCACCTCCATCAGCCTCATGCCTCTCGGATCCCTCCAAGTCATCCATGACTTGTTCATCCATCGCGCTAGCCTTCAGGTGCTTCCATCGGCTATGTCATGCTAACGGTGTCTACACTGCCCAGGCATATTGGACTTACACCACCAAGACTCTGCTTGGACTTTACGCCGCCAACCATTGGACTTATGCTGCCAAGACTCCCGCTTGGACTTTACGCCGCCAATATCAAACCCCTTGGGCTTCTCAAATGCCAAGACTCAAGCTTGGACTTTCCCTTGCCAACCCATGTTGGACTTTCCATGCCAAGACCCATGCTTGGACTTTTCCTTGACATGGTCAACTCCAGTCAACCATCAAAGTCTCCCTCGAGTCAAACTCGAGTCCGGTTAAACATAATCCTGGTTGATTGTATAAACAATCTCCCCAAAACATCAACAGACATAAATGTCAAACATCAATGTCAACTCACTTTGTCAAACATTAAAACATCACTCGAGTCAAACTCGAGTCCGGTCAATCGTGACCTGGGCCGATTGCACCAACAATCTTCCCCTTTTTGATGTTTGACAAAAACATATACCTTTGAGTTAGAACACTAACTCAAATTCCCTTACCAATTATCCCAAATTGGTAAGTTCACATTCTCTCCCTTTTTGACATACATCAAAAAGGTTTACTCTCCAAGAAGATCAATGTCTCATATCCAATGAGATCTTACAATCTCCCCCTTGGTCCAAGGATACTTAGGATGCCTACCATCTTTCTAGTGATAAGTCCCATATCACTCAAGAGAGGCAATCCTATACTCTCCCAATTTTCAAATTGGGTATCTTAAAATCCCATTTTCCCTTTCATGAGGAAAAATATCATCCATCATCCCATGATGGATACCTCCTCCTAAAGGCTTGCTCCCCCTTGACCATTGCACCAACAATGTCCTTGGGAAGTCCTTAAGCCAATAGGAACTCTAAACCATCAAAAATAAGGTTTAGAGTTCAAACATGAACTCTTCCACCCTTAAATTTTGATACATCACTCTAACATCTCTCCTAATCCATATCCAATGGATTTTCACCCTTTATAATGCTTCCCAAAGCATATCCTAGGGTTATGAGTGATTAGGAACCTTTACCGTAGCTGAAACCGGGTTAAACAACCTTGTTTATCCCAAAATCAAAGCTATCAATGAGTCATTCAAAACCTGATCAAGTGCCCATCACCGATCGGCACCGAGCAAGAATCGATCGACTCAATTAGCGCTCGCCAGGCACTTCCAGGCGATTTTTCGCGATTTTCCGCTAGGCGATTTTCCGCTAGCGGTTATCTAGGCGGTATGCCGCTAATACAAGGTCTGGCCAGGCGCGAGGCGCTGAGTTCCGCTAGGGAAGTTTTGCCACCCGAGCATTTTTGCCAGGGCGATTTTGCCACCAGGGAAATTTTTGCCAGGGCAGCTGCCATCCCATCAGTCGACTGCCTTGTAGGGAAATCGACTGATAATTGAAAAACCCAATTTTTTAGTTATCAGAATCTGAGTTTGAAAAAATATAAGTAATTATACATAGCTTGAAAAATCATGAAATTTCATATGTATAATACTTATAACACATACAATCAGTGAAAAATCTTGAAAAAATATTTTAACCATTAAAATAGGAGATTGGTACAAAGTTCAAAAACTATTAAAACTTTAAAATTTTTGATCTACTTTGTATCAACTTCTACAATGATGATTGTTATCAAAAGATAGATTTTGCCAAGGTTTTCTAAAGTGATTTTAAAATGTTTTTGAAAACCTATTTTGAACCATGGTCTCTTAGCTAAATGTACATGACTTGTACATTAGCTTTCCTCATGATTCATATTGATGATTGAAATAAGTTTAAGTTCATCTAGATGCACTACCTATGCACCTTGAACTTAACTTATTTTCCTAACATCTCACATGTTATCTAAGGTGTATACATACACATATATGTCTATTTAGATGTGAGATGTGGAGTTATGATTATTATAGCCTCATGCATTTTCTAGGCAACCCTACTTGATTCTCTTATAAATGGGACTCCAAGTCATGTCATTGTCCTTAAATCAATTTTAATCAAGTTAAATGCATGAATGATCTTGGCATGAATGATAACAATAATAAAGCATGACCAATGATCATGATGTCATGGCATATGATATAATTTAAGCATACATGACATTTAACCTAACCCTAAACATGATCATCACATTTTAAATGATTAAAAATAAGCATGATGTCATGGCATGTTATATGGCAAACAAAGCATGACATATAAAATGTATAGGTATACTAATACCTAAATTTTAATATTAATTTCCATTTGATATAATTAAGTATGTTTTTTCATATTATTAATTTTCTCCCAAGTGTGCTAAAAACCCAAAATGGCACACTATAGCCTCTAAACCTAAATTGTGCCAATTTGATTGTTTTTTCATAATTCCAAGAATGTATTGGCACATCCTAAAATCTTTTAGGATCATAAATCAAATCTATTTCCAAGGTATCCATAACCTTGAAAATATCCTAAAGTGCCACCTTTACCATGGTTGAGTTAACTACCCATCCAATCAAGGTTGGCACACCCTAAACCCATCTAGCGTGAATCAATCACGCTCTTAGGAACCCAAAACCTATTTGAGCTCCTAGGGTTTACTAGGTATTCCTTAGGGATAACCTCTCTAGATACCTTCCTAATGACCCTTCTAGGCTTGTTAGCCTTGGTCATTGTGGTCTTACCTAGGTTGACTCTAGGGGTGACTCCCCTTGCAACTTTCTTAGTGGCTTCCCTAGGTTTCCTTGAAACCCTAGCCACTAGGCACATACCTTGGTCAACTCTAGGGATGACTTCCCTATTGACCTTGGTCTTCCTAGACCTAGTTTGTGTTCCATAAACAAATGGAACACTATGATAAGCCACCTTAGTCTTAGGTTTGTGACTCAAACCCTTCTTGCCCTTGGTTGACTTTTCTCTCTTGGGCCCTAGGTGTTGACTCTTGGTCCTAGACTCTTGACTTTGACCATTTGCCCCTTTTAGTTGATTTTGCATAATCTTGAGGATCTTCTCAAGTTTTTCAAGCCTTGACCTCAAGGCTTGATTTTCAACCTCCAATTGCCCAATTTTTGAATTTTGGTTTAATCCATGGGCATTGTTCTTCCTAGGCATATGCCTAGTCCATTTGGGATTAAGACCTAGATGCTCTTGTATCTTTCTAATTGTCTCCTAGGTAGAGTTGGTCTAGAATTGTTTGACCTAGGTTTGTCCTTAGATAAAATGTTTTTAGGGACATTAGTCCCAAATTTCTCCTTATTTGAGAAATGAGCATTTTTAGCACCTAAACAAAAATATTTGTTATTTCTAATAGCGTGCTCTTTATGAACAATAGTAAGATTGTTTAAATTACTCCTAGCATGCTTTTTGACATTAGAACTAGAAGGTACATTGATAAATTTTACCTTAGGGTTTGCCTTGGAGGCTCCCCCTACATGTATAGCTCCCTCTTTGACTCTCTTGCTCCCCCTAGGGCATTGATTCCTAAAATGCCCCAGTTGTTGGCACTTGAAGCAAATGATGTGTTCTTTGCTTCTTTTAGTGAGGACACCGACATCTTTTGATTTTTCTTGAGGTTTTGGTGCCGGAGGAGTCTTCTTGACTTTCTTTGGGCACTTACTCTTATAGTGCCCAAGTTCCCTACACTCAAAACACATAATATTATTTTTATTTTGAATTATGGTGTTTGAGTTACCTAAGTCAATGGAGGCCGGAATTGGATTTTGAGCTTCTTCATCTTGATCGGATGTCGAAGCTTCTTCTTGGTGTTGCTCCGGTGATCTAATCTCCTCCCCCTCAATCCTAGAGGTGGAGGTCTCCTCCAATTCTACTTCCTCTTCCTCCTTGGATGTTGATGGTCTCTCAACCTCCAAGTTCTCACTTCCTTGTGAGGATGATGTGCTTGCCTCTTCGGTCCCTTCCTCTTGGACCGGTGGTGGACTTTCATGGAGCTTGGCCAAATCGCTCCAAAGCTCTTTGGCATCTATATAATTACCTAGGCGACACAAGAAGTCATTAGGAATTAAATCAAAAATAAATTTGATTACCTTCTTGCTTTTCTCAAATTGTTGGAGTTGCTCCTCACTCCATCTCTTATTTTTGAGGAAGACACCTTTTGGTCCTCTTGGATACTCAAATCCTTCCATTAATAGGGACCATTCCTCAAAATCCTTCATCATCAAAAAATCTTCAATTCTTCTCTTCCAAGAATTGAAGCCTTCTCGTCCATAGAAAGCATAAGGGACCGGTGTGTTGATGTCTCATCCTAATTGTTCTTCCAATTCCATCTTCACCCTCTAGCGTGCTCCCTTTGTTGTTAAACTTGAAGAGAGGCCTCGCTTTGATACCACTTGTAGGAGATCATTGGAATGTTAGAGGGGGGGGGGTGAATAGCTTGTTATCGTTGCTCGATGGAATTCGTTCACGTGTTCGTTTAGAATCTTGTTAGTACACAGCGGAATATACAATAATAGAATACAATAAGAACAAACATGCAAACACGAGTATTTAACATGGTTCGGAACCTCAAGGTTTCTACTCCACGGTTGAGATCAACGAGCTCTAGTGATGCACACACAACCACTAATAAACACTCCTTCTTGGAACAATCCGAAGGCGGAGAAACCTCGTACAATAGTTTACAACAATAAACTAAATACAACAAGCAACTAATATAAAATACAATGCAATACAAGTAAAGAAAATGTTTTACAAATGCTTTTGGATTGCTTGCTTTTGGTTGCTTGAAGAATGACCTTGGAGACCCTGATTTGCAGCAACAAATCGCCCCAAGGATGCTCAAGAACCGGATGGCTTTTTCTCCTCCAAGAGCTCCATTTATATCTTCTGCCTGGGCTGGAAAAAGTCGATCAGTCGACTACTCGAAACCATCAGTCGACTGATCACACTGTTGCTGTGAGACAACGGTGTAATTCACACTGAAAAAATCCAATGGCTAGGACATCAGTCGACTGATCATGACCATCAGTTGACTGTTCAAGCCATCACTCGACTGCTGACCACAATGGTCGAGTGAGACTCCATTCTGTACCCCAAAACTGGAGCATCAGTCGACTGATCACAAGATCAGTCGATTGCTCATCCAATCAGTCGACTGCCAAGCTCTAGCAGTCGACTGCTGGGATACATCCCACAGTCAAACCCTAGTTGACTCTCACCAGTCGACTGCCATATGACACTAGTCAACTGGCACACCTCAAACATGAGGTTTTAGCCCAAGTATAGTTCTCCCATACTTGCTAGACCACCCTTAGCCTAGACCTAAGCCTTCTAGCCACCTCCATCATCCTCACGCCTCTCGGATCCCTCCAAATCATCCATGGCTTGTTCATCCATCGCGCTAGCCTTCAGGTGCTTCCATCGGCTATGTCATGCTAACGGTGTCTACACTGCCAAGGCACATTGGACTTACGCCGCCAAGACTCCGCTTGGACTTTACGTCGCCAATTGGTGCATCTATCTCTTATAATACTTGTACACACACTTGTGATCTCTTCTCGTGCACTAGCCTCATAGAAGTACACACTTGCTTCTTCTTCTTGCATGCAACTCTCCTCAACCCTCACTGCATCTCACAAGTAGCCATAGAATCAACCAACCTCAATAGGCCCCAAATTTAATACTTCTTAACAAGAAGTATTTAAGGGAGGAGAGGAGAGAAGAAGATAGGATAATGATGTCACCCATTATCCCATGTGTTAGTGCAATCAACCTGTGATATGGTTTTGATGTGTGTGGCAAAGGGTTTAAGTTAGGATGTTTGTATTTGATATGTGCGTTGGAGTCTTGTAGGACTTAGTAATTCGCACATGGAGCATTGGCGAGTTTCACCTCTCATGACTCAGTCCTTGAGTCGGTGAATGATAGCTTTGTGGAAGCCATGCGCTTGGAGCATCTGAGGGACCGCCGGACGAGGAGATTGGAGTGAAGCCGGAGGAAGTAGACTTCAGGGCGAGACACAAAGGATGGCGTTGCAGAGTCGTGCGCTTGGCGCATCCGAGGGACATGATCGGACGAAGACAACTTCAAAGGCGAGGGACTCCAAGGGATGAGAGTGAGCGAATGTAACCCGGGATGGGGTAGTACGCTTAGGTGAAACTTAGCCAATTGCCTAAGTGTCGGATGGAATTTCCCGACATCAGTCGACTGCCATGTCATGGCGGATCGCCTCAAGTCGAATGGACTCGGCGGTATTCGTCGAATTGTTACGGCCGACCAATCGACGCGCCAGGAAGCGATCAAGCGGTGTCGAGGTTTTGACCAGAATAGGGGGTAGTCGACTACGAAGGCATCAATCAACTGATGGATACATCAATCGACTGGCAAGGTTTCCATTGAACTATAATGGTCAGAATCTGACGTGTTCGGAGGCCGTTGTAGTGGCGACAGTCGACTGCCAAGGGTAGCAGTCGACTGATGGTGGCCAACGGGAAGAAAACAACCCTCTCTATAAAAAGAGAGGGTGTGGGCTTTTGGGAGACTAATGTTCATACTCTAAACTCTCCCAAAGTGCCCTAAAGGTTTTCCATCCTCTTACTTGAGTTTATTTACATTATATTTGTAAGAGGAGTGTTCTTGTGTAAAAGATGTTACCTCCACCTAGCTTGGTGCAAAGGAGAGATCTAGTGGATAGATTGAGGCGTGATTCACCTTGGACAAATCGGACCGTGGATTAGCGACGAGGCCGTGAACCATGTTACATCCCTTGTTAGCATTTGTATTCTTGTTATTGCTTTGTCTTTATTGTTTATACTTCCGCTTGCACTAATGATATTTATAGATGAGTAATCGACGAGTAAATTCTACCATACGTGTACTAGGCTATTCACCCTCCTTTAGCCGGCTAACATTGACCCTACAAGTGGTATCAGATCCAAGACGCTTGTTGAGGACTAACCGCCGCTACAAGCACTATATCAAGAGATGGCCGGCTCTAACATTCATCCGCCGAAGTTCAAGGGGGAATTCACTTGGTGGAAAAAGCGAATGGAGGTATTTTTTGAAACCGACTTCGAAATTCTATTAATTATGGAAAACGGTTTCGAGATGCCTAGGGATGAAGAAGGGGAGCCATTGGAAAAATCAAGGTGGAGCAAGAGCAAAGGGAGGAGTACTTGGCGAACTCCAAGGCAAAGCACCACCTCTACAACGTACTCCCCCAACAAGAAGTGAATCGGATAGGGGAATGTGCTAGCGTCAAGGAGATGTGGGAGAAACTCATAGAGATTCATGAAGGCACATCCGAGGCCAAGCTAGCAAGGAGAGATGTCCTTCGCTCCCAACTATCAAATATCAAACTTGAAAAGGGAGATAAGGTAAAATCCCTACACTCTAGGTTTAAGGAAATTCTAACCAGTTTGACAAGTGTAGGGGAAAAGCTCTCCAACTGGGATATGGTAATGAAGGCTATAGATGCCTTTCCCTGGTCCTCAAGATGGAGCTCAATGGTGGATTCCTTTTACATCTCCAAGAACCTAGAAGTTAGCACCTTGGAGGAATTTTTCTCAACCATGGAGCTCCACGAAACAAGGCTCGAAGGAGTAGTAGAAGAGCCAAGAATTCAACCATCGAGAGGAGTGACACTATTAGCCAACAAGGGGAAGAAGAAGATGGAGACTCCCTCCTCTTCCGATGAAGCATCCTCCTCCTCCTCCATGGATAGCACGGAAGAAGCTTATATGGTAAGGAAGGTAAGGCGTGCTTTGAAAATTTTTAAATTTAATAAATCTAATGATAGGAGGAGAAGACCAAGGGGGAAGGTGATTTGCTATAATTGGCAAGGAGAGGGACACATAAGGGATAATTGTCCCCTCCTAAACAAGAGCAAAGAAGAGAGGAGAAAGAAAGAAGAAAATAAGAAAAAGGGAGGCAAGAAGAAGGAAGAGGAGAAGAAGGCTAAAGAAAAGGGGAAGGCCAAGACACTAAAGGCAAGGACATGGGATTACCCCTCTTCATTATCATCATCATCGGAAGAGGAGAATGCTTTTGTCACCAACCTTGCTTTGATGGCGATTGATGACCTAGACACCTCCTCCTCCGAACAAGAAAGAGCAAGTTCAAGTGAGGAGAGCTCTAGTGAAGGGGAACGCTCTTCATCATCATCCTCATCTGAAGAAGAAGACATGTAAACTATGGTAACGAATCTCTCACCCAAGAAAATAGTTTCCATGATATCTAGCCTCACTAAGGACTTGTTTAGGGCAAAGAAAAAGAACAAATGCATGTTAGATCAAATTAAGGACTTAGAAGAAAAATTAGAAAAAGCATGCTTAATTATTAATGATAATATTTCTTCTAGTCATGATGATGCATGCTCACATGATTTTTATATGCCATTTGATGTTAATGATGCATGCATAGAGAAAAATAGGGCTTTAAGGGAAAAGGCAGATCATTTAACCAAGGCCCTAGAAAAATTCACCATTGGCTCCAACACCCTTAACATGATCATAGGGAGCCAAAAAGCAAGCTTCAATAAGAAAGACCTAGGATATAAGGAAAATAAAAATGAAAAGACCTATAAATGTTTAATTGCTAGGGGTCAAGATAAAAAGAAAACAATTGCTAGAAAATGGATTCCTAAGGAATTTTTAGTGAACCCCATAGAAAGAATTTGTTTTGGGTTCCTAAATCCATCCTTAAGGGTTAGGAAAACTCTAGGATAGTCAACCATAAGGATTTCACCTATATCTTATGTTTTTGGTTGACTTAGGATGGCGGGACAAAATTTTTAAAATAGTGTTGGGTGATGATAATGCACCCTTAAATAGTTTAAATCATGCTCAACACTTAGTGTTATGTATGTTGATACACATTTTTAGCATAGTATTGGGTGATGATAATGTGCCCATAAATTGATAATAATGTTTAAATCATGATAGTTAATGTAATTGTTACACATGTTTGCAATAATGATTTATGATCTTGATATTTGACACATAGTCATGGTATTAGGGTTCAAATCATGCTCTAGGTGATATTTGACTTTTTATCATAATTTATACCTAATGCATGATTATAAATTAATGAATACATTTGTTTCATGATCATAATGTGGAAACAATACATATATGTCATTATGATCATGTGGGTTGTTAGAATGATACTTAACCTTGTATAGAACTGCATGAAATTGAAGGTTAAGTATATACAAATACATTTAGGATACATCTCACACTCACTATAGGCTACCTTGATTGAAAACTTAGCATGAGTGAGATGATAGGATGATACTATTGGTCCACCAATGCCTATGGCATTTAGATGATCATTTAAAGTATCAAAATAGCAATAATAGACCAATCATGGGGAAGACTTATGTTTAAATCATAGACATATTGCTCAAAGATCATGGTTGGATATTTCATATGTTTTCAAAACAATTTCTTACTTTAAAATTTGTGTATTCATGTTTTTGAAACAATCTAAAGCAAAACTAGGTGTTAAAATTGATACCAACTTGATAAAACACCTAGTTGTTTTTAAAGCTTTTGGATTTTTGGCTAATTTTTCGAAATATAATGATTTTTCATGAAAAACTATTTTTCACTGATAAAGTAACTTAAAAGAAATGTGTTCCCCAAATTTCATGATTTTTTGAATTTTATAGAATTTTTTATGCATTTCTGAAATTCATCCTGAAAATCTGAAAAACTCGAAATCAGAGTGCCAGTCGACTGGTAGTCTAAACCAGTCGACTGATAGACTGATAACATGCCCAGTTACCTCTTTTATCTGATTTTAAGGCATGTTTTGGTGATTTTTTGTTCCCTAGAGTTGATGCCCTATTATATAAACTCTGTTTAATATTTTTGATGGTGTCAAAGGGTGAGAAATATACATGTTTAAGTAAGGGGAATTGCATTTAGGGGGAGTTTCATGTATTAAGGGGAAGAGCTGATAATCATGTTTATTTACATGCTTTCTTACCTTAATATTTTTATCAAATGTTTACCTAACTTAAATAGATTGCCACACATCAAAAAGGGGGAGATTGTTAGTGCAATCAACCTGTGATATGGTTTTGATGTGTGTGGCAAAGGGTTTAAGTTAAGATGTTTGGATTTGATATGTGCGTTGGAGTCTTGCAGGACTTAGTAATTCGTACATGGAGCATTGGTGAGTTTCACCTCTCATGACTCGGTCCTTGAGTCGGTGAAGGATAGCTTTGCGGAAGCCGTGCGCTTGGAGCATCCGAGGGACCGCCGAAGGAGGAGATTGGAGTGAAGCTGGAGGAAGTAGACTTCAGGGCGAGATGCGAAGGATGACGCTGCAGAGCCATGTGCTTGGCGCATCCGAGGGACGTGGCCGGACGAAGACAACTTCAAAGGTGAGAGACTCCAAGGGATGAGAGTGAGTGAATGTAACCCGGGACGGGGTAGCATGCTTAGGTGAAACTTGGCCAATTGGCTAAGTGTCGGATGAGATTTCCCAACATCAGTCGACTGCCATGTCATGGTAGTCGACTACTACAAGTCGAATGGACTCGATTGGTGTTCGACTAGAATTGTTCTTGCCAACCAGTCGACTACCAAGGGGAGCAGTCGACTGGTGTCGAGGGTTTCAAATGAGAATAGCAAGGCGATCGACGACTACGAAGGCATCGGTCGGTGATGGATACATCGATGGGATCGCCAAGGTTTTCATTGAACTACAATGGTCGGGATCTGACATGTTCGGAGGTCGTTGTAGTGGCAGCAGTCGACTGATGGCGGCCAACGGGAAGAAAACATCCCTCTCTATAAAAAGAGAGGGTGTGGGCTTTTGGGAGGCTAATGTTCATACTCTAAACTCTCCCAAAGTGCCCTAAAGGTTTTCCATCCTCTTACTTGAGTTTATTTACATTATATTTGTAAGAGGAGTGTTCTTGTGTAAAAGAGGTTACCTCCACCTAGCTTGGTGTAAAGGAGAGATCTAGTGGAAAAATTGAGGCGTGATTCACCTTTGACGAATCAGACCGTGGATTAGTGGCGAGGCCGTGAACCACGTTACATCCCTTGTTAGCGTTTGTATTCTTGTTATTGCTTTGTCTTTATTGTTTATACTTCCGCTTGCGCTAACGATATTTGTAGATGAGCAATCGACGTATAAATTCCACCATACGCGTACTAGACTATTCACCCCCTTTAGCCGGCCAACATCGACCCTACACCATGCCCCAACGTGGGCATAACTCCCACTTACATCTCCCACTTGCACACGAGGCCATATATCTTTCATCACTAGATCACAACTCATGCAATCTATCACATCACCCTACTCATCCTTTCGCAAAAAGTTGAACGTCGTGCGACTTACGAGTATACTTGCAAATAAAAACTACTCAATGCACATGTTAGGATGATTCATCATTGTATCATAAGATACAATCTCGTTGCACCCCAGATCTAAGACTAATTACATCTAATCTAACTTCTTTCCTCATCGAAAGTAATCCCAAAATTTTATCTGATTTTATATTCACTAATATGTTTAATCCCTCCATGAATAAACATAAAAAAACTAGTCACACTACTAGAAAAGCTATTTTTAATGACGAAATTTACCGACGGTATCAAAATACCATCGTTATTAATGGTTCAACAATGATGGAATTTAATACCTGTGGTTAATGTATGCATTAACAATAATATTTTGTCCCGTTGTCGATACTTTGTCATTAAAGATGATTTTTTTTTGTTTTGGTTGGTAAAGGTATGCTTATAACGATGATATTTTTTTCCGTCGTTAAAGATTTTGATAGAGTCTATTTAGATTATTAAATTATTGAGTGATTTACTTAACTTTATATTTAAATCCCTAAAACCTATGTTTTATCCTGTGCCCTTCTCCCCATCCATCTCCCCTCTTAGCGTGAGCTCCAGTTTGATGACTTAATCGTTGCGGTCGATTGCCGATGTTGCTAGCCCTCTCTTTCAGTAGTTACCTTTTCTTCTTCATCCGTCGCAAACAGCTTCTCCCACCACCGACTAGTCTTTGATCGAGTGGTTTTGCCTTCTCCAATCGCCCCTCCAGTCTCTTCCTTGTTAGTGTCAACCCTTAGTGTCAATCATGAGATGATTGATTAGGGATCATATGCATCATATTTCATTAATAATAGGCAAAGATTGATTATTATATTATTTAATGCATGTGCCAGCCAAATAAATATAATAATGCCCTTGAATAGTATGTTCTAATCTATAGTATATCAATTGGTAGAATTGATTATAAGAAGCTGTAGAGAACACTATTCTTAAACATTCTTAGTCAAGTATTGTATTAATAAACAAAGGGATATATTAATACATTGAGACTAGCCTGTAGGTCAATGGATGACTTGATCTCACAAGTCATGAATATGTGATATTACATTGACACATGAGTATATATATTGGAGAATATATGTACTAAATTGATCCTCCATGAGAAAGTTTCATGGATCATTATATGAAGTATCATAAACTTTCTCATGTGACTATTAGTATGAATAGTCCTTAGACCTGAAATCACTACGGTTCCCTACATATGGAGCTATGAACTTTGGTATCGTCAAACGTCACTTGTAATAGGGTGGACTATAAAGGAGATCACTGGGTCTGTAATAAATTATGCGGAGGGATGTGAGTGATGTAGATGGGATCTATCCCTTCTATATGATGTGAGTGATATCTTTGGCCTCTTGATAGAGTATGACCACGAAATACATGACCATGCTCAAATGAGTCAATATGAGATATTGAGCTCATTTGTTTGAGTGAGTCTACTTGGAGATAAAGAAACATAAAGATCGATAAGGGAATGACATGGTCTATGCCTCATTGATCGATCTAAGATATCAAGGATAGAAGGACACCGTCATACAAGATAATAGTCACAGAAAGATTTTGTCGGATCTTGACATTTTTGTAACTTGGGCAGCAATGATGCATTGCTAGATGTCGCTCATTGCTTATGTGTCTAAAGTGGTTTAGAGACATTGCCAACGTAATGAAAATCTATAGGGTCACACACAAAAAACATGTTGTTTTGGAGATGACATTCATTTTAGTTTGACTAAATGAACCTTTAGGCATTGAATTGGATTCATTGAAAGGATTGGATTTGAGTTAGACTCAAATTAAATGGCAGAATTTGAGTTGGACTCAAATTGATTTGACTTGAGTTGGACTCAAATAAATTTGGATGGAATAAATTCATCATGCATGATTAATGTGGATTAATCATGCATTGAAGAGGGAAAATCAAAAGTTGGATGAATGGACTCAAATTGATTTGACTTGAGTTGGACTCAAATCAATTTGGATGGTATAAATTCATCATGCATGATTAATGTGGATTAATCATGCATTGAAGAGGGAAAACCAAGAGTTGGATGAAACCTCTTTTCATGCATGATTAATGTAGATTAATCATGCATTGAAGAGGGAAAACCAAGGGTTGGATGAAACCTTTCATATTCATGGGATGAATATAAAAAGGGGGCCTTGGATCATGATGTTTTTGGTTGAAAATTGCCTTTGTTTTTCTCCTCTTCTTCCTTTGGCCAAAATCTTCTCTTGGCCTAGCATTTTTTGTGGTGTTGCTAGCACAACCTTTCTCCAAAGAGTGTTCATGTTGATACCATAGAGGCATGTACACTTGAAAGTGCAAGAGATCCGATGGACCATGGACAAGCGGGATAAACAAAGGGCACGCATCAAAGGTATACCCTATAGGATAGGGCTTTATAGATCTATTCTTGAGTATGATTTTTCTTTCACATGAATCGCTCGAGGGATCCTTTTTCTGCTGCGATTTTCTTATTTATCACATAGGATTCCTAACAGTGGTATCAGAGCCACTTGCGAAAGATCATATATAAAGATCATTATAGGCCATTTTGTATGTGATATAAAATTTTGTATAAGAAGTTTATTATGGTGCATGCATGATTGTTTGGGTGATTTTGTGCAACAATATATGCATGTCATATTTGTTGATCGAACAACATGTTTGCCATTCGGATCTATCACCCAAAATTGCTACGAACAGTGACAAGTGTTAGTAATATATGAGAGATGTCCTAAGGCAATCGCCTTATGTATGAACCATTTATATGATAAATGAAGATTCACTATTTGAGTATACATGTTTCATGTATTTGATTGGATCTTAAACTTATTTACTGAATGTCCACGATGCGATTCACAGCATGAGAGAATTTGTGATTGGATCACAACTAGTGAGTATCTCTACATGTGTAATTGTGATGTATCGGAATTATCCCTAGTCGATGAATTGATGGATTTGGACACCATCAATTCTGTCAAGACTAGCACGAGGTATACTCCTTGGTGTATCCAAACAGCTGATTCTCACTGGCTGGAGACATTATGATGTCCGGAGTTAATCGTGGATGCTAGTTATGGTAACTAGTTCATTGGAGTGACCAGCCGTAAGACTTCATATGGTTCTCTACATATATAGATATGTCAATGAAGTTCTTACTGTGGCTTAAGTGTGATGTTCCTTTGACTTGCGGTATTCAAGTCATCTTGATCATGGAGACTTATGCTTTGACATCTTAAGCAAACATCTCTAAGCAGATGTGGACCCTGTATGATTCGGTCTAACTAGAAGTGATCGAAGGTGTAAGAATAGCCTATAAAGGATTCACAACTACTTCAGAGGAGATGTATACCCATGGCCTCTGGACGGAATGTTACTAAAGTCTTTGGACAAAGCATTACATGTTTAGAGTAAGGTACTCTTCGATACATGTGCAGTAACTAGAATCAGTAGGACGAGGAAATGATACTTGGGCTAGGTGTGACGAGTCACTAGTGGGGATCGACACAATAGACCATGTCCCGAACCAAGTGGGTATAAGATGAGTGAAGGGAATGGGCACGAATCATTCGAGATCAAGGGTTTCAAAATAGTTCGGATCAACCGTTGATCTTTTCGGTTAATTGGGGATCATGATGTACTACTAGGTGCCACTCATGATCGCTCTATAATTAATGGTTAATTATAGACGGCCAACATAAACCGAGAACCTATTTGGTCACACGCACAACGAGTGTAATCCAAAGGATTTAAAACGAGCTTGAGAATGAGATTCTCAGACCGAGAGAAACTAGGTTTGGTTGGACCAAACATAAAGCGAGCATGAAATCGTTTGATACCGCAATGGAAGCGTGGATGGGCGAGTCTTATGAAGACGTAATGGATGAACCAAAATGGTTTGGTTCTAATCCAATGGATGAGAATAAACCAAAGGGTTTGGTTTATTTTAAACGAATGAACCAAAAGTTGGTTCGTTCGTTTTAACTTAAAATAAACCATCATGGTTTGGTTTATTTTAACTTATCTTAATGGAGCGGGTTAACGGGCCTAATGGTTATGATCCAATAACCATTAAGAGAATTAGTTCTCTATAAAAGAGGGCTTAATGGATAATTAAGCCCTAATTGGAAGAGCCCTAAACCTAGGCCGCCAAGCTCCTTGGCCGCCCAGCCCCTTGTACCGACGTCCAGCTCCTTGCCGGCGACCAAGCTTCAGCCGGTGATCCTCCGGCGACCCTCCGGTGATCTTCCTAGGCCTCGGTGAAAAGGTGAGCACTTGGCTTCCTTGTTTTTGGCCGGCGCCTACTCCTCCACCAAGCTGTCCAGTTTTCTGGACAGCTTCTTCTCCTCTCGTCGGAGCATCGTTTGGACGACGGTTAGAGCTCCGACAGCGGATAACTTACCGGGGATTCGATCTCCGGTAATCCTCTGAGGTGGAGGACGAAGGATTCGTCAATCGGTTGACGAATACCTCTCCGGAGAAGCGAGTTTTGAGGACTCATTTTGGATCCGAATTTGGATTCGGATCGTGATCATCTCTCGATCACGTCGTCTTCAACACGAGACTAGTAACCCATACGAAGACGAAGCTCATGGATTAGCGAAGTCATCCCGAGGAACTCGGCGTGGATACGGATAGAGACGATTCTAGCGAGGATCGTTCCGGTTGATGCCGTTCCCGCTATACGTCATACGAAAGGTATAACGTAGATAAATTTCCTTTTATTACAAATTTAAATTTACGGTTATGTCTACACTTGTTGTAATATGCATGCGTGTGTTGTGTGTGTTGTAATAAATAGGAGTATTTATTATTTTTATTGCTTCCGCTGTGTTCATGTTTACGAAACATGATCGAACACACACACGCCGCGATGCCGGAAACCCAACAGTGGTATCAGAGCCCAGGTTGTGTTTCGACATAATCGTAAAAATGGTTTTGCGATAGTCATAATGTATTTCTGGAAATTTTCTAATTTTGGAAATTTAGAAGTATTTATGGAATTTTTTCAATTTTGGAAAGTCTAGAAGTATTTATGGAAATCTTCCACTTTTGGAAAGTTGGAAGTATTTATGGAAATTGATATTTTCCATAAATAAAATATTTGATTAGATTCTGGAAATTTGTTTCCTAATTTAATCATGATTTGATTTGGGAAATCAAATCTTAAAATATTTTATTTCCATAAGTAGTTTTAATGATTTAGGAAATTGGTTTCCTAAATAGATTTTCCTTAATCAAATAATTCCATGAATAAAATATGTGATTAGATTTGGAAATTTGTTTCTTAATTTAATTATGATTTGATTTGGAGAATCAAATCTTAAACATATTTTATTTCCATAAATAGTTATGACATATAAGGAAATATATACATGACATAATTGTATGCCATGTAATTGCATTAGATGTATAACATAATGTCATGCGTGTCGTGACATGTAGATGTATGCCATGTATGTCATGCCATGTAGATAATAGTTATTTGCATGCAAAGAGGATGAGACATAAAACCCTTAAACAATATTAAAGCCTACACCTTCCATTAATATGGTTAGAACCAGAGTTCCGTTTCTTGTTTGGGTTGTTGGACTCTCTCCAAGCCCGGCTCGAACCCGAATATGTTCAAACCATGGAATAGTTTAATACTAATATGGTAAGAGTCAGAGGTCAATCGTTAGCTTTGGTTGTTGGACTCTCTCTAAGCTGGGCTAATTGGTTGAATGCGCTCTAACCATATTAAAACTATGTCCCGATTAATGGGTTGGCTTTAACCTGGAGCATCGGCTTGTTGGACTCTCTCCAAGGTCGATGTAAAGGGAGGTGAAGTTGGGTGCTATGCATATGATGCATACTTGTTAATGTGTTAACAACCCGATGTATGTGTGAACATTCAATTAGTTGATAGCACATTGTGATAGTTGCATATACGTGATATGCAATCGGTATAGTTGATACCTACCGTCGTAGTTATGAATGGCTTGTTGGACTCTCTCCAAGGTTGTTCATAACTATGATGGATATCAGCCCATTCGGAGATGGACCTACGATCTCCCGAAGTGATTTTGGGGTTTTTGAAATTCGAAAAATGAATGGGATTTATAAATGTATATTGATGCATTTTAAAAATCATTTTCTCATATATGCTCGTTTTGTATTTCTAAGATTGATCATGATGTCTTTGAATTTGCGTTCCATTTTGGATTCGAATAAATTGATCGGGCGAGCTTCTTGGATCGCTTAGAAGCTTGAGAATTGTTCTCAAGGTTGAAAAGCTTGCAAATGTCCTCGAAGCGCCTCTTCCTGCCCGTCCTAGTGACGATGCAACTCTGGACCAATTGTTGGCCTATTAGAAACATGTGAGTGATTCTGAACAAATGAGTTGCATCATGATAGCCACGATGGAACCCAAGCTACGAAAGCAGCATGAGCATATGGATGCTCATATCGTAGTCCTTCATCTTTGTGAGTTGGTTGATGAGCAAGTGAGATTCGAAAGGTTCGAAGTCTCAAAGCTCCTCTTCACCTCTGAGATGCTAGAAGGTTCATCTGTGGTACTGCTCGATATGCTGAAGACTGTGGAGTCTTCTGAGAAGCATGAGCAGGGGACGGTGCTGTTAGTTGATTCCTCGAAGAAAGGTTCTAAGAGGGAGTCAAAGGAACAACAGAAGGGGAAAGAAGAGAAGGGCTAAGAAGGTAGAACTAGCACAAAAGGAAACTTGCCATCATTATGGCAAGGAGAGCCATTTGCGAAGAAAGTGCAAGATTTATCTTGAGTCCGTGAAGAAGAATAAGGCATCGGATGCCCCATCTTCTTCAGATATCTTCGTTATTGATTGTCATTCTATTTCCTCAAACACTTGGGTATTGGATACTGGGTGTGGCTCACATATATGTAATGACATACATGGGCTAAGGAATAGAAGAAGACTCGTCAAGGGAGAGTCAAATTTACGTGTTGGGAATGGAGCAAAGGTTGCTTCACTCGCCATCGGAACGTATTTGTTGAAACTCCCCGCAGGACTTGTCTTAGAACTGGACAATTGCTTTTAAGTTCCTTCGATGATAAAGAACATCTTTTCTATTTCTTGTTTAAATAGAAATGGATACCATTTGACTTTTAGTAACAATTGTTGTTACATAACTTTGAATGGAGTTCTTTATGGGACTGGAACTTTAAGCAATGGTATTTATACGTTGGACGTATCCAGTGACATTTTCAATATCGAAGCGAGCAACACGCGTGCTCGAAAGGATAATCAAATAGACTCCTATATGTGGCATTGTCGTCTTGGCCATATAAGCAAGAAACGCATGTCCGAATTACACCGATGTGGAATTCTGGAATCGTTTGAATTGGATTCATACGATACATGCGAATCATGCTTAAAAGGCAAGATGACTAAGTTACCTTTTACAAGAAAAGGTGAACGATTGGGAGAGTTACTAGGTTTAATACATACTGATGTATATGGACCTATGTCAACTCAAGCTTTAGGAGGCTATAGCTACTTCATTACCTTCACCGATGATCACTCACGGTTTGGGTATGTGTTCTTGATGAAACACAAGTCTGAAGCCTTTGAAAGGTTCAAAGAATTCAGAAATGAAGTAGAGAAACAACATGACAAGAGTATTAAAATACTTCGATGGGATCGAGGTGGTGAATACTTAAGTCAAGAGTTTCTTGATTATCTAAGAGACAATGGCATATTGTCTCAATGGACTCCGCCCTATACACCACAGCATAATGGTGTATCTGAGAGGCGTAACCGGACCTTGTTGGACATGGTCAGGTCAATGATGAATCATGCAACTCTTCCCAAGTCCTTTTGGGGCTATGCACTTCAGATAACTGTTTACTTGTTAAACAGAATGCCTACCAAGGTAGTCTCAACTACTCCATATGAGATATGGAATGGTAAGAAACCTCATGTATCTTACTTGAAGATATGGGGTTGTCCTGCTTATGTGAAGCGGACTGTATCAGACAAACTGGATGCTAAGTCTGATAAATGTCTATTTATTGGATACCCTAAGGAAACAAGGGGTTACTAATTCTATCATCCTGTGGAACAAAAGGTGTTTGTTTCAAGGCATGCTGTGTTTCTAGAGAAAGAGTTTCTCTTGCAAGAAAACAGTGGGAGTGTCGCCGAGCTTGAGGAGGCTCGAGAGACTCAAATAGACATTGATGAGATACTGGTGAGCACAACAAAATGACAACTCATAGTGATGAGCAATCTACCGACTCTATTGTAACACCACATCTTCAGAGATCCGTAGAACACGCAATATTCCCGAGAGATATGGATTTCGCAGTTTAATCGAACGACGGTGTTACTCATTGATGATGAGGAGCCTACCGCTTATGAAGAAGTGCCGACAAGTTCAGAAGGGATAAGTGGCTTGGTGCCATGAAGTCGGAAATGGATTCCATGTATGAAAACCAAGTTTGGAACTTGGTTGACCCACCAAAGGCATAAAGCCTATAGGGTGCAAGTGGGTTTTCAAGAAGAAAACCGACATGGATGGTAATGTGATTACCTATAAGGCTAGATTTGGTGGCGAAAGGATATCGTCAAAAACAAGGTGTTGATTATGATTTAAAACCTATTCACTGTAGCTATGCTTAAATCCATTCGGATGCTCCCGCCATAGCGGCTCATTATGATTATGAGATATGGCGATGGATGTGAAAACAAATTTTCCTTAATGGAAACTCGCCGAGGACGTGTATATGATACACCGAGGGTTTCACATCGTTGATAAAACCAAGGTATGCAAATTGACGATCCATTTATGGATTGAAGCAAGCATCCAGAGTCGAATATCCGCTTTTGATGAGACAATCAAAAGTTTGATTTCTCACAAAATCCGCATTTAACCTTGTGTGTACAAGAAGGTTAGTGGGAGTGCAATGTTCCTAGTATTGTATGTCGATGACATATTACTTATAGGAAACGATGTTTCAATCTTACGATTAAGGTTTGGTTATCCAAGACATTCTCCATGAAAGACCTGAGAGAAGCAACCTACATCCTCGGGATTAAGATTTATAGAGATAGATTGAAACGGTTGCTTGGTCTTTCGCAGTCTACATATATAGACCGAGTACTAAAGAGGTTTAGCATGTCGGAATCCAAGAAAAGTTTCCTACCCATCAGGCATGGGGTACACCTTTCGAAGTCAATGTGTCTGCGCACAGAAGACGAGAGGATTTGCATGAGTAAGATTCCCTATGCATCCGCAA
The DNA here is from genome assembly GCA_025175895.1 of Wurfbainia villosa. Taxonomy (NCBI): domain Eukaryota; kingdom Viridiplantae; phylum Streptophyta; class Magnoliopsida; order Zingiberales; family Zingiberaceae; genus Wurfbainia; species Wurfbainia villosa. The sequence continues at coordinate 36,823,251 of CM045996.1, forward strand.
TAGGATCTATCATGTATGCTATGTTATGTACGAGGCCCGATGTATCGTATGCTTTGAGTGTCATGAGCAGATACCAGTCTGATCCAGGAATGGATCATTGGGTGACTGTTAAGACGATCCTTAAGTACTTAAGAAGAACTAAGGATACGTTCCTAATATATGGAGAAGGGTACATGATGATACATGGGTATACGGATGCCAGCTCCAGATAGACAAGGATGATTTCATGTCTCAGTCTGGGTATGTATTCACCTAGAATGGAGGCATAATAAATTGGAAAGGTTCCAAGCTTGACACTATAGCGGATTCTGCCACTAAGGCAGAATACGTTGCAGCTTTGGAAGCAGCAAAGGAAGCAGTTTGGATCAAGAAGTTCATCTATGAACTTGATGTAGTCTCATCAATGATCCAAACATGTGCTTCGCCGCTGTTATCTTATCAGAGAGATAATCAGTAGGAACGAAATACAAATCGAGAAAATTCCCACTGAAAGGAACTTAGCGGATCCCTTGACTAAGGCATTACCTTAAAATAAGTTTGAGGGTCATGTTCGAGCTTATGGTATTGGATACCGAAGCGATTGGCATTAGGCCAAGTGGGAGTCTGTTAGTAATATATGAGAGATGTCCTAAGGCAATCGCCTTATGTATGAACCATTTATATGATAAATGAAGATTCACTATTTGAGTATACATGTTTCATGTATTTGATTGGATCTTAAACTCATTTACTGAATGTCCACGATACGATTCACAGCATGAGAGAATTTGTGATTGGATCACAACTAGTGAGTATCTCTACATGTGTAATTGTGATGTATCGAAATTATCCCTAGTCGATGAATTGATGGATTTGGACACCATCAATTCTGTTAAGACTAGCACGAGGTATACTCCTTGGTGTATCCAAGCAGCTGATTCTCACTGGCTGGAGACATTGTGATGTCCGGAGTTAATCGTGGATGCTAGTTATGGTAACTAGTTCATTGGAGTGACCAGCCGTAAGACTTCATATGGTTCTCTACATATATAGATATGTCAATGAAGTTCTTACTGTGGCTTAAGTGCGATGTTCCTTTGACTTGCGGTATTCAAGTCATCTTGATCATGGAGACTTATGCTTTGACATCTTAAGCAAACATCTCTAAGGAGATGTGGACCCGGATGATTGGGTATAAGTCAAGTGATCAAGGTGTTTGAATAGCCTATAAAGGATTCACCACTCCTTGAGGAGATGTATACCCATGGCCTCTCGTCGGATTGTTACTAAAGTCTTTGGCCAAAGCATTACATGTTTAGAGTAAGGTACTCTTCGATACATGTGGAGTAACTAGAACTGAGGACGAGGAAATGATACTTGGGCTAGGTGTGACGAGTCACTTAGTGGGGATCGGACACAATAGACCATGTCCCAACCAAGTGGGTATAAGATGAGTGAAGGGAATGGGGCACGAATCATTCGAGCATCAAGGGTTTCGTAAATAGTTCGATCAACCGCTGATCTTTTCTTAATTGGGGATCATGATGTACTACTAGGTGCCACTCATGATCGCTCTATAATTAATGGTTAATTATAGACGGCCAACATAAACCGAGAACCTATTTGGTCACACGCACAACGAGTGTAATCCAAAGGATTTAAAACGAGCTTGAGAATGGGATTCTCGCATCGAGAGAAACTATGTTTGGTCGACCAAACATAAAGCGAGCATGAAATCGTTTCAATGCAATGGAAGCGTGGATGGGCCGTGGTCTTATGAAGACATAATGGATGAACCAAAATGGTTTGGTTCTAATCCAATGGATGAGAATAAACCAAAGGGTTTGGTTTATTTTAAACGAATGAACCAAAAGTTGGTTCGGTTCGTTTTAACTTAAAATAAACCATCATGGTTTGGTTTATTTTAACTTATCTTAATGGAGCGGGTTAACGGGCTTTAATGGATATGATCCATTAACCATTAAGAGAATTAGTTCTCTATAAAATAGGGCTTAATGGATAATTAAGCCCTAATCAAAAACCCCTAAACCTAGTTGCCGCCTAACCTGGCCGCCCAACTAGGTTTGCAGCCTCTGTTTGCCCAAGCGGTGAACTCCGCCATCTCCTATTTGGCATCAAGGTGAGCACTTGGCTTCCTTTGTTTTGGCTTTCCTACCAAGCTGTCCAGTTTTCGACAGCTTTTCTCCTTCCGCCGAGCTTGATTTAGACTGCGGATAATCACGATTCGTTAGCAATACGTACCGAACGTCTCCGGTAATCCTCTGAGTGGAGGGCGAAGGATTCGTCAATTGGTTGGCGAATACCTCTCGGAGAAGCGAGTTTTGAGGACTTCGTTTTAGGATCCGAATTTGGATTGGATCGTGATTATCTCGATCACGTCGTCTTCAACACGAGGCTAGTAACCCATACGAAGACGAAGCTCGTGGCTTAGCGAAGTCATCCCGAGGAACTCGGCGTGGATACGGATAGAGACGATTCTAGCGAGGATCGTTCCGGTTGATGCCGTTCCCGCTACACGTCATACGAAAGGTATAACGTAGATAAATTTCCTTTTATTGCAAATTTAGATTTACGGTTATGTCTACACTTATTGTAATATGCATGCGTGTGTTGTAATAAATAGGAGTATTTATTATTTTTATTGCTTCCGCTGTGTTCATGTTTACGAAACATGATCGAACACACACACACCGCGGTGCCGGAAACCCAACAGCAAGAAGGGTCTCGGGTTCACTAGCGGGACCGCCGTGTCATAGCAACTTATAAGTCATGTTTAGCATCATAATAAAATCTTTATTTCATAGATCGTTGTGAATGATGTATGCCATGGTGCATGGTTATGGCCCATTAACCCCAATGTGATTATGGTTGTGTTGTGAGTGCATGTTGTAATTCATAATACAACCTGTGAGTTGTGCCTCCCTCTCTATTTTTCTAGTTGTAAAATAGATCTAGACTAGAATGTAACTCGATTATTCTTATTTTGTAATGTACAAAATGATGAGTGGAAAGTCCATTGGAGGATGAAGTTACAAGAAGGATGCCAACAACACAAAACAACCAAAGGATGCGGTTGGAGGAGATTCAATCCCTAGGTTGACCCATCACTCTTCTCATTAGCTTGAGGAGATCGTAGATTCGGGCCATAATCATGTCATGTTTAAGCTTATATGTTGATATATGCTATGGTTATATGTGATGCATGTTGTTGGTGCAGGGCAGCTAAGTCGAACCTGTATTTTGATTATGGCAAAAGACGCAAAGTCAAGAATATATCATTATCTCACGAGCTGAATCAAGTATGCAGAAAAGTGCTAAAGCTGGAGCTGAAGGCTAGCGACACCCGAAGGAAGCTGTGGTAGTTGGGCGACACTCGAGTGACTTCGGAGGGAGCCGAAGGAATCGAGTGGAAGGTCAAAAGTGAAAGTGACACAGTAAGTATCGAGGTAAGCTCGTGTGTGTGAGCGTAAGTGAGGTCGTATCCTCCTTACGGGGATGGTCTTAAGCGTATATCCGACCAAAGACATCCCATGGATGGTCTAGGTCGAGATCCGACGGTCGACGACCGTCGAAATTATATTTTTGTTGAGCTAACTTTGACTTGCAGCAAGCATCGTCATTGTCGACGGCTTGGAGCACTTGATCGTCCATCGATCATTGCCATCGCGATCGGCATCGGATGTCGCCATCGATGGCGATGATGGCCATCAATCGACTGATGGTCAAGGATCAGCCTCAAGGAGTCAAGCTTTATCACCATTTTTCAAGGAGGTTTTGTGCCCATTTGTGATTGGTTGAAGACCCATTCGATGAGGGGCTCAAAGTCTATAAAAGGATGGCTTGTCCTAGGGTTTTTCATCAATTCAAAAGCTTCCAAGTGCTTCCGATACGCTACGAGTCTTCGACATCCCTACGACGAAGCGTTGCCGAGACGACGACTCAAGCTCCAAGATTCAAGTCTTCAAAAGTCGTTGGTATAATCTTTAATTTGTATAAGTTGTTCTTATTTCGAGCTTTAAATCATATCAAGGAGAGGGGGAGTGTCCCTCTACCTTGAGTCTTTCTTGAGTTTTTGTATTCGTTTAACTCCTACCTCCAACGAGGAGGAGTTCGTTTAGTGTTTTGCCTTCCATGCGTGGTTAAGGACCACTAGGGCCTTAGAGTAGTAGCCTTCAGCTACGAACCAAGTAAAACCCTCGTGTCTATTGTTTCTTGTGTTTTATCTTCCGCTGTGTCTACTCATGTTTTACCGAATGAATTTGAAGAAAAGTTTCTATCGCTATTCACCCCCCTCTAGCGATCCGCTTCGATCCAACACATGTGATGTTTGTATGTGATGCATGCGTAGTTAGTTGTCACAAAAATTAAGGTCACTTATTATATGCCTACCAAAGTTTAATACTTACTATTACCTTGTTCAATCATAGCACGTTTGCCAAAGCAAAGTGACTCAATTTACCTCGGTAAAGTACGACAGGGCAATTGTGATATCCGCCTATTAAACTTTGGGTTTGACTTAACTAAGCTCTCTCAATTAGATTGATGAACTTAGAGGTATAGCTCATACGAGACATCTACCTACATTATACAAATCTTGGGTGATTAGCCAAAAATAACTCAAGATGAGTGGTAATTTAGAAGGATATCTCATGCGATGGGCACTATGAACAAATGTTGTCCATAATATACAAGAGTTACATTAGATGTAATTGATACAAGTTACCTACCTAACTTATACGCATCTTGGGCGATTAGCTAAAGCTAATTCAAGATGCGATATAATATGGATCTTGTCCCACTTTGTGACCAGTGGGAGAATCATTTAGTTAAAGGCCTAATTAAATGATTAAAATATGATACATTTCTACATTTCTATATTTTAGATCACCATGACATCAAATACGTCGAACACACTCTCTTTATGATCTATCCTTAATAAGGACAAGCTCACTGGAGCTAATTTCCTAGACTAGTATAGGAACTTGAGGATAGTCCTTAAGCAAGAACGAAAACTGTACGTCCTAGAGCAGTCCATTCCTGAACCACCCACCCCTACGACCACTCATGCTGACAAGAATGCTTATAAGAAGGATCAAGATGACGCATTGGATGTGTCATGCCTTATGCTTGCCACCATGACCTCTGAGCTTCAGAAGCAACATGAGAACATGGATGCCTATGGTATGGTTGAACATTTGAAACAACTATATCAGGGACAAGCAAGACACGAGAGATACGAAGTATCAAAGGCCTTATTTCAACGCAAAATGCAAGAAGAAACTCCCGTAGGCACTCATGTGCTCAAGATGATTGGGTACGTTGAGAACCTACAGAGATTGGGATTTCCATTGGGCCAAGAGCTGACCACTAATCTTGTTCTGCAGTCACTGCCAGAAGGCTACAGTCAATTTTTCATGAACTATAACATGAATGAAATTGACAAGCCTTTACCTGAGTTGTTGAGCATGTTACGAACTACTGAACTCAACCTTAAGAAGGCAAAGTCTGGTACCATTTTGATAGTGAACAAAGGCAAAGGCAAAGGCAAAGGCAAGCAGAAGCCTAAAAGTAAGGGTAAGACCCAAGCCAAAGGCAAAGGTAAGGCAAATGCATTGAAACTCAAAAGAGGGGTGTCTAAGGAAGGGGAATGCTTCCACTACGGTGAGACCGGGCATTAGAAGAGAAATTGCAAGCTATACCTGGAAAAGGTGAAAAAGAAGAGAAGTGAGACTTCTGCCTCAGGTATATATGTTATAGAAGTCAATTTATCTATATCATCTTCTTAGGTATTAGATATCGACTGTGCTTCTCACATTTGTATCAATGTGTAGGGCCTTCGAAAGACTAAATCATTGACGAATGGCGAAGTGGACCTATGGGTAGGCAATGGAGCAAAAGTTGCCGCTATCGTTGTAGGGACATATTCCTTATCTTTGCCCACTGGGCTTAACTTAGAACTATGTTGGATTGATTAGAGTCGCTAGAGGGGGGGGGGGTGAATAGTGAAATACAAAACTTTTCGAATTCGTTCGTCACTTCGATAAGCATGAAGAGTGCAGCGGAAAGTAAAATAATACAAAAGCAATTTTACTTGGTTCACAGCCTTCCGGCTGCTAATCTAAGGCCCTAACGGTCCTAGACCATGTACGGAGGGCAATCAACTAAAATACTCCTCCTCATTGGAGGTAGGAGTGAACGATTACAATGAAACAAGAAAGCTCGAGGTAAAGGGACACTCCCCCTCTTCTCGTTACGATTAAAGCTTTGAAATAAACACTTAAATATAAGAAATGCTTGGAAATAAAAACTTTAAATACAAAGCTCTGAGTTGACAACTTAGAGTGTTATCGACAACATGAGAAGATTGAAGCTTGAGCTCATGTCATCGACGTTCTGGCAGCGCTTCGTCATTGTAGAGTAGTCGGAGAGTCACAACATTGTGAGAGCACTTGAGAGGCTTTGGAATGATAGAAAAGGGGTGGAGAACCCCTACTTTTATAGCCTTGTGAAATCCTAATCGTTGAGATGAGGTTTCTGTTGGCAACCGTGCTAATTCTCGGAATGCTCATAGGCTCCCATGTCCCCGGATTAAAATTTTCACTAATGAAAACTAATCCGGATGGGATGAGTTTCCTAAGCACAACCAATTCGTCGTCGTGCTAACGACTTGAGCGATCGCTTGAACAAACTAGTTGTTCAAGCAACACAACTCTTCTAGTCGGTTAGCCGCGGAAGAGACGACGGACGGATCACCGGTTTTTGTGTTTCTTATCGGGGTCCATGATTATACAAATACATGCAAATGCAAACTAGTATAATCAACATATACTAACATAATGAACATAAGCTAGCATATCAAATAAGAACATGAAAAGAACAATAATAAAAGTTGTGAAACTTTTATACCTCTTGATCTTCTATCGTATGTCCTAACCTCCTTGTAGACTTCGTGTGGGCGAAGATCCTCCACAAGTTGAAGCTTCCTAGATCTTCTTCAATCCAAAGAATGAAGAACTCTCTTTCCCTTCTTGCTTGAGCCAACCACCAATCCACAAAGGATTGATGCCGCCGGCGCCAAGAATAGAGAGAATAATATGGAAACAACCAAGGAACCGAACTAGGGACAAACCCTAGTTTTGGTGCCGCCGGCCAAGATGGAATGAAGAGGAGAATAGGAAATCGGTTGAGCCCCGACCAAGGTAGAAGGAAGAGAAGGTAGGAGACGACCAAACCTTAGGAGGAAGAAGAACCCTCCTCCTATATTTGCCGCCCACCTTAGCTTCCATAACCTAGCCGCCCAACCTCCTAACCTCCTAGGGTTTCTTGCCGCCCAACCAAAGATAGGCAAAACCCTAACTCCCTTAGGGTTTCTTGCCGCCCACTTTAGGTTTGGCAAAACCCAAATCTCCAAAACCAAATCATCAACCTAGATCAAAAGGAGAAGCATGGGCGCCGGCCAAACCATGGAGGAAGGAGGAAGAAGGATGCCGGCCACCATTAGGAAGAAGAAGAAGAAGCTCCCTCTCCTTTTGTGGCCACCCAAAAACCCTAGCTCCTCCACTTTCTTGCCGCCCAAGCCAAAGCCCCTCAATTAGGTTTTTCATATTCCATCATCATCTTGCCGCCCACCCTAAGCCACCCTTTTATAGAGTTAGGGTTTAGGCCTTGGTTTAATCTCCACCGTCGGTTCTAGGGTTTTAATCTCAACCGTCGGATCTAGAGATTTAATCTCTACCGTCGGTTCTAGGAATTTAATCCCAACCGTCGGATCTAGAGATTTAATCTCTACCATCGGTTCTAGGGATTTAATCCCAACCGTCGGATCTAGAGATTTAATCTCAACCGTCGGTTCTAGGGATTTAATCCTAACCGTCGGATCTAGAGATTTGTTTTCCATCATTTGATCTAGACTTCAAGAGGTTTATATTAGGCTACGATAGGGACCATGAGGAGGAGTTGGGTCTTGGCCACCCGATGGATCGGAACCACACAAACTTGATCCATCAATGATGTTCCATTCCACTAGAGGATCATCATCGAACTACCTCACCAACCCCCATAAATTAATATGGGCTCCATATATTATTTGTACATCCATCTCCCCGTGTTTAAGATATCGAATGTCCGTCAATTGATTGATTTACTGACCATCAATCAATTAACATCTAACTCCTCGAGTAGTACCACTCAACCTTATCATCATGTTGACTAAGTCAACCTTCAGGGTTTACATGATGAACCTTATGAGCTCCTCAAGGAGACATCATCAACCTAATATATAGGACACGGTTTCCTCCTATAATCAACGACACACCATGTAAATAATATAATTTCCCAACTTACCGGGCATATTGATTTAATCCATAGAAATCTCACCCTCTGGTAAATCAAAGAAATAAATATTAAGTACATGTGCCCGTTATTATATCGGGATTAAGAGCATGTACAACATAATATCCGAGGTCCGATTCAATTATGCACAAGAATAAATTGAATCACCTCTATGTCGGTCTCTGCAATACACCGAGGTGTACTAGTGTAACTCTATGTTCAAGACAAAATAATACTAGCTACACTACAACCATGCCAATGGTTTGTCCAAAACCATCTTGGTTGTGAGCCTCTACTTATATTCTACAAGGGATGATAACATGATCTTACATGCGCACCTGGCACCATGTTATCTACAATGTAAAATATTAGACAATATGCACACATATAAATATAACGTCAAACAATGATCATGTGATTCTTATTTCAAAATAAAGATGTTCCATACAAAAGTGCTAGGCTTTCAATATACATCCCAACAATCTCCCACTTATACTAAAAGACTATGTTGTCATCATCTTGCGCCATACATCGATTCCCCTTCCTCCACATGCCTATCAAAGCTCTCGCTAGAAGGGCCTTAGTGAAAGGGTCTACCAGTCATCCTCCTCGATGCAATCTAGGCGACAACAACTTCTACCTCCTTTACGATTTCTCGTGTCGGTGGTACTTGCACTCTATGTGTTTACTAGCCTTATGGGCTCGTGGTTCCTTCGAGTTTGCAACTGCACCATTATTATCACAATTAATTGTGATTGTTCTGGGCAAACCAAGAATCACATCCAAGTCCATCAGAAAGTTCCTGAGCCACACTTCTTTGGCGCCCAGTATTAGAGTCCACCATGCATTTCTGCTTGACACTCTTCCATACTATGGCTCCACCTCCCAAAGTAAACACAAACCCTGAGGTAGACTTACTGTTATCCCTATCAGATTGGAAATCAGAATCCGTGTAACCCGAGGAGTAATTGGTGCCTTGAAACTAGCATATAATCCCTAGTCCTTCTCAGGCACTACAATATATGCTTTACCACAGTCCAATGTCCCTGTCCTGGATTACTCTGATATCTGCTGACCATGTCTACGGCAAAGCAGATATCTGGTCTCATACATAGCATACATTAGGCTTCCTACCGCCGAAGCATAAGGAACTACCTATGTCTCCTCTATCTTTTCAGATGATCTAGGACACATCTGCTTAGATAAAGGGACTCCATTCCTGAAGGGTAGAAAAACCCTTCTTGGAGTTTTGTATGCTAAAACGATCCAAAACCATGTCTATGTATGAAGCTTGGGATAAGCACAACAACCTTGATCCCAAGGTTGTGACCCATTTCTCCCAAGTCCTTCATATCATATTGTTTGGACAACCATACCCTTACGTCTGATAACACTTCGATGTTGTCGCCAACCACCAAAATGTCATCTATGTATAGTACAAAAATACCACTACGTTTCCGTCACATCTCTGATATACACAAGACTCATCCGAACTTTGAATAAATCCATAAGACTGGATTTACCTCCTCAAAGCGGATGTCCCAAGACTTCAAAGCTTGCTTCAGTCCATTAACGGACCGATTAAGCTTATATACAATACGCTCTTTGCCCTTAGCAATGAATCCCTCTGGTCGCTTCACGTAGATGGATTCCTCAAGACTTCCACTAAGGAATGCTGTCTTGACATCCATCTGTCACACCTCATAATGCATATGAGCTGCAATGCATAAGAGCTCCCAGACCTGACTTGAATCCATAGATTCAATCTCAGTATTCATTGCACTTTGCAAAGATGCTGTATTTATATCTTGGATTGCCTCGTCGTATGTCTAGGGATCAGGTTCATGTTTGCTAGGGACCAAATCAGAAGATTTGTCCAAAAACATGAATCTAAGAGGTTGTCTAACAACCCTCCCACTACGACGAGGTATCTTCTGTGTATCCTCTGTGACACGCCAGCGGGATGACATGTGGTATGTCATCTTGTACCGGTGGTACTAAAGAAGTGACTTCCCTTTTAACTCCTCCAGAACAATTTTACTCTTGGGCTTGTGGCTCATCACATAGTCTTCCTCTAGAAATCTGGCATTCGTGTTAACGATCACCCTCTGATCTCTAGGACTACAAAACAAGTCAGAATAACTCATCATCGATCTAACCATCTCCATAAGAGTCCTATTCCTTCGCTCTGCTATCGCTTTATTGGGTGTGCAGTGCAGTCAATTGGGATTGAATCCCAGCCTCTGATAAGTAGTTCCTAAACTCTCCCAAGAGGTTGTCACCACCACGATCAGATTGTAGTGTCATCCATATCTTGAATAATCGTCTATGAAAGAGATGAAATATTCAAGATTACCTCTTGCCTAGATAGTCATAGGACCTCACAAATCAGAATGAACCATTTCTAACAAATCTTTGGCTCTATACCCCTTGGCCTTAAAAAGGCCTCTTGGTCATCTTACCCTCCAAGCAAGATTCGTAGGTTGGGAGATCCTCCACCACCAATGAACCCAAAGGTCCATCGGCTATCAACCTTTGAATTCTGCTTAGGTTAATGTGACCAAGCCTAAGAAGCCAAAGATATGTTTGGTTCATCTTCGAAGGTTCTTTTCTCTTATGGGAATTAGAAGATGAGTTATTAACTTCTATTTGCATCGTGGGAGCTTGTGGTTCAAGTTATAAATTTCCTATCTATGTACCTGAATAGATAATGTCCCTATTCCTTTTATAACAAATCTGTCATGAAAAGAAATAGATTATCCATCCAAAAACTATTTAGAAACCGAAATCAATTCTTTCTAAATAAGGGTACATAAAGGAAATTCTTAAGAACCAAAACCTTTATTTTTCTCAAAAGATAAATAAAACATCTCCCACTGCAATAGCCGCCATCTTCATGGCATTGCCCAAGTAAATGGTAATATCCCCTTTAGCTAGTCGTCGGGTTTCCTGGAACCCCTGCAAAGTATTGCAGACATAATTAGTGGCTCTCGTATCTACACACCAGGTGCCGGTAGATAACACCGCTAACCATGTTACAACGACTAGACCAAAAGATATACTTTTGTTCTGTTTTGGATTGGGACAGTCCTCCTTCCAATGTCCATCACCTTGTAAGTGAAGTACTTGCCTTTCGGCTTCTTCACTCCTCCCTGAGATCCTCCCACCACATTTGCTCCACCTTGTTTCTCCTTCTTCTTGCCTTTCGGCTTAGAAGTAGAAACCTTTTTGAGCAACCATGGCTTGAGGATACTTTTCGAAGAGTGCATACTAGCAGATAAGACAATATTTGGATTCATTTCCAATCAATATAATTTGGGTACAGTAAGTTTATTTCCTTTAGTATCAAAATAAGTGGACTGAAAGTCATTTTGAAAATCCTAAGAATCACATAGATCATTACTTTAGATTTCAAAAAATTATTGATTCCTCAAACAATAAAATTTCGAAATCAACCAACACCTCAAAACACCGAGAATATCGCATGCCACGATAGTGTGGACGTATACGAATTCTACATTTGTAAGAGGAGGTTTTACCCATTAATTTTATTATCTTGTCAACCTTACTTTTTGACAAATAAAATTAATAGTTGGTTCCTCTTTGGCCCTACAAATAAAAGAAGTGACTCCGATGGGGAGGATACTTTTTATTTGTATCTAAGTGTGCACCATTACACGGTACTAAGGGAATTATTTCGGATTATGTGCCTTACCGATGGGGAAGTACACATGCTCCTAAATAATTTCCTATAACCATTATTTGACCTAGTGATCCGCAAACAAACTCATCCGATGGGGAGGAAGGCACTCAGAGCCGACGCGCAAGTTTGTTGCATCACATGTCAAATTATAATGGAGGCCGCGGGAATTAATTAAAATATCCCTCTCCCACTTAGTAAATTGATAATGAGGAATTTTTAAGCACACACAACATGCTTATTATTACTGTAGATTTCAATAAAAAATTATTGATTCCTCAAACAATAAAATTTGAAATCAACCAACACCTCAAACACCGAGAATATCGCATGCCACGATAGTGTGGACGTATACGAATTCTACATTTGTAAGAGGAGGTTTTACCCATTAATTTTATTATCTTGTCAACCTTACTTTTTGACAAATAAAATTAATAGTTGGTTTCTCTTCGGCCCTACAAATAAAACTACTTTTTATTTGCATCTAAGTGTGCACCATTACACGGTACTAAGGGAATTATTTCGGATTATGTGCCTTACCGATGGGGAAGTACACACGCTCCTAAATAATTTCCTATAACCATTATTTGACCTAGTGATCCACAAACAAACTCATCCGATGGGGAGGAAGGCACTCAGAGCCGACGAGCAAGTTTGTTGCATCACATGTCAAATTGTAATGGAGGCCGTGGGAATTAATTAAAATGTCCCTCTCCCACTTAGTAAATTACAAATAAGGAATTTTCAAGCACACACAACATGCATATAAAACAAATCAGCAATAAATATGGAAAAATAAGAATTTTTCCAACTATTATGGCATTGTTCTCCAATATGCGTCCCGTCGTGTCGCCACCTCGTCCGCTCTATCTTTTCCCGTGCGCAAGTCACCAAAGAGTTCCGAGCCGAGATAAAACATTTTAATTTACATCCATCGATCCTATACTCCACGAAGGAGTGTACAAATAATCTAGATCGAAAGTAAACTAAAATGAGCGGCTAAACAATGTCGTATTTAATTACAAAAATTAAATACTAATCTAGCCTCGTCAACCCCGAGGATTCAAATAATATACAATCACACACACATGCAATCACATACACACATATATAGCCATAATAGTTGGATCTTATGCCTGCAACCAAAAAGTTAGCCTACGCACATCCTACTATTATCCGGCATACACAATATATGATAAATGCGTGAAAGTAACCGAATCCAAAACACACAAAACCGGAAACCATGGCTCTGATACCAATTATTGGCAACCGTGCTAATTCTCGGAATGCTCATAGGCTCCCATGTCCCCGGATTAAAATTTTCACTAATGAAAACTAATCCGGATGGGATGAGTTTCCTAAGCACAACCAATTCGTCGTCGTGCTAACGACTTGAGCGATCGCTTGAACAAACTAGTTGTTCAAGCAACACAACTCTTCTAGTCGGTTAGCCGCGGAAGAGACGACGGACGGATCGCCGGTTTTTGTGTTTCTTATCGGGGTCCATGATTATACAAATACATGCAAATGCAAACTAGTATAATCAACATATACTATCATAATGAACATAAGCTAGCATATCAAATAAGAACATGAAAAGAACAATAATAAAAGTTGTGAAACTTTTATACCTCTTGATCTTCTATCGTATGTCCTAACCTCCTTGTAGACTTCGTGTGGGCGAAGATCCTCCACAAGTTGAAGCTTCCTAGATCTTCTTCAATCCAAAGAATGAAGAACTCTCTTTCCCTTCTTGCTTGAGCCAACCACCAATCCACAAAGGATTGATGCCGCCGGCCCCAAGAATAGAGAGAATAATATTGAAAAACCAAGGAACCGAACTAGGACAAACCCTAGTTTTGGTGCACGCCAAGATGGAATGTAGAGGAGAATATGAAATCTTTTGAGCCCCGACCTATTTAGAAGGAAGAGAATGTAGGAGACGACCAAACCTTAGGAGGAAGAAGAACCATCCTCATATATTTGCCTCCCACCTTAGCTTCCATAACCTAGCCGCCCAACCTCCTAACCTCCTAGGGTTTCTTGCCGCCCAACCAAAGATAGGCAAAACCCTAACTCCCTTAGGGTTTCTTGCCGCCCACTTTAGGTTTGGCAAAACCCAAATCTCCAAAACCAAATCATCAACCTAGATCAAAAGGAGAAGCATGGGCACCGGCCAAACAATGGAGGAAGGAGGAAGAAGGATGCCAGCCACCATTAGGAAGAAGAAGAAGCTCCCTCTCCTTTTGTGGCCACCCAAAACCCTAGCTCCTCCAATTTATTGCCGCCCAAGCCAAAGCCCCTCAATTAGGTTTTTCATATTCCATCATCATCTTGCCGCCCACCCTAAGCCACCCTTTTATAGAGTTAGGGTTTAGGCCTTGGTTTAATCTCCACCGTCGGTTCTAGGGTTTTAATCTCAACCGTTGGATCTCGAGATTTAATCTCTACCGTCGGTTCTAGGAATTTAATCCCAACCGTCGGATCTAGAGATTTAATCTCTACCATCGGTTCTAGGGATTTAATCCCAACCGTCGGATCTAGAGATTTAATCTCAACCGTCGGTTCTAGGGATTTAATCCTAACCGTCGGATCTAGAGATTTGTTTTCCATCATTTGATCTAGACTTCAAGAGGTTTATATTAGGCTACGATAGGGACCATGAGGAGGAGTTGGGTCTTGGCCACCCGATGGATCGGAACAACACAAACTTGATCCATCAATGATGTTCCATTCCACTAGAGGATCATCATCGAACTACCTCACCAACCCCCATAAATTAATATGGGCTCCATATATTATTTGTACATCCATCTCCCCGTGTTTAAGATATCGAATGTCCGTCAATTGATTGATTTACTGACCATCAATCAATTAACATCTAACTCCTCGAGTAGTACCACTCAACCTTATCATCATGTTGACTAAGTCAACCTTCAGGGTTTACATGATGAACCTTATGAGCTCCTCAAGGGGACATCATCAACCTAATATATAGGACACGGTTTCCTCCTATAATCAACGGCACACCATGTAAATAATATCATTTCCCAACTTACCGGGCATATTGATTTAATCCATAGAAATCTCACCCTCTGATAAATCAAAGAAATAAATATTAAGTACATGTGCCCGTTATTATATCGGGATTAAGAGCATGTACAACATAATATCCGAGGTCCGATTCAATTATGCAGTCAGCAATAAATTGAATCACCTCTATATCGGTCCTGCTCAATACACTGAGGTGTACTAGTGTAACTCTATGTTCAAGACAAAATAATACCAAGCTACACTACAACCATGCCAATGGTTTGTCCAAAACCATCTTGGTTGTGAGCCTCTACTTATATTCTACAAGAGACTGATAACATGATCTTCTGTGCCGCACCCAGGCACCATGTTATCTACAATGTAAAATATTAGACAATATGCACACATATAAATATAACGTGCAAACAATGATCATGTGATTCTTATTTCAAAATAAAGATGTTCATACAAAAGAGTTAGGCTTTCAGTATACATCCCAACAGTTTCATGAGGTGATGCCACCTAGCCCTTGAGAAATGGGGATAAGCTTTGACTCTTCTCGAGGCTGATCCTTGACTAGTAGTCGATTGCTTGAGGCATCAGTCGACTGATACAAGCCACCAGTCGATTATGGTAGGGTTTCCAGCTGTAATGAAGAGTTAGCTCGAAAATGCAATTAGTATAAGTAAGCTTGATGGCCATTTACCATCCGATCTTGACTTAGACCTTCCAAGAGAAGTCTTGGTCGGATCGACGCCTAAGGATGTCCCTGTACGGAGGACACAACCTTACTTACACTCACTCACACGAGCTTACCTCAGCCTTTACCTTTGAAGCTTCGCTTCCGGTCTTCACCTGAGTTCTTCGGCTCCCTCCAAAGTTCTCCCAGTGTCGCCCGACCACCACGATTCCCTCCGAGTGTCACTAACCTTCAGCTCTAGCTTTGACACTTTCTGCACACTTGATTTAGCTCATGAGATAACAAAATGAGCTTAACTTTGTATCGTTTGCTATAATCAAAACTCAGGTTCGACTTAGGTGCCTACTGCACCAACAATCTCCCCCTTTTTAATCTATGGCAAACCCATACAAAGTTAAGGAAATAATATGCATTATCATGAAATTGAAATTAAGAATTTATGAAATGAAGAATTTAATTTGAAAAATTAAGTAGGAGTAATAGAGACTCTCTTTCAAGTACTCCCCCTTGAGGAAACCTTCCCCTTGATCGAGGGTGAGTTTTTGAAAGAAAGTCATAACCCTCCCCCTTGATGTTTACTACTTAGGAAGAGTTTAAGTAATTAACAATTACTTAAAGTTGGCCTTAGTATTAAAAATAAGTTTAAGTTAAGATGATTTCTTAACTTGGCCTTTCTCCCCCTAATAGATTAAGTTTGCAAAAATTAAGTTAAGTAAACATTACCTTTTGGCCATGAGAATATAGATTATGTTACTAAGTTAAGTTATCAAAAATGACCCCTTAACTTTGGCCTTTTCTCTCCCTTTTGCCATAAATCGAAAAGAGTGGGGGGTTTTAGTTCCAAGTCCAAGCATGTTCCACATAATTTTGAAAATAATATATTAAAAATAAGCTCATATATTTGTATGTTCAACTCTTTTTGATTTGATTGATATGAAATGATCAATAAGTCATGATCAGAGTCAATTAATATAGATGATTATACTCTATGGTTCATGGCGATTCACTAGCTCTACATCTGGAACCAGGAGTAGGGTCCTAACATCTCACGCCCATTTACGTGGCTAAGTACACAAACACATTGATCCTATGTGTTGTGAGATGTGTTGGCTCCTTAAATCTATAGGTACATGATATCTAGGGTAAGCCCTAAGCTAATTCCATTAACAAGAGAAGTAAATGATAGAGTTATAAGAAGTTATGATTTGTAAATCCTACTCTATTACGCACATGCCCAATTTTCATCTTAATAGACTAAATTCGGCTTTGGGTAGGGGTTTTGTAAAGAGATCGTCTAGATTTGACTTGGATTCCACACATTCGAGTTGTATGGTTCCATTAGCTACATGTTCTTGAATAAAGTGGTGTTTGACCTCTATATGTTTAGTCCTAGAGTGACATATAGGATTTTTGGTTAAGTTGATTGAGCTAATATTATCTATGTGAGTTTTAATATTGTTGAAGTTTAAGTTAAAGTCTTGGAGAGTGTGCTTCATCCAAAGAAGCTGAGCTACACACTCACCCATTGTGACGTATTCGGCTTTGGTGGTGACAAGGCAACGCAGTGTTGCTTCCTACTGTACCAACTCACTAGACTCGAGTCGAGAAGTTGACAACAACCACTCATGCTCTTTCTATCGAGTTTACTATCGGCATAATCTAAGTCGGAGTAGCCAATTAGTTCGAACTCAGTAGATCTAGGGTACCAAATACCTACGCTTAGTGTGCCCTTTAGATATCTAAGAATACGCTTGACTAGGGTTAGGTGAGACTCCTTGGCACAGGTTTGAAACCTTGTGCACATACTTACTGTGAATAAAATATTGGGTCAACTCACAGTTAAGTATAGAAGACTCCCTATCGCACTCCTATAGTATTTTAGGTTGATGGACTTTCCTTCTAAGTCCTCTCCTATATTGACATTAGTTGCCATGGGTGTATTGATGGTTTTAGCGTCTTGCATTCCAAAATGTTTAATCAATTCCCTAGTATATTTTTGTTGATGTAAATATATTTCATCCTTAGTTTGTTTGATTTGTAGTCCTAGAAAGAAACTCAATTCACCTACTAAATTCATTTCAAATTCACTTTCCATAAGTGAAATGAACTCATTTAGTAGGATCGAATTGGTTGTTCCGAAAATGATATCGTCTACGTAGATTTGGGCTATAAAGATTTCCTTACCTACGGTTTTTTATGAAAAGGGTCGGATCGACTAGGCCTTGGTTAAACCCTTTTGACTTAAGATAAATTGAAAGCCTTTCGTACCAAGCTCGAGGAGCTTGTTTGAGTCCATAAAGAGCTTTCTTTAGTTTAAGGACATGGTCGGGTTTATCTAGGCTTTCGAATCCTGGGGGTTGACTAACGTACACCTCTTCCTTAATTAGTCCATTTAAAAACGTTGACTTGACATCCATTTGAAATAATTTAAATCCTCGATGTGCAACGTATGCCAACAACATTCGGATGGATTCTAGTCTAGCCACGGGGGCATAGGTTTCATCGTAATCTAACCCCTCTACTTGACTAAACCCTTTCACGACCAATCTCGCTTTGTTTCTAACTACTTTACCTTTGTCATCAAGTTTGTTTTGGAAAACTCACCTTGTTCCAATAATTGATTTATCTTGAGGTGGTGGTACTAATTCCTAAACTTCGTTCCTAGTAAATTGAGCTAGCTCTTCTTGCATTGCAATAATCCAATCGGGATCAAGAAGATCTTGTTAAATGGTTTTGGGTTTGATTTTCGAAATCAAGGAGATTTGACTAAGATTTCTATATGATGATCTGGTTTGAACCCCTAGGCTAGGATCACCTATCACTTGATCGATAGGATGATTCATTTGAATCCTAATTTGACTTGGGTTAGGGTCACCTATCACGTGGTCGATAGGATGACTCGTTGGACATGGGTTAGGATTAATACTAGACTCGATCTCAAGGTCGGAGTCAAGTCTGGTATGAATCGGTTTGCTAGTTGGTGTAGCTATGGGTTTTGTAGGTTTGTGTGCTTCATCGAACACTACATCTCTTCAACTCTAAGGGTGTCATGGTTATACACCCTATAGGCTCTACTTGTAGTCGAGTATCCTAAGAAGATTTCGGTAGAGGTTTTGGAGGTGAACTTTCCTAGGTAGTCCTTAGTGTTCAGGATAAGTACCTTACATCCAAATACCCTAAAGTACTTGATGTTAGGTTCTTTGTCGTGATAGATTTCGTACGAGGTCTTATGTTTCCTCTTTACTATAAGAATTCTATTTTAGACATAACGAGTCGTACTAATGGCTTCTGCCCAAAACCTATCGGGTAGGTTATATTCGTTCAACATGGTCTTAGCAGCTTCTTGTAGGGTTCGATTATTCCACTCGACTAGGCCATTCTGTTGTGGGGTTCTAGGACATGAGAATTCATGGTGGTATCCGTTTAAGTTACAGAAATCTGTGAACCTGTGGTTCTCAAATTCACCACCATGATTGCTTCTAAGTCTTTTAATTTTAAGGTTCTTTTGGTTTTCGATTAATTTAAACAACCTGATTAGTTAATCTAGGGTATCACTTTTGTATTTGATGAACTTAACCCAGGTAAATCTAGAATAGTCGTCAATTATTACTGAGCAAAATTGACTTCCATTAAGTGACTTGGCTCAATGAGAATCGAATAGATCCAAATGAATGAGCTCAAGCACACTTTTGGTTCATTCTTGTTTAGTTAGTTGATGTTGTGTCCTAGATTGTTTACCTTGTTGACAAGCATTACAAATTCTATTGTCTAAGTTGTTAAGGTTAGGCAAACCTCTGACTAAGCCACTCTGACTCATCTTGTGGACGAGTCTTGGGTGCGAGTGACCGAGTCGTCGGTGTCATAACCAGGATTCCTCTTGCTGTGTCATAAGACACTTGGTTGAGGAGTTAGGTAGATTAATAGTATAGATGTTGCTATTCCTAGTACCTTTAAGGATTGTTTTAGAGGTTTCATTTGTTTTAATTACGCATTCATTTTCTAGAAATATGACCTTATAGTTATTATCACACAATTGACTTACGCTAAGTAAATTATATTTGAAATTTTCAACTAGTAAAACGTTTTGAATGACAAAGTTTGAGTTGAGCTCAATATCACTTGATCTGATGATTTTGAGCTTGCTATTGTTTCCAAAAGCTACCGATCCTTGTCATTTGAATCGAAGCTTCGAAAACTTGAATTGATCCTCGGTCATGTGTCGGGAGCAACCACTGTCCAACATCCATTGATCCTACACACAAGGTAGTTGGATCGGATATTGGAATTTTAAGATTTCATTGTAAATTATTAGACCTAGATCATCTCACCTATTTCTACATGATCAAACATATTATCCTTATGTGTTCTTGTGAGATGCCTCTAATTTTACTTGATTTAACTTTAATGATTTGGAACTAGTCAACCTTGCATTAGATTCGGATTTGACCCTAAGCTCATCAAGTCACCTTTTCAAGATCTTGACTTCTAGGTCGTGTCGAGGCACAGGGGCCTTCTTTGATCGAAAAAATAACCACTTTTTTAGACAAAGCCAATTTTGAGAAAATAGTAATTTGACTCACCTAAGACCACTTCCTAGTCTAACTAGTCTAGGATACGATGAGGTAGCTTCAGCTAGTTCTACTCGGTTAAGTGAACCGAACTAGATACGCCTTATCTAGCTCGAGTACCCAAGACATCACTTTTCTAGCGTACTATAATCTCACCGCATCCTAGTACTATGTTATCAAGTATTGATGAGTTATAGTCCCTATCTAACCATTCTAAAAAGAAAAAGAAAAAAAACTAAGCATGCAATTTCTAAGTAATAGCACAAACAAATCTTGTACTGGCTCTCCATGGACTGTTGAATCGGTTTGGTCTTTCCACATAGTGGATTTGGTCCTTGGGAACCCAGTATTGGTTAGATCCTAATTGAGAAATCAAAATGGTTTTAGGGACCCATGCTTGGACAAGTTTTTATGTCGACTTACAATTGACATATACGACTTGTTAGTCGTATTTGAGCTAAACCCAAGCCTGACCTTATTGTACACGACCCTTTGCGATCCAAGTAGGAGGTCAAGTCCCTTGGATCCCAAAGTGAACCTTTCTAACATGTTCCTAAGATCTTCGACTTGACTTTTCAAAAGTGAGTTCTCAACTTCGAGCTTTTCAACTCGAGTTGAGTCCTCCTCTTGAACTTGACTAGTCGATGAGGTTAGGGAGACCTCGTGTTTAAGGAGTTTAACCTCCTCAACCAGGGTCTCGACCTTAGACTCGGACTTAGCTAACTTCCTAGTTAGAAACTTAATTGCATTATATAAAGTACTAATGAGGGACCAACTTACCTTGAGCGTATCTCTTGAATCGGATGCGGATATGTGGCTTGTCTTGAATAGTGATTCATAGTCCGACTCATCCTCGGGTTCAGATTCTTGCTCAGGTTCGAACTTAGGCTCCGATTCGGTTGGTTTAGCCATGAAGACGAGGTCATCATCTTCTTCCTCCGATGCCTCTTCCCACGTAGCGTTGAGCGCCTTCTTGAACTTTAGTGCTTTGTTCTTGAGCTTCGAACATTCTGACTTGATGTGCCCAAACCTGTTGCATTCATAACACCTAATGTTAGAACTAGCTTTAGATTTTCCTTCCTTGGGTTGAGTGACGGGTTGTTTTCGGCCCTTAATCATCCTCCGAACTAGATTGACTAGTTCGGTCTCCATCTCTGGATCGACCTACGACTCGTACTCGTCTTCTTCTTCTTTTAGGGGTGGCTTACTTGCGGGCTTCTTCTTTGGACCTACAAAAAGGGCTATACCTTTCTTGAGTATCGAATTAGATTGTACGTGGAGTTTGAATTTTGAAAATAATTCATCTAACCTAATTTTTGATAAGTCCTTAGAAACCTTGTAGACATCGACCATGGATGCCCACAAGGTAGTCTTAGGAAATGAATTCAAAACATACCTTATGAGGTCGTAGTTTTCGACCTTTTGTCTGATGGCATGCAAATTATTGACGATGTCTTGTACACGGGCCTGTAGTTGAGTTGCCATCTCATATTCCTGTATTTTTAAATTATATAATTTATTGAAAAGAAGATCCTATTTGCATACCTTAGCTTCGTTGGTTCCTTTATGTAGTTCCACCAACTTGGTCCACAAGTCCTTCGCACTGATAAAGGGGCCGACGCAATTGAGCTCCTTCTTGGACAAACCGAATTGGAGGATCTGAGTCGCCTTGGCATCGGCTTCGACTTATCTTTTTGTAGCATTGATCCATTGGTCATAATCCAAGGATTCACCAACTTCATTAGTTGGAAGTGTGAATCCTGTTTGGATTATGATCCACATCTCGATTTGGGTCTTAAGGAAGCACTCCATCCGACCCTTCCAATAGCAAAAGTCATCTCTGTTGTAAAACAGAGGTCGGACGGTGCTAAATCCTCGAGATGGGCCATTGACAACAAAAAAACAAGTGAAGAGAGGAAGAAAATCTAGCAATGACAAAAAACAACGAAATGTACCAAGACTTGCGCCTTGGATTAGTAGTGCGAGAGAAAATTTAAACGAATGAGAAAAAACCTCATAAATTTAAAATAAATGTAAAAAAGCCTAGATTGCTGGTTTCACCAAATCTTAGCACCCCCGACTCTGATACCAATTGTTGGATCGATTAGAGTCGCTAGAGGAGGGGGTGAATAGCAAAATACAAAACTTTTCGAATTCGTTCGTCACTTCGATAAGCAAGAAGAGTGCAACGAAAAGTAAAATAATACAAAAACAATTTTACTGGGTTCATAGCCTTCTGGCTACTAATCCAAGGCCCTAATGGTCCTAGATCGTGTACGGAGGGCAATCAACTAAAATACTCCTCGTTGGAGGTAGGAGTGAATGGTTACAATGAAACAAGAAAGCTCAATGTAGAGGGACACTCCCCCTCTCCTCGTTATGATTAAAGTTCCGAAATAAACACTTAAATATAATAAATTCTTGGAAATAAAAACTTTAAATACAAAGATCTGAGTTAATGACTTAGAGTGTTACCGACGACTTGAGAAGATTGAAGCTTGAGCTCATCTCGTCAGCGTTCTGGCAGTGCTTTGTCATCATAGAATAGTCGGAGAGTCACAGCGTTGTGAGAGCACTTGGGAGGCTTTGGAATGATGAAAAAGGGGTGGAGAACCCCTACTTTTATAGCCTTGTGAAACCCTAATCATTGAGATGAGGTTTTATGAGATGATGCCACCTAGCTCTTGAGAAATGGTGATAAGCTTTGACTCTCCTTGAGGCTGATCCTTGACTAGCAGTCGACTGATTAACCCTATCAGTCGACTGCTTGACGCATCAGTCGACTGATACAATCCACCAGTCGACTGATGGTAGGGTTTCCAGCTACAATGAAGAGTTAGCTCGAAAATGCAGTTAGTATAAGTAAGCTTGATGGCCATTTACCATCCGATCTTGACTTAGACCTTCCAAGAGAAGTCTTGGTCGGATCGACACCTAAGGATGTCCTCATACGGAGTACACGACCTTACTTACACTCACTCACACGAGCTTACCTCAACCTTTACCTTTGAAGCTTCACTTCCAGTCTTCACTTGAGTTCTTTGGCTCCCTCCGAAGTCCTCTCGGTGTCACCCGACCACCATGGTTCCCTCCGGGTGTCGCTGACCTTCAACTCTAGCTTTGGCACTTTCTGCACACTTGATTTAGCTCGTGAGATAACAAAATGAGCTCAACTTTGTATCGTTTGCTATAATCAAAACTCAAGTTCGACTTAAGTGCCTACTGCACTAACAAACTAGAGGACTGTTGTTATGTACCTGCCTTGACGAAAAATATTATCTTCGTTTCTTGTTTAGACAAGAAAGGTTTCTCATTTGTAATAAAGGACAAGTATTGGTCCGTTTATTTACATGATATATTTTTTTTATAGTGCACACCTTGTGAATGGTCTCTATCTTATAGATCTTGAAACCCTAGTCTATAACATAAATACCAAACGGTTCAAATCTAATGATCTGAACCAAACATATCTCTAGCATTGTCGCCTAGGTCACATAAATGAGAGTCGCATATTCCAGCTCCATAAGAATGGATTACTGGACTCATTTGATTTTGAATCATATGAGACATGTAAATATTGTCTTTTAAGGAAGATAACCAAGACTCCATTTAGTAGACATGGAGAACGAGCTACTGATTTATTAGAACTCATACATACTGATGTATGTGGGTCTTTCAATGTAGCAGCTAGAGGAGACTATCAATACTTCATTACTTTTACTAATGATTTCAGTAGATATGGATATGTGTATCTTATGAGACACAAATCTGAGTCCTTTGAAAAGTTCAAAGAATTCAAGAATGAAGTACAAAACCAACTTGGTAAGAGTATAAAAGTGCTTCGATCAGATTGAGGTGAGGAATACCTTAGCCAAGCTTTTCGTGACTATCTCATTGAGTTT
The DNA here is from genome assembly GCA_025175895.1 of Wurfbainia villosa. Taxonomy (NCBI): domain Eukaryota; kingdom Viridiplantae; phylum Streptophyta; class Magnoliopsida; order Zingiberales; family Zingiberaceae; genus Wurfbainia; species Wurfbainia villosa. Next base: position 36,847,485 of record CM045996.1, read on the forward strand.
GGGATTAGATCTCAACTCACTCCACCTGGAATACCATAGTGGAATGGTGTATCAGAAAGGAGAAATTGTACATTATTAGATTTGGTACGATCAATGATGAGTCACACAAATCTTCCTTCTTTCTTCTGGGGATACGCTTTAGAGACGAATGCTTTCACACTTAACCACGTCCCATCTAAGGTAGTCATAAAGACACCATATGCGATATGGATTGGGAAGAGTCCCAAGATGTCTTTTATGAAGATTTGGGGTTGTGAGGCTTATGTTCGACGTCAAGTCTCTGACAAACTAGGCTCCAAATCAGACAAGTGCTACTTTGTAGGATATCCTAAGGAAACAAAAGGATATTACTTCTACAATCCCACACAAGGCAAAGTGTTTGTCGCTAGAAATAGAGTATTTCTAGAAAGAGAGTTCATCTCTAGAAGAACTAGTGGAAGTAAAATGCATCTTGAAGAAATTCAAGATCAAGATAGATTGAGATGGAAATTGAACAGGCACCACAAAGTGCTGTGAGAGGAAATTTGTTTCTGTGATTGGTGTAGTTCCTAACATCGTGAGCCCTATAGAGCTTTATTGTGACAACAATGGGGCTATAGCACAAGCTAAGGAACCTCGTTCTCACTAGCGTTCCAAACATATACTATGGCGGTATCACCTTATTTGAGAAATCATCGATAGAAGAGATGTGTAGATATGCAGAGTAGATACTGACGCTAACATTGTGGATCCCTTCACCAAGACTTTGGCACAAAGAAAGCATGATGGCCATACTAGGTCACTGGGTCTTAGAGATTACAGTGATTGACACTAGTGCTAGTGGGAGATTGTTAGTGTCAGACCTTAGTGTCAATCATGAGATGATTGATCAGGGATCATATTGTTGGTGCAATCGGCCCAGGTCACGATTGACCAGACTCGAGTTTGACTCGAGTGATGTTTTGATGTTTGACAAAGGGATTTGACAAAGTGGTTTGGCATTGATGTTTGACATTAATGTCAATTAATATGTTGGGGAGATTGTTGGAGCAATCGACCTTGGTCATGTTTGACCGGACTCGAGTTTGACTCGAGGAAGACCTTGATGGTTGACTAGGGTTGACCATGTGATTATCGGAAAGTCCAAGCATGGGTCTTGGCAAGGTAAAGTCCAAGTCATGTGTACTTGGCATGGAAAGTCCAAGCATGGGTCTAGGCAAGGTAAAGTCCAAGTCATGGGTACTTGGCATTTGGGAAAGTCCAAGTCTTGAGTACTTGGCATGAGAAGTCCAAGCATGGGTCTTGGCGAATGAGAAGTCCAAGCATGGGTCTTGGCAAATGGAAAGTCCAAGCATGGGTCTTGGCATGGAAAGTCCAACATTGGTTGGCAAGGGAAAGTCTAAGCTTGAGTCTTGGCATTGGGAAGTCCAAGGGGATTGATTTTGGCAGCGTAAAGTCCAAGCGGAGTCTTGGCGGCGTAAGTTCAATGTGCCTTGGCGGTGTAGACACCGTTAGCATGACATAGCCGAGGGAAGCACCTGGAGGCTAGCGCGATGGATGAACAAGTCATGGATGACTTGGAGGGATCCGAGAGGCGTGAGGCTGATGGAGGTGGCTAGAAGGCTTAGGTCTAGGCTAAGGGTGGTCTAGCAAGTATAGGGACACCATACTTGGGTTAAAACCTCATGTTTGAGGTTGTCAGTCGACTGGCAATATGGCGATTCATTGCCGTGAGTCGAGTCGACTTGAGTTTATCGCCGCTTTAAGAGCTGAACGACTCGGGCGATCGACTTCAGGGTTAGAGATCCGTTGGAGTTTTTCCAGCGTGGATCGATCCGTTGTCTCACGACAACAGTGGCATCAGTCGACTGGTGACTTATGGCAGTCGACTGATAGGCGGAAATCCAGCCCGACCCAGGTTATAAAGGCAGCTCGGAAGGAGGGTTTTTGAAGTGATTTTCTTGGGCGAAATTGAAGGGGGAAGTTGGTGCTTTCCAGTCCTTCAAAGCTAGTTCAAGGCAATCAAAGATCAAGCAATCCAAAGCTCTTGTAAAGTTGTTTTTCCTTTACTTGCATTGTATTTCTTACTTGTATTTGCTTGTATCTTGTGTATTACCTAGTGTAATCCTTGTATGAGGTTTCTCCGCCTCCGGATTGTTCCGAGAAGGAGTTATTATTGATTAGTGATTGCATGTGCATCACTAGAGCTCTTTAGAGCTCGATCTGTGGAGTAGGAACCGTTCAGTTCCGAACCACGTTATATCGTGCGTGTTGTGATTGTATTGAAAATTATTCCGCTGCATACTAACAAGATTGTAGACAAGCAACGCGAACGATTTCCATCTTCCTATGGGCACATCGCTATTCACCCCCCCTCTAGCGGCCTCAAATCTCCAACAAGTGGTATCAGAGCCAGGTTCTCTTCTACGGACTAATCGCCGGGAGCTAGAACAAAGAAGCTAGAGGGTGAAGATGGAAGAACAATTGGGATGGAACATTAACACACCAATCCCTTACTCCTTCTATGGACAAGAAGGGTTTAAGCAATGGAAGTCAAGAATTGAAGACTTCCTAATGATGAGGGACTTCGAAGAATGGTCTATTTTGATGGATGGATTTGAATATCCAAGAGGACCAAGAGGTGGATTCCTCAAAAAGAACAGATGGACCGAAGAGCAAGTTCAAGCATCCGAGAAAAATGATAAGGTGATAAAATTTTTAATTGATTTAATGCCTAACAATATCTTGTGTATGTTAGGTAATTATGTAGATGCTAAAGAGTTATGGAGCCAAGTGACAAAGCTCCATGAAAATTCATCATCGGTCCAAGAAGAAGAAGAAGAAGAAGAGTGCTCACCCTCTCAAGCTCAAGAAAGTACACCATCATCCCAAGAGCTTGAGGATTCAGAGGTTGATAGGGAATCAACATCCTGATCGAAAGAAGTGGAAGAAGCATCCACTTCTATGATTGAGGGGGAGAGACTATCTACACCGGAGCCGAAACAAAATAAAGAAGATGCCTCAACCTCCGATCAAGATGAAGAAGTTTCAATTCCAACACCTATCACCGAACTAGGTAACTCAAGCAATTTAGGTTTAAATAAAAATCATATAATTTGCTTTGAGTGTAGGGAAAGTGGGCATTATAAGAGCAAGTGCCCAAAGAAGATCAGAAAAGCTCCTCCGGCACCAAAACCTCAAGAAAGATCAAAAGATGCTACAAGAAGCAAAGAGCACGCCATTTGCTTCAAGTGTCAACAACGAATTCATGCCCTAGGGAGCAAGAAAGTCAAGAGGAGCATATACATGTAGGGGGAGCCTCCAAGGCAAACCTTAAGGTATATTTCAATAATGCACCTTCTAGATTTAATAGTCAAAAGCATGCTAGGAATTTTAATTCCCTTGCAATTCATAAAGAGCATGCTAGAAGTAAAGAATTTTGCCTAGGTGCTAAAAATGTTTACCTTAGGAGTAAGGAGAAATTTGGGACTAATGTCCCTAAAAATATTTTACCTAAGGAATCAATTAGGAAAATAGGAGAACACCTAGGTCTAAACCCTAAATGGACTAGGCATATGCCTAGAAAGTCTCATGCCCATAGTTTAAATCAAAATTCTAAAATTGGGCAATTAGAATTAGAGAATCAAGTCTTGAGGTCAAGGCTTGAAAAACTTGAGAAGACCCTTAAAATTATACAAAATCAATTTAAAGGGTAAAATAATCAAAAGTCAAGGGCCAAAAGTCAAAGTCAACACCAAGGACCTAAGAGTCAAAAGTCAACCAAGGGCAAGCAAGGTTTGGGTCATAAACCTAAGCCTAAGGTAGCTTACCATAGTGTTCCATTTGATTATGGGACACAAACTAGGTCTAGGAAGACCAAGGTCAATAGGGAGGTTATCCCTAGAGTTGACCAAAGGGTGTGCCTAGTGGCTAGGGTTTCTAGGAAACCTAGGGTGGCCACTAAGAAGGTTGCAAGGGGAGTTACCCCTAGAGTCAACCTAGGTAAGACCCAAATGACCAAGGCTAACAAGCCTAGGAGGGTCATTAGGAAGATATCTAGGGAGGTTATCCCTAAGGAATACCTAATTAACCCTAGGAGCTCAAATCGGTTTTGGGTTCCTAAGAGCGTGATTGATTCATGCTAGGTGGGTTTAGGATGTGCCAACCTTGAGTGGATGGCTAGTTAACTCAACCATGATAAAGGTGACATTTTAGGTTATTTTCAAGGTTATGGATACCTTGGAAATAGGGTTGAATTATAATCCTAAAAGATTTTAGGATGTGCCAATGTTAGTTATGAAGTTTGATAAAATGATCAAATTGGCACAATTAGGGTTTAGAGTGTTAGTGTGCCATTTTGGGTTTTTGGCACACTAGGGAGATTAATGACAATATGGAAAAATATATCTAACTATATCAAAATGGCAATTAATATTAAAATTTAGGTATTACTATACCTATATATTTTATATGCCATGCTTTGATTGCCATATGCCATGTCATGACATCATGCCTAGTTCTATGATTTTATATGTCATGATTCATGTTTAGGATTAAGGTTTCAAATGTCATGTGTTTTTAGATTTCATCTTATGCCATGACATCATGATTATGAGCATATGCTTATTTATAACATTTCTAATGCCATAATCATTCATGCATTTAAGACAATTTGGTTGGAAATTGAATTAAGGACTATGGCATGACTTGAAGTCCCATTTATAAGGGAATCAAGTAGGGTTGCCTTAGAGAATGCATGAAACCCTAGATTAGGATGAACAAAACCCACATCTCACATCCAATTGACATGTATGTGTATTTATACACCTTAGATACATGTGAGATGCTAGGATATGAGTTGAGTTCAAGGTGCATAGTTTTTGCATCTAGATGAACTAAAACTCATCTTGTTTCAATTCGTGGATCATTGGGAGAGCATGTGTACAAGTCATGTACATAGAGCCCAAGGAATTTGATCCAAAATAAGGTTTTGAAAACATTTTAAAATCATTTTGAAAAACCTTGGTGAAGTCTATCTTTTGATAGCAATCACCATTGATAGAGTTGATACAAAATAGGGCCAAAACATTGAAAATTTCAATGGTTTTGAGTTTTGTATCAAACTCACTATTTTATGGGTAAAATAATTTTCAAATATTTTTCACCCATTGTGTGTGTCATAAGTATTATATGTATGAATTTTCACGATTTTTCGAATCACGTATAATTATTTATGAATTTCCAAAATTCATTTTTGATAGCTGAAAATCGAGATTTTTAGTTATCGATCGGCCCTGTCGATCGATGTGATGTGATCGCTGATCGTGATTCTTAACAAGGTTTGTTTAGCCCATTTTCAGCCATGGTAAAGGTCCCTAACCACTTCTAACCCTAGGATATGCTTTGGGAAGCATTATAAAGGGTGAAAATCCATTGGATATGGATTAGGAGCTGTGTTAGGTCAAAGTATCAAATTTAGGGTGAGTGAAAGTTCTATGTTGAACTTAGAACCTTAATTTTGATGGTTTAAGTTCCTATTGGCTTAGGGGCTTCCCAAGGATATTGTTGGTGCAATGGTCAAGGGGGAGCAAGCCTTTAGGGGGAGTTATCCATCTTGGGATGATGGATGTGTTTTTCTCTTTGAAGAGGAGAAGTTATTGGGAGAGTATCATCAATTGGGAAAATTGATGGGTTTTTGATACCCAATTTGGAAATTGGGAGAGATTATAGGATTGCCTCTCTTGAGTGATATGTGAATTATCACTAGGAAGATGGTAGGCATCCTAGGTATTTATTTTTAGTTAAAGGGGGAGATTGTAAGATCTCATTGGGATATGAGACAATGACCTCCTTGGAGAGAAAACCTTTTTGATGTTAGTCAAAAAGGGGGAGAATGTTTGGGGGAGAACATTTGGAGAGTGTTTACCAATTTGGGATAATTGGTAAGGGATTTGAGTTAGTGGCCTAACTCAGATGATTTGTTTGGTTTTTGTCAAACATCAAAAAGGGGGAGATTGTTGGTGCAATCGGCCCAGGTCACGATTGACCAGACTCGAGTTTGACTCGAGTGATGTTTTGATGTTTGACAAAGGGATTTGACAAAGTGGTTTGGCATTGATGTTTGACATTAATGTCAGTTAATATGTTGAGGAGATTGTTGGAGCAATCGACCCGAGTCATGTTTGATCGGACTCGAGTTTGACTCGAGGAAGACCTTGATGGTTGACTGGGGTTGACCATGTGATTATGGGAAAGTCCAAGCATGGGTCTTGGCAAGGTAAAGTCCAAGTCATGTGTACTTGGCATGGAAAGTCCAAGCATGGGTCTTGGCAAGGTAAAGTCCAAGTCATGGGTACTTGGCATTTGGGAAAGTCCAAGTCTTGAGTACTTGGCATGAGAAGTCCAAGCATGGGTCTTGGCGAATGAGAGAAGTCAAGCATAGGTAAAGTCCAACATGGGTTGGCAAGGGAAAGTCCAAGCTTGAGTCTTGGCATTGGGAAGTCCAAGGGGATTGATTTTGGCAGCGTAAAGTCCAAGCGGAGTCTTGGCGGCGTAAGTCCAATGTGCCTTGGCGGTGTAGACACCGTTAGCATGACATAGCCGAGGGAAGCACCTGGAGGCTAGCGCGATGGATGAACAAGTCATGGATGACTTGGAGGGATCCAAGAGGCGTGAGGCTGATGGAGGTGGCTAGAAGGCTTAGGTCTAGGCTAAGGGTGGTCTAGCAAGTATGGGGGCACCATACTTGGGTTAAAACCTCAGGTTTGAGGTTGTCCCGACCGCAATATGGCGGTTCGACTGCCGTGAGTCGACTTGAGTTCGACTGCCGTTTAAGAGCCGAACGCTGCGCCGATCGCCAAGGGTTAGCCGATCGCTAGTTCTGTCGAGCACGAACGCCGTAGCGCCGGCCGACTGGGCGCGACGACGGCGTTGGCGCCGATCGCCAAGAGATCCGTTGAGTTTTTCGGCGTGGATCGATCCGTTGTCTCACGACAATGGCATCAATCGATCGGTGACTTATGGCAATGATAGCGGCAAAATCCGGCCGCAGTTATAAAGGCAGCTCGGAAGGAGGGTTTTTGAAGCGATTTTCTTGGGCGAAATTGAAGGGGGAAGTTGGTGCTTTCTGGTCCTTCAAAGCTAGTTCAAGGCAATCAAAGATCAAGCAATCCAAAGCTCTTGTAAAGTTGTTTTTCCTTTACTTGCATTGTATTTCTTACTTGTATTTACTTGTATCTTGTGTATTACTTAGTGTAATCCTTGTACGAGGTTTCTCCGCCTCCGGATTGTTCCGAGAAGGAGTTATTATTGATTAGTGATTGCGTGTGCATCACTAGAGCTCTTTAGAGCTCGATCCGTGGAGTAGGAACCGTTCGGTTCCGAACCACGTTATATCGTGCGTGTTGTGATTGTATCTTGTGTTTGTATTTGTTATTGTTTATTCCGTTGCGTACTAACAAGATTGTAGACAAGCAACGCGAACGATTTCCATCTTCCTACGGGCACATCGCTATTCACCCCCCCTCTAGCGGCCTCAAATCTCCAACACATATGTATCATATTTCATTAATAATAGGCAAAGATTGGTTATTATATTTACTTTATGTGTGTGTCTGCCAAATAAATATAATAATGCCCTTGAATAGTAGGTTCTAATCTATAGTATATTAATTGGTAGAATTGATTATGAGAAGCTGTAGAGAATATTATTCTTAAACATTCCTAGTCAAGTATTATATTAATAGACAAAGGAATATATTAATATATTGAAACTAGCCTGTAGGTCAATGGATGACTTGATCTCACAAGTCATGAATATGTGATATCACATTGACACATGGATATATATATTGGAGAATATATGTACTGAATTGCCCCACCATGAGAAAGTTTCATGGATCATTATATGAAGTGTCATAAACTTTCTCATGTGATTATTAGTATTAATAGTCCTTAGACTTGAAATCACTACAGTTCCCTACATATGGAGCTATGTACTTTGATATCGTCAAACGTCACTCGTAACAGGGTAGACTATAAAGGCGATCACTGGATATGTAACAAATTATGTAGAGGGATGTGAGTGATGTAGATGAGATCTATCCCTCCCATATGACGAGAGTGATATATTTGGCCTCTTGATAGAGTATGATCATGAAATGCATGACCATGCTCAAATGAGTCAATATGAGATATTGAGCTCATTTGTTTGAGTGAGTCTACTTGGGGATCAAGAAATATAAAAATCAATAAGGGGATGACACGGTCTATGTCTCATTGATCAATCTAAGATATCAAGGATAGAAGGATGTCGTTATACAAGATAATAGTCACAGAAAGGTTTTGTCAGATCTTGACATTTTCGTAACTTGGGTAGCAATGATGCATTGCTAGATGTCGCTCATTGCTTATGTGTCTAAAGTGGTTTAGAGACATTGCCAACGTTACGAAAACCTATAGGGTTACACACAAAGAACATGTTGTTTTGAAGATGACATTTATTTTAGTTTGACTAAATGAACCATTAGGCATTGAATTGGATTCATTGAAAGGATTGGATTTGAGTTAGACTCAAATTAAATGGCCGAATTTGAGTTGGACTCAAATTGATTTGGCTTGAGTTGGACTCAAATCAATTTGGATGGAATAAATTCATCATGCATGATTAATGTGGATTAATCACGCATTGAAGAGGGAAAATCAAAAGTTGGATGAATGGACTCAAATTGATTTGACTTGAGTTGGACTCAAATCAATTTGGATGGTATAAATTCATCATGCATGATTAATGTGGATTAATCATGCATTGAAGAGGGAAAACCAAGAGTTGTATGAAACCTCTTTTCATGCATGATTAATGTGGATTAATCATGCATTGAAGGGGGAAAACCAAGGGTTGGATGTTATATTCATGGGATGAATATAAAAAGGGGGCCTTGAATCATGATGTTTTTGGTTGAAAATTGCCTTTGTTTTTTTTTCCCTCTTTTTCCCTTGGCCGAATTCTTCTCTTGGCCTAGCATTTTTTGTGGTGTTGCTAGCACAACCTTTCTTCAAAGATTGTTCGTGTGGATACCATAGAGGCACGTACACTTGAACGTGCAAGAGATCCGACGGACCGTGGACAAGCGGGATAAACAAAGGGCACACATCAAAGGTATACCCTATAGGATAGGGCTTTATAGATCTATTCTCTACTCTGAGTTTTCTTTCGCATGGATCGCTCAAGGGATCCTTTTTCTGCTGCGATTTTCTTATTTATCGCATAGGATTCCCAACATTCCTCGCGCCATTGCCTGGGCCTCCCCTGCGAGCATCGATCATCGTGGTCAGCCCCTCTCTGCCCGTGAGCAACTCCATCGTCGTTTGTTTCACCGTCAACCCCGCGATCCCAGTACTTCCCACCTCTATGATTGTCGGCTTACCATGCACTGCACGCAGCAACATCAGTCTAATGTGTTTTGTGGGTAGCAGCGTCGTTGTACACCCTTCCAATCTTCACCACAAGCAACAACTTCCCATCGACCATCGTTACCATGCCGAGAAGGTACCTGTCACGCTGAGAAGGTAAAATTGTATACATCCTATGATAAATACCTCATTTATAATTGCAGTTTCATTTCTTGGACCCAGTAATAGTGATTGAGAAAAATTTATCAAGACCATTCATTATACTTTCCTTTAATGCTATCAGAAAGATTTTGTCAAGATAGCTATTATCTAACTCGTTAGCTATTCAAAGTGGTTTACTAAACTATGATTCACAATGGAACCAATAATCTGTATACACAAATTGATAATTCTCAATAATAATATCAATATACCATGCTTGCTACTCTATGATGGTTTTGATCTAAATTCTGGTGTGGGCTTATGTGTATGATTCAACCTTTTCTTTTCTTGTTTTTTTTTATATCTATCCTATGTTTTATTTTCAAAATGTTAGGCAGTGAAACATTTTTTGCATGTAAACATATAACTAAGTTGGATTAGCCTTCAATTAGAAGTTGAAGTGTCTTTTTTTCTGCATTGTGGCCTTTGAGGTTGTCATTTTTAATTTAGTTTAGTCTTTGGTTTTGTCATTTTGTACTTGTCAACCCTGTTCATGAATGCCCAGGGAGCCTTGTCATTCTGGAACTTAGATTACAGATTAAATTCTTGTCCTTTTCCCTTCTATTGGTTGTGATTGGAAGGATATTATCAATTTTGATGTTGTGTTCATCTGTTGAGAAACCTCTTTTATTATGAAGAGGTGTAATCATCTTACCAAGGCTTCAAACTACAGGATGACTTGCAAGTTCTTTTTCTCTCATCTTCATTATTCTTTTCTCCTTTAATTCCTTTTAGAATCAATATATTGTAGGGTCGATGTTGGCCGGTTAGAGGGGGGTGAATAGCCCTCGATCGTCGTACGGTGGAATATGATCGTGCTTCTTGCATGCTCGTCTACGATTGTTGTTAGCGCAGCGGAAATAACAATAATAATGATAACAACAATGCAAGGACACAACAATACATAAGATATACGTGGTTCGGAACCGAATGGTTCCTACTCCACGGGCGAGCTCACCGAGCTCTAGTTATGTGCACGACACTAACTAAACCACTCCTTCTCGACAACACGTCGGAGGTGAAGAAACCTCTCACAAGCAATTACAATGTAATATAGAAATACAAGAAAATATACAAATACAATATACAAGAAAACTTTCACCGATTGCTTTGATCGCTTTGCTTGTTTCTTGCTTTAGATGGCTCTTGAAGGTCTGGAATGCAACAACAATTCCCCTCCAATAGCTTCCCAAATGGCTTGGCAAAAACCTCCATCTCGAGCTCCATTTATAACTTGCATCGAGCTATTTTTGTGCCTATCAATCAACTACCAAAAGGCCCCAATCGACTGCTCCTGTAGTCGTTGTCTCACAACGGCTAGATCCACGTTGGACAAGTTCCAACAGATCACCCATCAGTCGATTGATGATGACCATCAGTCGACTGCTGACCTCGTAGTCGACTGCCTAGTCGGCTACAGAGCATTCTGTGCCCGCGACATTCCCATCACCGATCGCCATCCTCAGAATGCTGATCGGCCGACATTAGTCGATCCCGACCCATGGTAGTCGACAAAATGCGATCTAACATCGACTTGGATCAATCAAACCGACATCTATACCAGTCGACTACTGTCGAGTAAACCTCAAACACCAAGTTGTTTGAGCATCCAACCCTCAGTCTTAGCCAATTGGCCAAGTCCACCTTATCCCTCATGGAGTTCCCCACCGAAGCTCTCTCCCTCTGGCCTACGTCCCTCGGATGCACCAAGCGCACGGATTCGCAATTCCATCCTTCTTGTTTTGCCCTCGAAGTCTTCTTCCCCTTTGGGCCTCACTCCATTCGCTCCCCGTCCGACGGTCCCTCGGATGTACCAAGCGCATGACTTCGCAATGCCATCCTTCACCGACTCAAGGACCCCGAGCCTAGTGAACTTGCCAAGTTCTCAAGACTTCCCAAATGCACCAAGCGCATGGCTTCGCAATGCATTTCTCACCAAGCACCAAGCGCACGACTTCGCAATGCTTTGAACTTTCCCACACCAAGCCCCATGCTTGGATTTTTCATGCCAACTCCATGTTGGACTTCCCTATGACAATCCCATGTCATAAGTTTTGTCTATCATCAAAATACTGCTCGAGTCAAACTCGAGTCAATCTAGGCCGATTGCACCAATATATATTTCTTTTGGAACTCAACTTGATTGTGTTCATCATGGTCATAAATTGTCATAATGGATTGTCACTGTGACAATAACACTGAGACTACCTCTTGTCCAAACTCCAATTGAGTTTCTAGCTCATTTCCAATTCAAACTTTAGGCAGTGGAGAATTTAAACCATTTGAGTTTGTCCATCTTGTAATATGCTAATTACTTATTTACTATGCACCAGGAGAACTGCAGATATGAACTAGTTATATAGTCAACAAAACAAAAATTTCAGCATTATGTACTGGTATGGGAAATAATGATAAGTTGTTTTTTTTTTTTGCATAAGTTGCATACAACTAATATAATTTCCTATTGGAAAATTATAATGGGCACATCTCATGTTCCAGTTGTCAAAATTAAACTTGGAGCAAACATAATTCATAAATTGTATTAAGGTTTGAAATCTCATTCTGAGTTGGGGTATTAATACCGAGCATGAATTATTGTCAAGCTTGAGCTGGTGCCTTGATGTAATATAACAATCTTTTTGTTATGCTTAAATATAAATGTAAACTAAAGTGATGAAACCTTGCAAGAACCCAACTGAACATCAATTAGAAACATAACAAAACTTAGGCACTCTGTTTCAATTTTGGGAATGTTTATGAAAATATTTGACTCTTGCTAAACAAGACTGTAGCATTGTTTCACTGTCTTCTTTTTGATTATTTTTTTTTCAGAGTTGGCAAGCATGCTTCCCAAAGTTGGATGTGATAAAGTGAAACAATCGATATGGCCATTCAAATTTCTTTCTAAAACTAGTTAGCATATATAATTCATTTTATCTATTCTGTGAAGAAATGAAAACCTTCATTTGGGAAGTTGTCAGCTTAATGACTTTTGTTTCCTATATAAAATGAATGCTCAGGTGTTTAATTGTCAGATGCATATGTTGTAATAGTTGATTATGTTTGTTTCATATTGACAAATCCCTTTTCTTAAACACGAAGATTTACCATTAGTTAATACTTGATAAATTATATTGGACCATAGATTGTGCTTTTATTGTCTTTTTCTTATAGTAATTATTTAATAAACATACATTATGTTTTTAGCTTACAGGACTATTTAAGAGCCCTATCACTCTTATGTGGAAAGGTGGTGGATGTTCCTTAGTAGAGATTTTTGGACTTGACGTTGGATGGGGATAGGTGTGTCATTTACCATGATTTTAATAAAATAATTTGCAATCATAATCCTGACTTTTGTTGATTTGCTTTTGAAATGATAAATCATATATATATGGTAACTACTTAATTCAAGTTTGCAACATATATTCAGAGTCATGTAACAGTTACTAGTTATTAATCATTTTGCAATCTTCCGTTCTTTCTTAATTAAAATATTGTTTTTGCAGAATTTTTTCTTAAGTACATTTGAGTAGAAATACATAAAGAATATTCATTTTCTTTACCATTTTCTCTTCCAACAATTCCTCTAGTTTTCAATCAATTAAAACTTTCTCCTAACATGTTGACCCTACCTCTCAATGTTGCACTGTTTGAACAAATTGGATATGATGATTTCCATGCTTCAACTTAAGTATGATAATTTCCATGTTTCACTATTTGTTGGATGATAATGTCCATGCTGCACTATAATGTAAAATTAATTATTGTTGTAATGTTGAAAAATTATAATACTAAAAATGTGCTAAATGTCTTTTAATATTTATCATTTATCTCTTATTTTTATTATTATCTCTTGTTTGTTGAAATTAAATTGTAGATTTAATATTTTGTACATCAAGATTTCTAAATTCTTTTAAAGATCTAATTGTGATGTTCTTTTTTTTTTTGTCTATTTATTATAGGTATTGGAGATTTGCAACTAAATTGATTTGTTGGAGTTTTTGTGAATGTCAATATTTTGCATACAAAGACTAGCTTTAGAGAAATATTCTCTTTTGATGTAAATGGATATTAATTTTACAAGTTTAATGATGTATATACATTCATTATCAATTACTGGATGATTTTTTAATATATATGGTGTTTTAATTTTTAATATATTGTGTTTTGATTTTTATTAGCATTCATTAATATATATTGTGAATTGTGTATAAGTAATAACGATGAAATAACATCTATATAATGATTGTTATTGTTATCATTAACGATGGTATGCTAAATCATCATTAAACAATTAAATGATAATAAATTATTAATGATAATACATGTATCTGTTGTTATTGTTATTAACGACAGTACATATGACCGTCATTGTTGCCATTAACAATGGTATATAAATCCATCGCTAATATCAATAACGATAGTAGTTAATACTGTCGTTAAAACTCATTAACGACGATACTTTTATTCCCATCGTTAATCTTTTCTCGATGGGGCCTTTTAGCGACAACTTCCTACGGTATTTAATACCTCGTTAAAACTCATTAACAACGGGAATTGACTTTTTAACAACAAGATTTCCCATCGCTAAAAGGCTCATTTTTAGTAGTGTCGGTGAATATATAATAATGATGTATTATCAATTGATCTTCCTTTTCCCAAACTTGAATCTTTCAATCACAACTCAGCTGCTTTCTTAGACATGTCCCTCAAACCTCAATTTATCTTTCGGGTCATTGGTAAATGGACTAAAGTAGCAAATACTGAATCAGAATCTCAAGAAACTACCGAAAGTAATAAGGGTACAAGAGATCCTACCCAGAGGATCTCAGATCTCACACAGTAGGGCTTGGGGATATTCATTTATTGTCTCAAGTAATATATCTCTCACTTTTCCTAGTCATTTTTATCACACCTAGTATGAAACACGATCCACAATGTTGTTCCCCATTTCTCATAAGGGCATATGTCAGATTTTTCTAACACTATATAGGTATGAGACTCAGCCTATACATAAGCCTCTACCCAAAGATTTTAGAGAGAGTATCTCATAGATAGTATCACAAATTACAGGTGATATTTGAGATCTCAAACCTGGCTACTTACAAGAAACATGGATGTGACTACTTCCATATCGGACATGTCACACATGACCTCATCCTGAACATATATCAGGACGACTTAAGTTCTAGCAGGGTTACTCTAAAAATCTCTTACAGCTAGAAACCATCTTATCTTCACTCTTGGAGATGGTCACTCGTGTGAGAGAGTTGACCTTTCCTGCCCGATATATATTATCTCACAGAATATATATATTTTTAACAAGTGCATTACATAAAATATAAGTGTGACCAAATAATTCACAAGAATCATATATATATATATATATATATATATATATATATATATATATATATATATATATATATATATATATATATATATATATTTCATTTTTCTCAATCATGTTTCTCACAAAATGATTTCTGGTATCTATGTGTTTGGTTCTACTATAAAACTTAGGGTCCCGAGTGTAAGTGATAGCAGTCTGATTATCACAATAAATCATTACTGACCTCTCACTCTCTGCTATAACCCCTAAGTCATCTAATAGTCTTCAAAGCCAAACATTCTCTTGAACTACTATTGAGCATGTCACGAACTCAACCTCTATCATAGATAGAGCAATACATGTTTGCTTCTTACTACTTCAAGAGTATTGAAGTAGTTTTGGATCATTACTTCGTGTAGCTAAGTTGGAGGCTTAGTGGCTCAAGGTCTAAAGAGATTGAAGAAAATTGCATGAGGCAACCAAGGGACCACAAGACAAGGAACAATAAAAATGAGAGTCAATCAAAGTGAACTACATAGGTGAAGCATGAAAGATGACATGTGAAGGAGTCGAGAGCTCAAATGTATCTAAGGGAAAAGAATCTTGATGAGAGTTGACCATGGAGCAAAGTCAAGTTGTGATGGTAAGACTGCAAGATGAGTTGAAAGATTTGAGTGACCTATTTGCATGGGGTAAGGGTAGAACGCAATTTAGACGAACTCGATCATTAGGATGATCGTAGTTAAGAATTTAGTTGACTAGAATAGGCATACAATCGACTAGTAGATGAATCGACTAATGGAAACATTCTATTGACTAAGAAACCCAAAATCTCAATATTTATTTTGGATTTGTGGTTTGGATCAATCGACTGATGTGAAATCCAATCAAATGATGGAGATTCAACTAGATAGTCGACTTGAGTTAGTATGCTAAAGAACAAAATATTTATATTAGGTGGGCAAATGACTAGATAATCAAATGTGTTAGGACCATTGGATCACTAGAGGGGGTGAATGGCGATTTTCATAGATCATTCTATTATATGTGCTCCTTTACAAATGATTAGTATGTAGTGGAAAGAAGAATATAAAACAAAATAAAACACATAACAAATCAAGATTTTGCATAATTCAGATCTCTGATTTCTATTCCATGGTCTAGTCCTAGCAACAACAAACTACTATCTTTTTCCCTTCTTGGGTACCTTTCAGAGATGGAGATATCTCTTAAATCTTGTTCTTTTACAACCAACTCCAAGCACAAGTTGAATGATGTTAGAGCAATCAATCCATGTGATGTGGTTTTGATGTGTGTGGAAAAGGGTTTAAGTAAGGATTGATATGGATTTGATATGTGTGTTAAAGTCATGCAGGACTTAGTAATTCGCACATGGATGACGATAGCATTGGCAAGATTCACCATCTCATGACTCGGTCTTTGAGTCAGTGAAAGATGCATTGCGGAAGCCGTGCACTTGGTGCATCCAAGGGACAACCGGACGAGGAGCATTGGAGTGAAGCAGAAGGAAGTAGACTTCAGGGCGAGACGTGAAGGATGGCATTGCGAAGCCGTGCACTTGGCGCATCCGAGGGACGTGGCCGGACAAAGAGAACTTCAAGGCGAGGGACTCCAAGGGAATGAGAGTGAGCGATTGTAACCCTGGACGGGGTAGCTCGTAGGTGAACATGGCCAAATGGCTAAGTATCGGATGGGTGTTTCCCGACACCAGTCGACTGCTATAGGTAGTAGTTGACTGATCCAAGTCAACTGGAGACTCAACTGGTGTTCGAGTCCAAGTTCTGGCCGAACAGTCGACTGCCAGCTTGTGATAGTTGACTGCTAGCTCCATCAGTCAACTACCAAGGGGAGCAGTTGACTGATGTCGAGGGTTTCGAGCATAGAATGTTAGAGAGTCTGTTAGTAATATATGAGATATGTCCTAAGGCAATCGCCTTATGGTCATACTATTTATTTGATAAATGAAGATTCACTATTTGAGTGTACATGTTTTCATGTATTTGATTGGATCTTAAACTCATTTACTGAATATCCACAATACGATTCACAGAATGAGAGAATTTGTGATTGGATCACAACTAGTGAGTATCTCTACATGTGTAATTGTGATATATTGGAATTATCCCTAGTCGATGAATTGATGGATTTGGACACCATCAATTCTGTCGAGACTAGCACGAGGTATACTCCTTGGTGTATCCAAGCAGCTGATTCTCACTGGCTGGAGACATTGTGATGTCCGGAGTTAATCGTGGATGCTAGTTATGGTAACTAGTTCATTGGAGTGACCAGCCATAAGACTTCATATGGTTCTCTGCATATATAGATATGTCAATGAAGTTCTTACTGCAGCTTAAGTGCGATGTTCCTTTGACTTGCAGTATTCAAGTCATCTTGATCATAGAGACTTATACTTTGAAATCTTAAGCAAGCATCTCTGAGGAGATGTGGACCCGGGATGATTGGGTATAAGTCGAAGTGATCGAAGGTGTTTGAATAGCCTATGAAGGATTCACCACTCCTTGCGAGGAGATGTATACCCATGGCCTCTCGTCGGATTGTTACTAAAGTCTTTAGCCAAAGCATTACATGTTTAGAGTAAGGTACTCTTCGATACATGTGCAGTAACTAGAATCCGTAGGACGAGGAAATGATACTTAGGCTAGGTGTGACATAGTCAGCCTAGTGGGGACTGACACTATAGACCATGTTCTGAACCAAGTGGGTATAAGATGAGTGAAGGGAATGGGGCACGATTCATTCGAGCTGCTGAAGGATTTCAGAAATAGTTCTGGATCACCCGTTGATCTTTTCGGTTAATTGGGGATCATGATGTACTACTAGGTGCCACTCATGATCGTTCTATGATTAATGGTTAATTATAGACGGCCAACATAAACCGAGAACCTATTTGGTCACACGCACAACGAGCGTAATCCGAAGGATTTAAAACGAGCTTGAGAATGAGATTCTCAGACCAAGAGAAACTAAGTTTGGTTGGACCAAACAAGAAGCGAGCATGAAATCGTTTCAGTCGCAATGGAAGCGTGGATGGGCCGTGTCTTATGAAGACATAATAGATGAACCAAATTGGTTTGGTTCTAATCCAATGGAGGAGAATAAACCAAAGGGTTTGGTTTATTTTAAACGAATGAACCAAAAGTTGGTTCGGTTTGTTTTAACTTAAAATAAACCATCATGGTTTGGTTTATTTTAACTTAAATTAATGGAGCGGGTTAACGGGCCTTATGGTTATGATCCAATAACCATTAAGAGAATTAGTTCTCTATAAAAGAGGGCTTAAGGGTTTGTTAAGCCCTAATCCAATTCCCTTAACCTAAGTTGCCGCCCACCTCATCCCCTTGGAGAAGTGGGCGCCAACCTCCATTGCCGCCGCCCACACCCCTTGTGCTGCCGTCCAAATTGTTGCTGGCGTCCAAGCTTCGGCCGGTGATCCTCCGGCAACTCTCCGGTGATCTCCCTTGGGTTCGGTAATAAGGTGAGCTTCCACCTTTCGTTTTTAGCCGACCCCTACTCCTCCACCAAAGCTGTCCAGTTTTCTGGACAGCTTGTTTCCTTCTCGTCGGAGCATCGTTTGGTCGACGTTTGGAGCTCCGACAGTGCCTTACTTGACGGGGATTCGATCTCTAGTAATCCTCATAGGTGGAGGACAAAGAATTCGTCAAACGGTTGACGAATACCTCTCTGGAGAGGCGAGTTTTGAGGACTCGTCTTTGGATCCGAATTTGGATTCGGATCGTGATCTTCTCTCGATCACATCGTCTTCAACACGAGGCTAGTAACCTGTACGAAGACGAGGCTCGTGACTTAGTGAAGTCATCCCAAAGATACTCGGCGTGGACACGGATAGAGACGATTCTAGCGAGGATCGTTTCGGTTGATGCCGTTCCCGCTACAAGTGATACGAAAGGTATACGTAGTTAAATTTCCTTTTATTGCAAAATTTAAATTTACGGTTATGTCTACACATGTTGTACTATGCATGTGTGTGATGTGTGTGTTGTAATAAATATAGATTTATTATTTTTATTTCTTCCGCTGTACACATGTTTATGAAACATGTTCGAACACACTCGTCGCGGTGCCGGAAACCCAACAGTGGTATCAGAGCCCAGGTTGTGTTTCGACATAATCGTAAAATTGTTTTGCGATTGTCATAATGATATTTCTGGAAATTTTCTACTTTTGGAAAGTTAGAAGTATTTATGGAAAATTTTAATTTTGGAAAGTCTAGAAGTATTTATGGAAATCATCCACTTTTGGAAAGTTGGAAGTATTTATGGAAATTGATATTTTCCATAAATAAAATATTTGATTAGATTTTGGAAATTTGTTTCCTAATTTAATCATGATTTGATTTGGGAAATCAAATCTTAAAAATATTTTTTTTCCATAAGTAGTTTTGATGATTTAGGAAATTAGTTTCCTAAATTGACTTTCCTTAATCAACTATTTCCACATATAAAATATGTGATTAGATTTGGAAATTTGTTTCCTAATTTAATCATGATTTGATTTGGAGAATCAAATCTTAAACATATTTTAATTCCATAAATAGTTATGACATATAAGGAAATATTGTACATAACATAATTGTATGTCATGTAATTGCATTAGATGCATATCATTATGCCATGCGTGTCGTGACATGTAGATGTATGTCATGTATGTCATGCCATGTAGATAATAGTTATTTGCATGCAAAGAGGATGAGACATAAAAACCCTTGCTCAATATTAAAGCCTACACCTTCCATTAATATGGTTAGAACCAGAGTTTCGTTTCTTGTTCGGGTTGTTGGACTCTCTCCAAGCCCGGCTCGAACCCGAACATGTTCAAACCATGGAATAGTTTAATACTAATATGGTAAGAGTCAGAGGTCAATCGTTAGCTTTGGTTGTTGGACTCTCTCCAAGCCGGGCTAATTGGTTGAATGCGCTCTAACCATATTAAAACTATTTCTCGATTAATGGGTTGGCTTTAACCTGAAGCATCGGCTTGTTGGACTCTCTCCAAGGTCGATATAAAGGGAGGTAAAGTTGGGTGCTATGCATACGATGCATACTTGTTAATGTGTTAACAACCCGATGTATGTGTGAACATTCAATTAGTTGATAGCACATTGTGATAGTTGCATATACGTGATATGCAATCGGTATATTTGATACCTACCATAGTAGTTATGAATGGCTTGTTGGACTCTCTCCAAGGTTGTTCATATCTATGTTGGATATCAGCCCATTCGAAGATGAACCTACGATCTCCCGAAGTGATTTTGGGGTTTTTGAAATTCGAAAAATGAATGGGATTTATGAATGTATATTGATGCATTTTAAAATCATTTTCTTATATATGCTCGTTTTGTATTTCTAAGTTAATCTATTATGTCTTTGAATTTGCGTTCCATTTTGGATTCGAATAAATTGACTGGGCAGATGTTCTTGGACTGGCTTAGAAGCTTGAGAATTGTTCTCAAGGTGGAAAAGCTTACGAATGTCCGCTTTCTTCCGCCTCCCTAGCGATGAAACAACCAATTGTTGGCCTATCATAAACATGTGATTGATTCTGAACTAGTGAGTTGCATAATGCTAGCCGCGATGGTACCCGAGCTGTGGAAGCAGCATGAGCATATGGATGCTCATACCTTAGTCTTTCATATTTATGAGTTGTTTGATGAGTAAGTGAGATTCGAAAGGTTCGAAGTCTCCAAGCTTCTCTTTACCTCTAAGATGCAAGAGGGTTCATCTATGGTACTGCTCAACATGCTGAAGACTGTGGAGCCTTCTCAGAAGCATGAGCAGGGGACGGTGCTATTAGTTGATTCCTCAAAGAAAGGTTCTAAGAGGAAGTCAAAGGAACAGTAGAAGGAAAAGAAAAAGGCTAAGAAGGCAGAACCAGCTCAAAAGGGCACTTGCCATCATTATGGCAAGGAGAGCCATTGGCGAAGAAACTACAAGATTTATCTTGAGTCCGTGAAGAAGAATAAGGCATCGAATGCCCCACCTTCTTCAGATATCTTCATTATTGATTGCCATTCTATTTTCTCAAACACTTGGGTATTGGATACCAGGTGTGGCTCACATATATGTAATGACATATATGGGCTAAGGAATAGAAGAAGACTCGTCAAGGGAGAGTCAAATTTATATGTTGGGAATGGAGCAAAGGTTGCTGCACTCGCCATCGGAACATATTTGTTGAAACTCCCTACAGGATAAGTCTTGGAACAGGACAATTGCTTTTATATACCTTCGTTGATAAAGAACATCATTTCTATTTCTTGTTTAAATAGAAATGGGTATCATTTAACTTTTAGTAAAAATTGTTGTTACATAACTTTGAATGGAGTTCTTTATGGGACTGGAACTTTAAGCAATGGTGTTTATACGCTGACGATCAGGATGTTTTCAATATCGCTGGATCGATAAGCCGCTAGATGAATAGCATCGTAAAATTTTTCGAATTGTCGCTCACACTTGTAAGTCAGAAAATAAAAGAACACTTTATTTTTACTTGGTTCAAACAGATGTTACTAAGCTATTTCATCCTAGAAAGGAGGGCAAAATTAAAGTTCCTCCTTAGAGCAAGATATCAAAACGAAATTACAAGGATGAGGCAAATAACCTACTCTCACCTTGTTAATAATAAAAACAATACAAAAAATAATTAGCTATCTTATCTAAGAGAGGATTGAAACTTGTCTCTCTTCCAAATAGCTGGTCTAGGAGCAATTTGATGAATAAATTTGATGATCTTTGTTGATTCTCCTCCTTTTATAGATTTTTGGCTCTGAACTTGTCTCCTATTTAACGGATCATGAATTTTTCAATTTTTATGAAGTACAAATTATCCTTTAAGCATAGGGATAAATAATCATGATTTATCAAAGATGGGCATCGAATGTCTAATCACTACAATAAGATTAGCTATGATAAAGACTTTTTAGTCCGATCTCAGACCTTGAAGTCTTAAGGATGACTATGGTAGTCGAAAGAGGAAGGCCTTAGTCAAAGAGTATTAGATTTGTGGCCTTTACTGATTCCTCTACCACCAAGTAACCAATGTAAGAATTTCATAGTATTTTTTTGACAATTTGATTTGTCGTGAGATAAAGCATAAACTTAACTTGTGTCTTTGCCATATCAAAACACAAAGTTCGATTATCTAGTGTAAGCCAACAATCTCCTTTTTTGATCTATGAAACCAACCAAAGTTAAGGGAAATTAAAGCATCCTATAGTGATGATGAATCCATTCCCAAAAACTTTTTAACCAAAACTTTAACTGTGCAAAGAGATACTTTATTAAAACAAAGTGTTACTCTTAACTCGCTTTCCCCCTTGACCAGAGTTATTTTCAAATAGGGTTTCAATGTCTTTATGAAATGCATCCAGACAAATCAAATATAAGTCGAGGGCCCTTGAATAAGTAGATGGATTGTTGAGTGTTTCAAACCAAAGATTTATAATATAACCCTTAAGTTAGATTTCCCTTACCAAATATATAAGTATAAGATGTAGTAAACTGGCCTTTGAGTTATGACAATAGTTGAGAAAATGTAGTATTTTGAAGGGATTGTTTCAAGTATATTTCACTATCCTAACATCTCACCCTTCTATGGTTCTCATTTTGTTCACCTTTTTTGAGATGATTAAATTGATTAAAGATATCAACCTCTTGATTCGGATTAACCTAGATCGTTCATCTACTCCGGTCTCGAGGAAGGCCTTCTTTGATGATCACTTTCCTGACAAAGCCAACCAAGAAAATATCTAAGTCCTAGATCCTCGAACTAGTTTAGGATCTCGAGGTAGCATTGTTCACTATGCACCAAGCTGAAGTTATCTGCTCAATACACGACTGTCTCTAACGATACTATCTCCGCCTGATACTATTATCAAGAGTTGACAACTATTATTTATGAAAAGAAGGTCAGGCTCAATCCTAAGGATTTAGTTGGTTATGTAATTTATTCTAAGTAGTCCGCTAAAGAATTCTAAGCATGCAATGGTGCTCAAGCATACTATTTTAGTGTTGCTGATTCATTGAACCAATCTCTATTCAAATAAGAACGGATGAAATCCAATACTTATTAGTCCTTCTAATATGTGAAAATAAAACCTTTGATATTATCCAGATCTAATTTAAGACATATAAGACCTTTCAGTATTAAATAGCTTTGTGATCGGTAGAGTGGTGCTATATCAAGTGAACTTAATAGCCAATCCAAAACTTGCAAAAGAGTCTAAATTGATGAAGAAATAGGAGTAATTAATATTATGGATAACAAAGAATCCAAATTTTTGTGTTTGTGAGAGATATTGTTTGTGATCTTTAAACTATCTAATAGAGATTTGATTGGAGATCACTAAGTGTAGATCCTCTTGATCGAGGATACGAGGATGTAAAACAAAAATGTACCAAGACTGTCTGATCTTGAGAAACAAGAATTCTAATGCTAATTACGATAAAACCAAAAATTCACCATTTGATTCTTGAGCTCATAATAGCATGTTATTTAGCTTAACACCTAAATGCTCGACATTTATTGGTTAACGTTCAATATTCTCCTCTATCAACCGAAATTAAGATCATATCAAAAACACAAATAAAAATGAAGAGAATTGATTGGATTGTAAAATAATAAAATAAAAATTACTATGCAATTTAAATATTGACTAAAGCTTAATGTCAGGGTTTGTTCGGATCACTATGATGGATTGAATTATGTCTCTTTTGAGTGATTTCTCCTTTTATAGATTATCCTCCTCGTCTATTTGTTTGCTCAACGCTTTATTTTACTTGACCCATTGATATCATTGAGCTTAAGATTTCGCATTCAATGATAGTGGATCATCAATCATTTGTCATGATCTTAATTTTCCACTTTATCATCCAAATACATCCGAGAGTCCACTAATTAGGATTGATCACTGATCCGGGTATATCCTCTAAGAGATAAGGAAATGATACAATGTTTTCCACTGATGATTCCACTGTTCACTGATTTATACCCAAAGTGTCCACCACGGTTTCCTTCACCTGTACTAGTACTCTTACACTTGATTTAGCTCGTGAGATAACAATATAAACTTAACTTTGTGTCTTTGCCATAATCAAAACACAGGTTCGATTATCTAGTGCCCCTGCACCAACAGAAGCGAGCAACAAGCGTGCTCGAAAGGATAATCAATTAGACTCCTACATGTGGCATTGTCGTCTTGGCCATGCAAGCAAGAAATGCATGTCCGAATTACACCGATGTGGAATTCTGAAATCGTTTGAATTAGATTCATACGATACATGCAAATCATGCTTGAAAGGCAAGATGACTAAGTTACCTTTTATTGGAAAAGGTGAACGAGTGGGAGAGTTACTAGGTCTAATACATACTGATGTATGTGGACCTATGTAAACTCAAGCTTTAGGAGGCTATAGCTACTTCATTACCTTCACCGATGATCACTCACGGTTTGGGTATGTGTTCTTGATGAAACACAAGTCTGAAGCCTTTGAAAGGTTCAAAGAATTCAGAAATGAAGTAGAGAAACAACATGACAAGAGTAATAAAATACTTCGATCGGATCGAGGTGGTGAATACTTAAGTCAAGAATTTCTTGATTATCTAAGAGACAATGGTATATTGTCTTAATGAACTCTGCCATATACACCACAGCATAATGGTGTATCTGAGAGGCGTAACCGGACCTTGTTGGACATGGTCAGGTCAATGATGAATCATGCAAATCTTCCCAAGTCCTTTTGGGGCTATGCACTTCAGGCAGCTGTTTACTTGTTAAACAGAATGCCAACCAAGGTAGTCTCCACTACTCCATATGAGATATGGAATAGTAAGAAACCTCATGTATCTTACTTGAAGATATAGGGTTGTCCGCTAAGTGATGACGTAAAAATTGGATGCTAAGTCCGATAAATGTCTATTTATTGGATACCCTAAGGAAACAAGGGGTTACCAATTCTATCATCCTGTGGAACAAAAGGTGTTTGTTTCAAGGCATGCTGTGTTTCTAGAGAAAGAGTTTCTCTTGCAAGAAAACAGTGGGATTGTCGTCGAGCTTGAGGAGGCTCGAGAGACTCAAATAGACATTGATGAGATACCTGGTGAAGAACAACAACCGATAACTCATAGTGATGAGCATCACGACCTATCAGTAACCACATCTTCATAGATCCGTAGAACACGCAACATTCGAGATATGGATTTATGAATCGAACGACGCGTGTTACTCATTGATGAGGAGCCTACCGCTTATGAAGAAGGCCGATAAGTTCAGAAAGGGATAAGTGGCTTGAAGCCATGAAGTCGGAAATGGATTCCATGTATGAAAACCAAGTTTGGAACTTGGTTGACCCACCTGAGGGCATCAAGCCTATAGGGTGCAAGTGGGTTTTCAAGAAGAAAACCGACATGGATGGTAATGTGATTACCTATAAGGCTAGATTAGTGGTGAAAGGATATCGTCAAAAACAAGGTGTTGATTATGACGAAACCTATTCGCCTGTAGCTATGCTTAAATCCATTCGGATGCTCCTGGCCATAGCGGCTCATTATGATTATGAGATATGATAGATGGATGTGAAAATAGCTTTCCTTAATGGAAACCTACTCGAGGACGTGTATATGATACAGCCTGAGGGTTTCACATCGGTTGATAAAACCAAGGTATGCAAATTACGACGATCCATATATGGATTGAAGCAAGCATCCAGGAGCTGGAATATCTGTCTTGATGAGACAATCAAAAAGTTTGATTTCTCATAAAATCCAGACGAACCTTGTGTGTACAAGAAGGTTAGTGGGAGTGCAGTCGTGTTCTTAGTATTGTATGTCGATGACATATTACTTATAGGAAACGATGTTTCAATCTTACAGTCAGTTAAGGTTTGGTTATCCAAGACATTCTCCATGAAAGACCTAGGAGAAGCAACCTACATCCTCGGGATTAAGATTTATAGAGATAGATCGAAACGGTTGCTTGGTCTTTCGCAGTCTACATATATAGACCGAGTGCTAAAGAGGTTTAGCATGTCGAAATCCAAGAAAGGTTTCCTACCCATTAGGCATGGGGTACACCTTTCGAAGTCTATGTGTCCGCGCACAAAAGACGAGAGGATTTGCATGAGTAAGATTCCCTATGCATCCGTAATAGGATCTATCATGTATGCTATGTTATGTACGAGACCCGATGTATCGTATGCTCTGAGTGTCACGAGCAGATACCAGTCTGATCCATGAATGGATCATTGGGTGGCTGTTAAGACGATCCTTAAGTACTTAAGAAGAACTAAGGATGTGTTCCTAATATATGGAGAAGGGGACATGGTGATACGCGGGTATACGAATGCCAGCTTCCAGACAGACAAGGATGATTCCATGTCTCAGTCTGGGTATGTATTCACCTGGAATGGAGGCGCAATAAGTTGGAAAGGTTCCAAGCTTGACACTATAGCGGATTCTACCACTAAGGCAGAATACATTGCAGCTTTGGAAGCAGCAAAGAAAGAGGTTTGGATCAAGAAGTTCATCTCTGAACTTGATGCAGTCTCATCAATGATCCAAACATGTGCTTCGCCGCTATCATATGATCAGAGTGATCATTAGTAGGAAGGAAATACAAATGGAGAAAATCCCCACTGAAAGGAACTTAGCGGATCCTTTGACTAAGGCATTACCTCAAAGTAAGTTTGAGGGTCATGTTAGAGCCTATGGTATTGGATACCGTAGCGATTGGCATTAGGCCAAGTGGGAGTTTGTTAGTAATATATGAGAGATGTCCTAAGGCAATCGACTTATGGTCGTACCATTTATTTAATAAATGAAGATTCACTATTTGAGTGTACATGTTTTCATGTATTTGATTGGATCTTAAACTCATTTACTGAATATCCACAATACGATTCACAGCATGAGAGAATTTGTGATTGGATCACAACTAGTGAGTATCTCTACATGTGTAATTGTGATGTATTGGAATTATCTCTAGTCGATGAATCGATGGATTTCGACACCATCAATTCTGTCAAGACTAGCACGAGGTATACTCCTTGGTGTATCCAAGCAGCTGATTCTCACTGGCTGGAGACATTGTGATGTCCGGAGTTAATCGTGGATGCTAGTTATGGTAACTAGTTCATTAGAGTGACCAGCCATAGGACTTCATATGGTTCTCTGCATATATAGATATGTCAATGAAGTTCTTACTGCAGCTTAAGTGCGATGTTCCTTTGACTTGCAGTATTCAAGTCATCTTGATCATAGAGACTTATGCTTTGACATCTTAAGCAAGCATCTCTGAGGAGATGTGGACCCGGGATGATTGGGTATAAGTCGAAGTGATCGAAGGTGTTTGAATAGCCTATAAAGGATTCACCACTCCTTGCGAGGAGATGTATACCCATGGCCTCTCGTCGGATTGGTACTAAAGTCTTTGGCCAAAGCATTACATGTTTAGAGTAAGGTACTCTTCGATACATGTGCAGTAACTAGAATCCGTAGGACGAGGAAATGATACTTGGGCTAGGTGTGACGTAGTCAGTGTAAAATACCAAAAAAAAATAAAAAATTTAATAATAAAATAATGCTTGTTAATTAGGAAAATATCCTATGGAATTTACCAGATTTTTTTTTCAGAAATTTTCCTAGACTTAAATGGAAATTTCTAAGGTATTTTTGGAGAAAGATTTAACAGACTTTGGGAAAGCCTGTTTGGGTTATCTATTTATAAAGAGATTTTGGATTGGGTTTAATGCTTATAGGTTAAACCGGATCCATTTATCCAAACCCGTTTAACCCCATTCATTTCATGCCGTTTCTCCTCCGCCCGATCCCTATTCTCCGATTCTATCTGCGCCGCCTTCTTCTCTTCTCCTCTCGAGGTCCGCCTTTTCTCGATCACTTTTGTCCCGGCTCACCCGCCGACCGTTGCATCGCCGAGTACCGTGGATCACGCGCTTGTCTTTCGCCGCTCACGGCCACGCGCCGACGCCAACTTGGCATGCTCACGGGCCGCCACGCCAAGTGGGATTAGTTATCGCACGGCGGTCGCTTCTCGAGGTCAGACTACCACCACCGCGAGCTCAAGGTAGTCGATCGCGCCGGTTTTAGGTTTCTTTCTCCGATCCAAATTGCCACGGCGATTTTCCCGATCTCACGAGCGTTGCTCGCTTTTTCGCTGTTCCCCGCCGTCGCCTGACAGCGACTCTTTCCGCGATTGATCGTAATAATGGCGATCTTCCACCGTCGACGCTGAGTCACCGCCGCTTCCCCATCTCGTCACACCAAGATCCCGCTGGTGTTCCTTGCATTCTAGGGCACGAATTTTATCAATCGCCGCCATGAATGGATCCACCGCCACTTATCCCATCGATTGCTTTCTTTGTCGCCGATTTTCTTCGCAATTTGGGTCTTTGATGAGGAGTTTCAAGGACTTGTTGGAGAGATGAATCCCGTGTACATTTGCCGTTATTCTTTGGGATCTGTGTTGCAATAAGCGATGGTGGTTGTTCATGATCTTTGCAGATGTTATCGATTCCTTGTTCTCCGTGATGATTTCTCTGACAACACCTCCGGAAGAGATATTCAAGTCTCTTTCGTAAATTGAGGACTCAACTCTTAGAGACTGGTATGATTTTCTTGCATACCACTATGCTTGTTATGTCTAAGATGCATGGTCGATACATGCATATCGAGGATGCTATGCTAGGAGATCCTGAGACTATATGCACCAAGAAGGCTCTATCATATTATTGAGAGGCAATTGAGTAGATCCGATGAGATCAAGAAGATGTGCAAAGAAAGTTAAGCTTGGTAAGTTCATATCCGGATAAGGCATGTTGTCGATATGCACTTCTAGGTTGATTAAGTAGTGTAAGGGAATCGATAGGGATTTCATAGCATGGACTTATAAAGAACTTAGATATGTTCCTTGCTCTTTCTTGCAGGATTTTAAATTGTGAGAAACTCTTGAACGTGGAAGATTTATTGGATACTCTACATAGCAGGGTAATTTCACCCGTCCGTAGTTGTATTTCATTCAGATTTAGTCATTGATATGAGCATGTTAGGTGTTCATATTACCTTGACCTGTTCTTTTATCGTATGCTTGATCCTTTTCCGCTGGGCTATTAACTCTATTGCGATATCATGTTTATTTTACCATGATTAGAAGTTATACATAGGTGATGCAAGTAACTTAGAATTTGTTTAAGTTAAGTGCAAGAGTAAAGTCCGATGACAACCTCGATTGTATATTGGGCAAAAGGTCATCCGTAGGTAGATAATGTCATTAACCTAGGGTTCTAGTACCCTTAGGATATATGTTACCACCAACATGTGTTGTGTAAATGGTCGAGGAATGATATTAGGGTATCGCTAATGGTCCTAGCTTGTTATGATCGTTGAGTACAATTTCTCACAGGTGATAGAGAGTGCGTCGTAGATTGGTATGACTCTCACAGGTGATAGAGAGTCTATGGTAGACGCCTATATGTGAGACATTGCATTCATGCATTTACATGCATCGGCAGGTCTCCCTTGTGGTCGAGGGTCGCCTGCCTCCACGCTACTCAGGAGGAGTAACCGTGTGGGCAGAGCATTGAGGTGCCGCACTCTACCACTATAGACGGTGGTAGTTGGATTTGCGTCGTAGTCCTGCGTGGTACTCGACCACTCATGGGTAGTGACCGTGAGTGACCAAATAGGACCCCCATCGTAGCTTGCTCTTACGCTTATATGCTACTCGATCATACACTCGCCACCGAGACAAAGTGGTTGGTGTTGAGTTGGGACATTGTCATGCTCGAGCCACCGAGGCCACACCGGGGTCGTGGTAGCTTTAGGGTGAGCCGACATGACCATGCATGCCGAGATCCGATGGCGCTTTGCATATTACCATATATATATACATATATGCATGAATATATATATATATATATATATATATATATATATATATATGGATGAGTGAGATTTATATATATATAGATAGAGTCTATATATATGTTTATTGTGATGTTGGATTTGTTTGTACTATGCTTGTCGATTTGGTGACATCATATTCATGCATGTTTCTTGCATATGTTATACATTGTGTCGATATTGGTATGTGTTGGATAGACCATAGATACCTTGACCTGTAGCTAGAGTATATTTTGAGTTGATCTACCCTTCCTGTTATATATATATATGTTGGATATATGTTCAGGTTGGATCAGAGTAGCGCACTCGTGCATGTCCGCATTTTATGTTGTTCATTCACTGACTAGATATGCTTGTATTTATATACTATCCGATATACCTTGTACATCTAGATTATGTTGTCGAAATACATGTGATATTACATATATACATGTTTTCTATTACTCGCTAAGTTTTACTCACCACCCCGGACTCGGGTTTTCGTCGCCTGTAAAAGGTAGAAGACTTCGGATGACTTGAGCACCGCCGGCCGACGCTATCTCATCTCACGAGGCTCCGATTTTATTTTGGGCTCCCCGTATTGTATTTGGAGTTTTCTTGATGTACATATTGTATATTCGGATTTTGTCGAGGTTCTGTTATTGTGTTGTGTTAGTCATACGCAGATGTGTGGGATTGATATCCCATTGTTGTAGTATGTTTCCGCTGTGTCTTGTATAGTTTTTGTTTTCATACATATATATTATTGTTATTGTGGGCCTACGGGCCTTGTATTAACCCGAAATGTTGCCACGTAGGAGGTGCCGTCTGTTTGATTTTCTCAGATGCTCTCGGGCGTGACAACTTTAGTGGTATCGAGCCCAAGGTTCTCGCGATGCCATATGTTATTTTGTGTCGAGTGTTGGATTCTCTGGAGTCGATTTATTCGGTTTTGGTTTTCTGAGATGAGATGGACAATACTGAGCTCCAAGCAAAGACGAGGTAAGAATTCTCAAAACTTATGGTTTAGTAGATATTTATCTAAACTTGATCGAGGTGTATACAGAGTTATGACACTGTAGACTTTAGTAGAGGTCGCCCACCGAGACACCAACCGAGTTACCTTAGTGTTTATACTCCCGCTTTATTGCTATGCATTTAGATGCTTATAACAGGAATAACTCGTAGTGTTGGTTATTGTTCAGAATCGTGGTATGTGTTGACCACAAATGACTGCTGAGTCCGTGAGTCAACCCGTAAGGTAATTTACCTTTGAGAGCCGATCGACATCGAGTTGGAAAACACGGGCCAAGTCAGTCACATTTATTATGGAAATCGAGATTTAGAGATTAATTTAGTCGATCATTACCCGTTGGGTAATGGACAAGATGACTAGACGATGCGATATGGAAGGCTAGGTTACGTGTTTCATGGGATTTTATCCTCGAGTTGTGATCGAGATGTATAACTTTGAGAGTACTTTTGAGTACTTAACTCATGTTATACCGAGAAAGAAGAGTTGTTTGCATACCATTATCGGGATCAAGCCGGTATTTGGTGATAAATGCAAAAAATAATCTTCGGGTAATAATATATCACTTGATCAGGGATTAGTGATGTTGAAAGAGTGTATTTCCCCGTGTCACTTTTAGTGACACATTGTAAGGAATTCTTGAGCTTCAAGAAAGGGTGATCAACAAGAATAGTGTAATCGTGCAGAGTCGTGAGACTTGCAGAGGTTACGACCACCTAATAGCTCAAGAAGATAAGTGGATGATTTAAGCCACCCAGAGTTATTGGCTTATAGTTGGATTAGGATGCCGGGATCTTCTACCAGATCCTGCCGGAAGACATTGGATTGAGACAGGAGTTTAGGAATGACTCCGTATAAGTGTTTAGGAGATGAAGATCGATAAGCAGATATTGCAAGTCAGATATTGGAGTAAGAAGTCTCCGATTGTTGGATAAAGGATCAATATCAGGGTCATATGTCTTGAGCTACTTTTCGATTATAGAAGACCAATCGCAGATCATCAGAAGGTTCTTGTGGATATCAGCAAAATCAGAACAAAGACTCCGAAGGGATTGTGTGCGCAAAGGTAGATCATGAAGACACGTGAAGCCGATTATCTCTGGTTGAGCAGCTCAATTGCTATTGTTGAGCAACCAAGACAAAGGAGGAGGTGTACCTTGAAGATTCAAAGAAGACTATCGATGGTGTTGGAGGATGACGCCCGCCTCGGCCAGAGATCACACGTAAGATGTGAATTACCTTATCAAGATCAACCTACTACCTCAGCGTGGATGAAGTTCCGTGATACTCCCTTCAGAGATCGATGTATAAAGATCGCCAGAAGACATCTTAGAAGATTCAATGCATACAACAGCTTACCTCGGATGTGATTTGATTAGTACAGAGGAGAGAGTATACGACGATGGTCGTATTTATTCAGTATTCTATAGTTGTAGATCGTAGGATTAAGGGATGGATTAGATGATCTAGGGAAAATCCCCACGGCATCCGTCGTAGAAATGTGACCGCTTTGTCGCGAACTGTTGGATCTGATCTGGTTCTCTTCGGAGAAAGACCGAGACCTGCATGGAGCCTTTGGATCGGATCGACAGATATTTCATCGTTCAGGGTATTACTCTAGTTTTACCCTCTGGGTTAATATATTGAGAGATACTTGTAGTTTACAGGTATCTTTGTCTAGAACATTCTTAGTTGGATTAGAAGGGTCCTTTACATCGACTTGTAGGTCGGTGGTATCTCTACCATCAGGTGAGAAATGGACTAACAATTAAGAAGTCAAGGGAGACCCTTAGACTCTGATAGACATATCTTTATTGTGAACATATCCTTACAGATGGTCAAATTGTTAAGATTATGGTATGGTATGTCTCTCGGATGTGCGTATAATCCGAGAGCATTCAGATGTAGTTTTGGATGAACTCCTAGCCTTGCCGTTTCTTAGGTAAGTGGAGCAGGCGTTCGAAATGATTGCGAAAATAGTTCGGTATCGAAGATCCTATACCGGGTGATAATTTAACTGGTATCAGTGTTGTTAAATACTATGGAAATTGGAAGAACGTAAGTTGTGATTATAGGAGATGTTGGAGGGGATATTTATCTATCCCAGTATTCCTCCTTGAGAAGATCCGGAACTCTTTGTTGAAAGAGAGATGGACCTTTGAAGGTATGCATCGATTATCGATGATGGAATACAGTAGTTGTCATGATAAATATCCTTGTTGTGGATAGATGATCTATTTAGATCAGCCAAAGGCACCTGTGTATACTCTAAGGTTGGTTTACGACTGGAGTACTGATATTGTAGTGACATGATGTCATACGATTATCATTATTGATGTAATGATTAATATATATCATCAGCTTAGAGTAAAGGGGATGCAGGTGTGTAGATACGCCAATTTCATACTTGGTATGAAATTTTATGAGTTTTGATACAGTAGTTAGACTAATTAACGATTTAGTCGTCCCTGGATTTGAGGATCGTGTACTCTGGACACGATTTGATCAGGTTATGGTCGATGGAGTTGCGTAACTTGGCCACTATTGATGGTGGTAGTTGGAGTTCGATGACCACCATAGTTGTTGTTTCCTTGTATTGATTTTGTTATTCCTACGAATGTGGATGGGATGCTTTTAAGCATTAGTATACCACGAACTTGTTTGACAAAGGTAATGTTGGAAATTATTTAGTCGGAAGCTGGTGAAACCAGTTTACAGGATTTAAATGGCGATTAACTTTTACATGAGTATTAGTTAATCCTTCCGGATTGGATAAAAAGGATGATGTACGCAAATGCATCGTTTCGGGGATCGGAATGATTCCGATGCAGATGAATGAGACATATCTTATGCTTACGACAGTTAAGAAACTACGAGATAGGCTGTCATATACATGACGAGGCTTTAGTAATTATTATTTGGATTTGTAGGGATATGGAGCAGGAATGCTCATGGGATTTTAACTAACTATTGGGTAGCTACAATGGAGTTGCTGGAGCGCGAACAGTTGCAACAATTGCAACAAGGGAGATTGATCGCTATAGTCTTTCATGCACTTACAGAGTGTGTGATAGAGTGGATTTTTAATGGTTGATGGATTTCTCTTTTGAGAAAATAATTCCCCGTCTCTGATAAGGATTGTGGGTTCTGGAGTTGCAGTGTTTAAGGAAGAGCTGCTACAAAAAGCACATCATTCGAGATGGGCTATATACCTTGGTGGTACTCAGATGTACCGAGAGTTGAAACTTGTATACTGGTGGAATGGT
The DNA here is from genome assembly GCA_025175895.1 of Wurfbainia villosa. Lineage (NCBI taxonomy): Eukaryota > Viridiplantae > Streptophyta > Magnoliopsida > Zingiberales > Zingiberaceae > Wurfbainia > Wurfbainia villosa. Next base: position 36,881,668 of record CM045996.1, read on the forward strand.
ATAAAGAGAATTATAGCAGATTTTGCTGCTCGATGTTTAGTATGCCAGTAGGTGAAGGCTGAACATAAAGAACTCGATGAATTGCTCTAAAAAATTTCGATTCCGGAATGAAAGTGGGAGCATATCACGATTGATTGCATTACGGGATTGCCTAGGACCCGTAAAGGACATGATGCGATTTGGGTGAGTGTGGATCGACTGACCAAATCACTCATTTCCTTTCTATTCGTGGGTCATGCTTGTTGGATCATTCGGTAGAGTTGAATTACCGAAAGATTATCAGATTGAGTGGGGTACTCTTAAGTACCATATCAGATAGAGATTCGCGATATACCTCGCGATTTTGACATAGTCTACACCAGACTATGGCACAGAGCTTCGGCTTAGTGCAACGTTTCATTCGCAGACGGATAGACAATCTGAGCATATCATTCAGAACATGTTCTGAAAGAGGTTCCGATTCTACCTCAGTCTAAGAGGAGATCCCAGGGTGGAGCCTGGGTTGTAAGGAGCGATAGTAGTGGGACGAAAACCATCTGACTCGTAAAGGTTGGATGACAACATCATACTGAGAAGGAGGCTATGTGGGAGATGGAAGATACTATCCGAGCTCGATAGTCTCATCTGGTCACTTGAGGAAGGTATGTGGTCCTTTCGGAAACTTGCTTGAAGTAAATTTTTGCATGTTAGTACGAAATTTGGGGACCAAATTTTATTAAGTGGGGGAGAATGTAAAATACCAAAAAAAAAAAAATTAATAATAAAATAATGCTTGTTAATTAGAAAAATATCCTATGGAATTTACCAGATTTTTTTTTCAGAAATTTTCCAAGACTTAAATGGAAATTTCTAAGGTATTTTTGGAGAAAGATTTAACAGGCTTTGGGAAAGCCTGTTTGGGTTATCTATTTATAAAGAGATTTTGGATTGGGTTTAATGCTTATAGGTTAAACCGGATCCATTTATCCAAACCCGTTTAACCCCATTCATTTCATGCCGTTTCTCCTCCGCCCGATCCCTATTCTCCCGATTCTATTCAAGCGTCGCTCCTCTTCTCTTCTCCCTCTCGATTTTGCGTCGCCGCCCCTTTCTCTCGATCGCGACTCCTCCGTCCCGTGCTCACCGTCGCCGACCGGTTGCATCGCCGGAGCAGCTGGTGGATCACGCGCCTTGTCTTCTTCGCCTCGTGCTCACGGTCACCGCCGCCGACGAGCCAACTTGGCATGCTCTCACTGCCGCCGGTCGTCGTCCCCACGCCGCTGCCACCGCGAGTGGGATTAGCTGTTGCCGCCGCCGATGGCTGTTTCCTCGAGCCGCCCGTCGCGCACCCTACCTCACCACCGCGAGCTCAAGGTAGTCGATCGCGTCGATTTTAGGGTTTCCTTTCTCCGATCCAAATCGCCACGGCCGTATCTTCTCCCGATCTCACGAGCGTTGCTCGTTTCTTCGCCGCTGCGTCTCGCCGTCGCCCGATTGTGCGACTCTTTCCGATGATTGACTGTAACAGTGGGCGATCTTCCACCGTCGACGGTTGAGTCAGCCCACCGCCGCCTTCCCCATCTCGTCCGACACCAAGATCCCAGCGTTGTGGTGTTCCTTGCAGTCCTAGGGCGCCCGACGAATTTTTATCAACTGCCTTCGCCATGAATGGATCCCTACCGCCGCTTATCCCATCGATTGCCGGCCTCTTTGTCGCTGCCGATTTTCTTCAAGCTGCAATTTGGGTCTTTGATGAGGAGTGCAAAGTTTGAAGGACTTGTTGGAGATGAATCCCGTGTACATTTGCTGGTTATTCTTTGGGATCTGGTGTTGCTGCGCTGCTAGCGATGGTGGCTGTTCATGATCTTTGCAGATGTTATCGATTCAGTTGTTCTCCAGGATGATTTCTTGCCTCGGACAGCAACACCTCTGGAAGAGATATTCAAGTCTCTTTTCTGGTAAATTGAGGACTCAACTCTTAGAGACTGGTATGATTTTCTTTGCCTGCTTTACCATGCTTGTTATGTCTAAGATGCATGGTCGATACATGCATATCAGAGGATGCTATGCTAGGAGATCCTCGGAGACTATATGCACCAAGAAGGCTCTATCATATTATTGAGAGGCAGTTGAGTAGATCTGATGAGATCAAGAAGATGTGCAAAGAAAGTTAAGCTTGGTAAGTTCATATCTGGATAAGTTATGCATGTTGTCGTATATGCACTTCTAGGTTGATTAAGTAGTGTAAGGGAATCGATAGGGATTTCATAGCACTGTTGGACTTATAAAGAACTTAGATATGTTCCTTGCTCTTTCTTGCAGGATTTTAAATTGTGAGAAACTCTTGAACGTGGAAGATTTATTGGATACTCTACATAGCAGGTGGGTAATTTCCTACCTGGTCCGGGTAGTTGTATTTCATTCAGATTTAGTCATTGATATGAGCATGTTAGGTGTTCATATTACCTTGACCCTGTTCTTTTTATCGTATGCTTGATCCTTTTCCGTTGGCTATTAACTCTATTGCTGATATCATGTTTATTTTACCATGATTAGAAGTTATACATATAGGTGATGCAAGTAACTTAGAATTTGTTTAAGTTAAGTGCAAAGAGTAAAGTCCGGATGACAACCTGATTGTATATTGGGCAAAAAGGTCATCCGTAGGTAGATAATGACTTTAACCTAGGGTTAGTTCTAGTACCCTTAGGATATATGTTACCACCGAACATGTGTTGTGTAAATGGTCAGAGGAATGATACTTAGGGTATCGCTACGGACCGGTGGTCCTAGCTTGTTATGATCAGTTGAGTACGACTCTCTACAGGATAGAGAGTGCGTCGTGTAGATTGGTATGACTCTCTACAGGATAGAGAGTCTATGGTAGACGTCTGTATGTGAGACATTGCATTCATGCATTTACATGCATGCTGGCGACGAGGTCTCCCTTGTGGTTGAGAGGGTCGCCAGTCATCCTGCCTCCACGGTTACTCATAGGAGGAGTAACCGGTGTGTGGGCAGAGCATTGAGGTGTCGCACTCTACCACTATAGACGGTGGTAGTTGGATTTGCGTGCCGTAGTCCTGCGTGTGTGGTACTCGACCACTCATGGGTAGTGACTGTCGGAGTGACCAACAGCAGGGACCCCCATCGTGTAGCTTGCTCTTTACGCTTATATGCTACTCGATCATACTGCCCACTCGGCCACTCGAGAGTAGTGGTTGGTGTTGAGTTGGGACAGTTGTCATGCTCGAGCCACCGAGGCCACACTGGGGTCGTGGTAGCTTTAGGGTGAGCCGACATGACCATGCATGCTGCATAGCCGTATCTGATGGCGCTTTGCATATTACCATATATATATACATATATGCATGTATATATATATATATATATATATATATATGGATGATTGAGATTTATATATATATAGATACAGTATATATATATGATTATTGTGATGTTGCATTTGTTTGTACTATGCTTGCTGCATTTGGGTGGACATCATATTCATGCATGTTTCTTGCATATGTTATACAGTTGTGTCAGATATTGGTATGTGTTGGATAGACCATAGATACCTTGACCTGTAGCTAGAGTATATTTTGAGTTGATCTACCCTTCCTGTTATATATATATATGTTGGATATATGTTCAGGTTGGATCAGAGTAGCGTAGCAGACTTCAGGTATGTCTGCATTTTATGTTGTTCATTCAGTTGACGGTATATGCTTGTATTTATATACTATGCTGATATACCTGTTGTACATCTAGATTATGTTGTCGAAATACATGTGATATTACATATATACATGTTTTCTATTACCTGCTGAGTTTTACTCACCACCCCGCATGGACTCGGGTTTTCGTCGCCCAGTAATGTAGAAGACTTCGTGACAGCTTGGAGCACCGCCGGCTGACGTCATCTCATCTCACGAGGCTCCCGTATTTTATTTTGGGCCTGCTGTCCGCCGTGTATTGTATTTGGAGTTTTCTTGATGTACATATTGTATATTCGGATTTTGTCGAGGTTCTGTGTTGTTGTGTTGTGTTAGTCATACCGGTATGCATGTGTGGGATTGATATCCCATTGTTGTAGTATGTTTCCGCTGTGTCTTGTATAGTTTTTGTTTTCATACATATATATTGTTGTTATTGTGGGCCTACGGGCCTTGTATTAACCCGAAATGTTGCCACGTACAGGGGAGGTGCCGTCCGTTTGATTTTCGGCTCGGTATGCTCTCGGGGCGTGACAGTCAGCCTAGTGGGGACTGACACTATAGACCATGTCCCGAACCAAGTGGGTATAAGATGAGTGAAGGGAATGAGGCACGATTCATTCGAGCTGCTGAAGGGTTTCAGAAATAGTTCTGGATCAACCGTTGATCTTTTCGGTTAATTGGGGATCATGATGTACTACTAGGTTCCACTCATGATTGTTCTATGATTAATGGTTAATTATAGATGGCCAACATAAACCGAGAACCTATTTGGTCACACGCACAACGAGCATAATCCGAAGGATTTAAAACGAGCTTGAGAATGGGATTCTCAGACCGAGAGAAACTAAGTTTGGTTGGACCAAACAAGAAGCGAGCATGAAATCATTTTAGTCGCAATGGAAGCGTGGATGGGTCGTGTCTTATGAAGACATAATGGATGAACTAAATTGGTTTGGTTCTAATCCAATGGAGGAGAATAAACCAAAGGGTTTGGTTTATTTTAAACGAATGAACCAAAAGTCGGTTCGGTTCGTTTTAACTTAAAATAAACCATCATGGTTTGGTTTAGTTTAACTTAAATTAATGGAGCGGGTTAACGGGCCTTATGGTTATGATCCAATAACCATTAAGATAATTAGTTCTCTATAAAAGAGGGCTTAAGGGTTTGTTAAGCCCTAATCCAATTCCCTTAACCTAAGTTGCCGCCCACCTCATCCCCTTGTAGAAGTCGGCGCCAACCTCCATTGCCGCCGCCCACACCCCTTGTGCCACCGTCCAAATTGTTGCCGGCGTCCAAGCTTCGGCCGGTGATCCTCCGGCAACTCTCCAGTGATCTCCCTTGGGTTCAGTAATAAGGTGAGCTTCCACCTTTCCTTTTTAGCCGACCCCTACTCCTCCACCAAAGCTGTCCAATTTTTTGGACATCTTGTTTCCTTCTCGTCGGAGCGTCGTTTGGATGACGTTTGGAGCTCCGACAGTGCCTTACTTGCCGGGGATTCGATCTCCGGTAATCCTCATAAGTGGAGGACGAAGGATTCGTTAAACGGTTAACAAATACCTCTCTGGAGAGGCGAGTTTTGAGGACTCATCTTTGGATCCGAATTTGGATTCGGATCGTGATCTTCTCTCGATCACATCGTCTTCAACACGAGGCTAGTAACCCGTACGAAGACGAGGCTCGTGACTTAGTGAAGTCATCCCGAAGATTCTCGGCGTGGACATGGATAGAGACGATTCTAGCGAGGATCGTTCCGGTTGATGCCGTTCCCGCTACACGTGATACGAAAGGTATACGTAGTTAAATTTCCTTTTATTGCAAAATTTAAATTTACGGTTATGTCTACACATGTTGTACTATGCATGCATGTGATGTGTGTGTTGTAATAAATGTAGATTTATTATTTTTATTTCTTTCGCTGTGCACATGTTTACGAAACATGTTCGAACACACACTCGCCGTAGTGCCGGAAACCCAACAGAGTCGATTGCTCGCTTCCGGCACACGACTGTTGGCTCCATCAGTCGACTGATGGGAAGATCATTTGATTGATATGGGAGCCGTTGGATGGAATCCAATGTGGAAGAAGTTGTTAGAGGGCAACGACTACAGTGACAATCGACTGATCGAGGCATCAGTCGACTGCTGCTAGCTCAATAGGAAGAATTGCCTCTTAGAGAAGAGGCCTTTGGACACTTGGGTAGGTTAATGCTTGAACTCTAAACATACTCCCAAGTGCCTAAACGCTTCCTACTCTTCTTACTTGCATTTATTTCAATCCTATTGTAAGAAGAGTGATCTTGTAAGAAAATGTTACCTCCACCTTGATTGGTGCCAAGGAGAGAATAGTGAAGGTTTAGGCGTGATTCACCTGGAACGAATCGGTCCGTGGATTAGCGGTAAGGCCGTGAACCACGTTACATCGGTTTATTAGCATTGTCTCTTGTATTGTCTTTTATTATTCCGCTGCGCCAATCATATTTGTAGGCAATCAACGAACGATCTCCACTATACATGAAAGAAAGGTTATTCACCCCCCTCTAGTCGGCCATCGACGTTCCAACAAGTGGTATCAGAGCCAAGGTTGCTTGTCACCAGACTCACTGCCACAACAAGCATGACAACTACAATGGCCAACTCCAACATCCATCCGCCAAAGTTCGAGGGGGAATTTGCGTGGTGGAAGAAGCGTATTGAGGTATTTTTCGAAACAGATTTTGAAATAATATTAATCATGGAAAATGGTTTCGAAGTTCCTAGGGATGAAGAAGGGGAGACATTGGAAAAATCGAGATGGATAAAGAAACAAAGAGAGGAGTACTTGGCGAATTCGAAAGCCAAGCTTCATATATTCAACGTACTCCCTCAACAAGAAGTCAACCGAATAGGAGAATGTGCTAGCACCAAAGAGATGTGGGAGAAGCTTTTAGAACTTCATAAAGGCACATCCGAGGCCAAGTTAGCAAGAAGAGATGTGTTAGTGCTTATAAGCTCCACATATCTCCACAATGGCATGATATTGTCCACTTTGGGTCTAAGCCCTCATGGTTTTATTTTTGGGCTTTACCCAAAAGGCCTCATACCAATGGAGATATCTTTTTTCTTATAAGCACATGATCTTTTCCATGTCTTACCAATGTGGGACTTTGATTGTATTCCCCATACTCCCAACAATCTCAAGCGAAAGGACCACATTGGGCTAGCCTATCCTCCTCGAAGGATTTTCTGCTTGATGTCGATCTTGACACGAGGACTTCACGCGGTTGTTCTCCCCGACCCAACTAGACTTCCTTCCTGATGTCTGGTTCTCTTGATCCGGACATGGGAGCTCAACTTCCTTCGTTCGAGGTTCATGGCTTGACATGGACCATGGCTCTGATACCAATTGTTAGTGCTTATAAGCTCCACATATCTTGGTATCAGAGCCATGGTCCATGTCAAGCCATGAACCTCGAACGAAGGAAGTTGAGCTCCCACGTCCGGATCAAGAGAACCAGACATCAGGAAGGAAGTCTAGTTGGGTCGGGGGGACCGAACAACTGGCAGGAAGTCCTGGTGGGTTGAAGATCGGACATCAAGCAGAGAAAATCCTTCGAGGAGGGATAGGCTTGAGGGGGGGCCCAATGTGGTCCTTCGTTTGAGGGGGGGATTGTTGGGAGTATGAGGAATACAATCAAAGTCCCACATTGGTAAGACATGGAAAAGATCATGTGCTTATAAGAAAAAAGATATCTCCATTGGCATGAGGCCTTTTGGGTAAAGCCCAAAAATAAAACCATGAGGGCTTAGACCCAAAGTGGACAATATCATGCCATTGTGGAGATATGTGGAGCTTATAAGCACTAACAAGATGTCCTCCGCTCGCAACTCAATAATATCAAACTCGATAAAGGGGAGAAGGTAACATCTTTACATTCTCAGTTTAAAGAAATTCTTAACGGTTTATCTAGTGTAGGGGAGAAGCTCTCCAATAGGGACATGATCATGAAGGCAATTGATGTCTTTCACCGATCATCAAAGTGGAGTTCCATGGTGGACTCATTTTATATCTCAAAGAATCTAGAGGTGAGTACTCTAGATGAATTTTTCTCCACTATGGAATTACATGAGTCTAGGCTTGAAGGAATAGTAGAAGATCAAATCAAGCCGACAAGGGGAGTTGCATTAATAGCCAACAAGGGGAAGAAGAAGAAGGAGACGCCACCATCATCGGATGAAGACTCCTCCTCCTCCTCCATGGATAGCACGGAAGAAGCCTACATGGTAAGGAAGGTAAGACGTGCTTTGAAAAGTTTTAAATTTAACAAATCTAATGATAGGAGGAGAAGGCCGAGGCGAAAAATTATTTGCTACAATTGCCAAGGAGAGGGACATATAAGGGATGATTGTTCCCTCTTGAACAAGAGTAAAGAAGAAAGGAGGAAGAAAGAAGAAAAGAAGAAGGGGAGCAAGAAGAAGGAGGATGAAAAGGAAACCAAGGAGAAAGGGAAGGTAAAGGCACACAAGGCCACATGGGATGATCCATCATCCTCATCAGAAGAAGAAAAGCATTCACAAGCCTTGCCCTAATGGCAATAGGAACTCATGAGAAATATGTACTTCAAATTTCATGATTTTTCGAATTTCCTAGAATTTTTAATGTATTTCTGAAATTGGATTTCAAAAATCAGAATTTCTGAAAATAGGGTGTCAGTCGACTGATGCTCTGATTCAGTCGACTGATGTACTATGCACGAGCACAGTAACCTATTTTATTAGGTTTTGAGTTGGTTTTTGATATTTTTCTTTCCCTAGACTTGATGTCATGCGTGTATAACATTTGTATAATATTTTTGATGGTGTCAAAGGGGGAGAATTATGAGAGTTTAAGTTAATCATGCTAAGGGGAAAATTTAGCATGTCTTAAGGGGGAGTTGCATGTTTAAGGGGGCATTTTATACTCATGTTATTTACATGCTTTCTCGCCTTATGTTTTTATTGTTAATTGTTTTTACCTAACTTAAACGGATTGTCACACATCAAAAAGGGAGAGATTGTTAGAGCAATCAACCCATGTGATGTGGTTTTGATGTGTGTGGGAAAGGATTTAAAGGGTTTAAGTTAGGATTGATATAGATTTGATATATGCATTGAAGTCATGCAGAACTTAGTAATTTGCACATGGATGAAGATAGCATTGGCAAGATTCACCATATCATGACTTGGTCCTTGAGTCGGTGAAAGATGCATTGCAGAAGCCATGTGCTTGGTGCATCCGAGGGCCCGCTGGATGAGGAGCATTGGAGTGAACCCGAAGGAAGTAGACTTCAGGGCAAGACGTGAAGGATGACGCTGCGAAGCCGTGCGCTTGACGCATTCGAGGGACGTGGTCGGACGAAGAGAACTTCAAGGCGAGGGACTCCAAGGGAATGAGAGTGAGTGATTATAACCCGGGACGGGGTAGCTTGTAAGTGAATTTGGCCAAACAGCTAAGTGTCGGATGGGTGATTCTCGACACCAGTCGACTGCTATAGGTAGCAGTCGACTGATCTAAGTCGACTGGAGACTCGATTGGTGTTCGAGTCCAAGTTTTGGACGAAAAGTTGATCGCCGGTTTGTGGCGCGATCGAACTCCATCACCGACCGCCAAGGGGAGCAATGATCGATGTCGAGGGTTTCGCCACAAAATGTTAGAGAGTCGATCGCCGCTTCGCCTGACACTCGATCGGCTCCATCACCGACCGATGGGAATATCACGATCGATGGGAGCCGTTGGTTGGAATCGAACGTGGAAGAAACTGTTAGAGGGCAACAACTACAGCGGCAGTCGACTGATCGGGGCATCAGTCGACTGCTGCTGGCTCAACGGGAAGAATGACCTCTTCTCTATAAGAAGAGGCCTTTGGACACTTGGGTAGGTTAATGCTTGAACTCCAAACATACTCCCAAGTGCCTAAACGCTTCCTACTCTTCTTACTTGCATTTATTTCAATCCTATTGTAAGAAGAGTGATCTTGTAAGGAAAGGTTACCTCCACCTTGCTTGGTGCCAAGGAGAGAATAGTGAAGGTTTAGGCGTGATTCACCTGGAATAAATCGGTCCGTGAATTAGCGGCAAGGCCGTGAACCATGTTACATCGGTTTGTTAGCATTGCCTCTTGTATTGTCTTTTATTATTCCGCTGCGCTAATCATATTTGTAGGCAATCAACGAATGATCTCCACCATACACGAAAGAAAGGCTATTAACCCCGTCTAGTCGGCCATCGACGTTCCAAAAAATGATACAAACGAAATATAAACAACAATTTAGAAGTATGATCTCTGTTTTCTTGTTGTTTAGTTGCTTTAGAATGCTCTTTGAACTGTGGAATGCAACAAAACTTTCCCTTCAAAGTCTTAAAATTGGCCCCTTTAAATATCCCTAAAGCCCTCTTTTATAAGTTGTAGATCGAGATTGATTTTTGCCTAACAATCGACTGATAAAATCCATCAGATAATTATTCCATTATAAATCTGAATGTTGCACTTGTAGAATGGTTCTTCCAATTTAGATTTGACAACATCAATCAACCGGTGCCCAAACAATTGAGTTCTCTGATTGACTATCAAACCTTTTGCATGCTACTATAGCGCTATCAAATGATTGCTTCTTTCCATCATTCTACTAATGAGTTGAATAGTCAAGTTCAGAATTCTCTATTCGCTCGAATAGTAACATTAGTTGATTGCTACTCCATAGCAATCGACTAATCGTGATTATTCAAGTTGATCGATCAAGTTCCAAATTTTCTATTCACTCGAACAATAATATTAGTCGACTAATAAACTCAGTAGTCGATTAATCACAACTTAAACCTTTATAAACCCTCTCAAACACTTATTCTTAGGGTTTATAGCTCATCAATCAATTGTTATTCTATAACAATCAATTGATACTTATATTTGTAGCCTTTCAAAGTTGAAACATTATTTTTCTTAAAATTTGATTGACCAAAAATTTATCAAGACTTCTTCTGCTTAGCATTTGATCATCCTTGACCTACCAAGACTTCACCCTACTAGTATCCAATCATCCTTCACATGTCAAGATGCCTTCACTCGCCAAGCATCCAATCAACTTTGACTTGCCAGGACTTTACTCTTCCCAAATATTTAATCTTTCTTGATATGTTTGAACGTCACTTCTCGTGCCAAGCATTTGTTCAATCTTAACCTATAGGGACTTCATCATTATCAAATATCTAGTTCTCCTTGATCTGTTTGAGCTTTCCATCTAATGTCTAACATTCGGTCTTTCCTGATATGTTAGGACTTCTATTTGCATGTCGAACATTTGATTCTTCATAACCTGTTAGGACTTCCATCACTTGCAAAATGTCTGATTTCCCATGATCTACTTGGATTTTTCTTCTCATCTCATGTCATATATCTGATCCTCTATGATCCACTTGGGTTTCACCCATCTCATGTCAAATGTTTGGTCCTCCATGACCACTTGGGCTTCATTTATATCATTCCAAGTGTTTGTTCATCCATGATCTACTTGGGTTTCACTTCTCTTATGTTAAGTGTTTGATCCTCTACGATCCATTAGGATTTCACTTCCTTCATGCCAATTGTCCAGTTAACCGTGACTCACTTGGACTTTATCTATTTATCAAGATTTAGTCAACATTGATCTACTTGATTTTTGCTCAATTAACCAACATCAAAAGTCTTATTCATCTTGGTCAAGCTGATCTAAGGTCGATTACATCAACAATCTCTCTCTCTAACAATTTCTTCTTCTGCATTGAGCTTAGTTACCCTTGACTAATAATTTTTTCCTAGAGAGTATCACTCGATTATTATCACTTATTGCTCAAATATCAAAATCCAACTCAAATTCAACTTGAGTTGGCTAATCTTGATCAGAAATTGAGTATACCAACAAAATGATGATAGATCAGTGAGTTAATGCTGATATCTATTTGGCTAATGCTACATATGAAAAGCAAGAAAGAATCGTAGATAGATATGGCTATAGCACAACAACAGTAGCCTATTATATATTAGTCAATTGATAGGTGCAAACCAATTGAATGGTCGACAACATATCAGATTACAACAAAAGGTTTTAAAAGCTATAAACAGAGGTTCAATGGATGCTTGAAGGCTAGGAAAATATTATTAAACCTATTAGAAGCCTTTTATAATCTCTTTCCTTGCTTGTAAAAGATTTCTTTACCTCTCGTAAAGAGAAAGTCAATGGTGTTTTTTTTACAGTGATCCACCTAAAAAAATCAGAGGTTGTAAGGTAGGAGGCCAGGGAACTAAAAAATAATACTAAATAATATGTTAGTGATTGTGTGAATGCTTAATCCTTTATGTTTATATTCCACTGAGTTAATCTTGTATGACCTTGCTAGATCGATAGCATGAGTAAATTGAGATTAGTTTACAAGTGTATAAATGTTATTCACCCTTCTCCCTCTAGCGTTTGACCGTCTCTGTATTTCATCACGTAGTCAAATATACATTACAATGAACATTGGAAAGCCAACAATTGATTTATACAAAAAAAAGAAAAGAAAAGAATCATTAGTTCCAGTGGTTTAAATTTTTTCATCTAGCTAATAAAGAGAGCCTCCATGAGGATTCTAATATATTGTTAATGTTTTAATGAGTCAAATAAATCACAAGTTAGCCAGCATTGGTTCTAATTCTTATTACCTTACGCTTCTAAAAATTCAAGGAGTTTAATTGAATAAATAAGAGTTAATCAAAGAAGAAAAAATTAATTGAAATAAATTAAGGGATTAGTTTGTTTCAATTCAAATTGTTGAACTTATTTGGAATCAAATAAATGTTAATTAAATTTTAAAATATGGATTAAGGCTCAAGGAAATTATTTGAACAAGATATATGAAATATTTAATTATAATTTTCTACATAAAATATCACTAAACAAATAGTTTAATTCATATTTATTCTAAAAAATAAAGTTTGGGATAAGAATTCTAAAAAAACTAGTTTTTTTTTTTATAAACAAAGAGATTTAAGATAAGAATTTTAAGGAAACCCAAGCTGCCTCCTTGTGTGCCGTTGTTATCCTTTTTTTTTTTTTTTTGTCAACACCATCGTCTTATTTTTCTTTAATCGATTTTGAATTAGCCTCCAGGGCTATCCCTTGATAAGTGAAAAAGGGTAACTCTTAAATAAACATGAGTCAATTTTCGAGGATTTTATCGCCCTGCACTATTGACCAACCCCCTCCTTTGTACTTGCCATATTTGATCCTGATTTATCTCCTCCACCGGTAGAGACAGCTGAAGAGAATTGTTAATATGATGGTTTCACATTTTTTTTATGGATTTTGAATTGTGTCATTGCACTCAAAGAAGATCCACATGAGCAAGTTAGAGACGAAATGATTGAATAGGATTTTCTTAGTAACACTGGTAGATATCTAAGCCTTCGGCTCGGTTAATCCTAGGGATGGCTAGTCCAATCCCACTGACCTATTTTGGATAGCTCACAATTATCCTAAGAAAAGTCTCCATTGATGACCAGGGCAAAAATCCAAAAACGCTCGTAACTCAATGATCTAGTCTAACTTTCGCAATCACATCGTCTCTATAAGACTGTCCAACGCCGAAGTCATATGCTATTTACGAAAGCAAACTCCTACGTATGACTAGGTCGCCGAAAGTAAACTCCTGTGACTAGGACAATTCGCACAAATTTTTTGAAATTTACCACCAAACATGTGCGAGTAGAGGATCGAACTGTGGTTCCTTGTGGGATGTCTTTTTTCCTTGCCACTGCATCGTGCCCTGAGGAATTTGAATAGCATTTTTATTGTGCAAAAGACTAGACCTGTCAGCCTAGCAGCCCCTCCACACCAACCCCACAGGAATTTAGAGGAAGTAAATCACGGACGGGCTTTGTCCAGAGCATGATTGGTAAGACAGTAGGTGACCATCTAAGTCCAGGGCAAGATTTTAGACCTGCCTCCAGAATCGATCCTTGTCTATTGTGCAAGTATCCTCACTAACTTACCAACACGCCACGGTCGTAGGGGCGAATAGGGTTTTTTTTATTGAAACATAAAAGTGAGGATCAAATGAAGTTCATTGCACAAGTCATTAGAGCATGAATTCACTGGACACTAGGCATCTAGTAGAAGTACAAATATTGCCCAATGTATTCGAAAAAACATGCTTCAAGATATTGACTACAATAATAAATACTTGTATAAATAACATCCATTCTAAATGTATAGCTCATGGAGTTTTTAATTGTTATTTCTCTCACCACAATCAAATGAAATTGATTTTGTAATGACATCCATCTGTTGAGAGTATTGAGAATATAATCAAATTCACATTGATAAGATATAGAAAATATCATGTACTTATAAGATGAAAAAAATATCTCTATTGGTATGAGAACTTTTGAGTAAAACTCAAAAATAAAACCATAAGAGTTTAGACCCAAAGTGGACAATATCATGCCATTGTGAAGATATGTGAATCTTATAGGCACTAACACCATAACCATCCCAAATTCAAATAAAACTATTTGCTTCTTAAGGACAATATTTAGGGTTTGCTAATTAATTCCTAAATCTATTTTATATTGAATCGAGGAGAACGAGAGAGGGGAGGGGGTGAATCTCGTTTTAAAAAATTCTTTTAAAAACTTTTTTTTCTTTTATTCATAAATCAAAGTATGCAATGGAAATAAAAAAAAATATAAAAGACACGATTTTTTTACTTGGCTTATAATCCTTGTTGGATTATTATTCCAAGGATCATAATCCGATCATGGATCATCTTAGTGGGCAAAAGCATTAAACTTCTCCTTCTCGAAAAACTTTTCGAGGCAAAGAGGAACCTTTTTCAAAAGTGAGGATCTGATAAAAATCTACTATCCCCTAAATAAAATGTAAATACAAGTAGTAGATGTATACCGACAACTAAGAAAATGAGTGATGAGTCGAAGGTTATTGGATAGCAATGAGTGGTAGGACAGGATTCTAATTGCATGATTGAAGATGACTTAAATTGAATTTAGTGATACTGTAGTATTGCTTGAACCCTTCCAAACACCTTGATGATCTTCTGGCCGCCTCTAGTTTGGCCTATCATTTTGGAAGTTTGGCCCTTTTAGGTGCCCCAAGCATGACCTTATCTGCTTTGACTCATTTTCAATATTTTCTTGCTCCAATCACCCATATTCTTCCTACCACTCAGATCCAACTGTCATATGTGCTTATAGATCTCCTGATTCCTTTTCGGATCCCTAATCTTGACTTGGCCAAATATGTATTTTGATCGTCCGGAATCGATCTGGTCACTTCGATCCACTCAGGGCGTCTGGATTCCCACATTACTGATTTAGCACATAAACAAAATAATATAAATTAGATAGCTATCTGATCTCGACTTCAAAATTCAAATTGGACCCTTAGTCGAATTATCGCCTAAGGTTATTCTCATAAAGAGGACTCATCCTTACCCATTCTTCTTTTCAGAAGAACCTCCCCTCTCTAGGAGCTTACTTTGTCAAACATTCAGTCTACCTAACCTATTTGAACTTCTTTTACTTGATGTATGATCACTCGATCTGTCAAGTTTTTCCTTGACTCGATGTCTTGTCTGTGATGACCCATCGAATCATCCTATCAAATGTTCAATCCTATTGACTGATGTTCAATCCTTGACTCGATCTGTCAAGTTTTTCCTTGACTCGATGTCTGGTCCTATTGACTCATCTGAACTTTCTATCTTGTGTCAATGCTTTTGATCAACTAAGACTTTTGTTGCTTAGTATTCAATCCATCTGACCTACTAGGACTTCCAGTTCCTAATATTCAATCCACCTAACTTACTAGGGGTTTTCATGTTAAGTCATACACACTTAACAAATGCATTAGCTCACAAACACTTAACTAAATATTTTCCCATAACAAAATATAGGTTTGATCATTTGGTGCTTCCTGTACCAATAATCTTTCATTTTTTGATGTTTGGCAACCCGATTTAAAGTTAAAGGGTATTCAATCAAAAAGTTTTTCAATACTCTCTCTAAGTTGAAAATTTCCCTTGAAGTTTTTGAAAAAGAAACTCTTTCTCCTCTTGATCAAACGAAATATTCTTTCCCTTTTTCATAACTATTTTTCAAAAAGAGAACCTTTCAAGCTTCTAAAAATATTCGTAGTAAGAAGTCCCCTTGAGATTTAGAACTCATAAAATTCCTTTAAATTTCAAACTCATAAATTCCTTTTAAAACTATAAACTTATATTTTTTTCCATATATTTGCAACCTTTAAACTTTAAATTCATAATCCCCCCTTTTTTGAAAACTTATATTAATAAATTTATAAACCTTAAACTCTTACTGGTTGGAACCTTAATGTTCGCTAGAGGGAGGGTGAATAGCATCTTCGATTCTCAATCATCGATTGAATTCGTATGCTTGTTTACAAATCATTAGTGCACAGCGGAAATAAAGATAAAAAAAAATGAAAGACACACAAGCATACAACACGAGATTTTACGTGGTTTAGAATCCAATTTATTACCCCATGACCAAGCTCTAGCGATGCACCTCCACTAAAACTTCTCATTCTCGGAATGACACCGGAGGTGGAGAAACCTCTTACAAGTACCTGGAGCTTATACAAGAGATAACCAAATAATATACAAATGAAATGAACAAAATAACAAACAACACTTTACACAAATGCGCATACTTGATTTTTGAGTTTGGTTGCTTTGAAAGGCTTGGAAGCTCTGGAACGCAGCATCAATTCCCCTTCAAAGTCACCAAGAACTGGCTCCTTCTTCCCTTCTCGAAATCTTCTTTTATAAGCTTCATCACAGGCTGATTTCCACCGTACAGTTGATTAGTCTTACCCCCAATCGACTGTCCATTGTACCATTGCCTCATAATGGCTTAATCTACGTCGGATTTCAGCGGATCAATCGACTTCTCATATCCATCAGTCAACTGACATAGTCATCAATCGACTGCCATGTGCTAACAGTTGACTCAGAAATATTCTATGCTCTTTCCACTTAAAACTAATCGACTGTCCAAACTAGCAGTCGACTGCCAATGGCTAGTCGATTGGTCCAAACCACCAGTCGACTGCCCAAGCACTATTGGGTTTTCGGCACTGCAGCGAGTGTGTGTTCGAACATGTTTCGTAAACATGTGCACAACGGAAGAATTAAAAAGCAATAAATCTAATTTATTACAACATCCAGATCACACGCATGCATAGTACAACATGTGTAGACATAATCATAGTATCAAATTTTTCAATAAAAGGAAATTACTCTAGTTATACCTGACGTATCACGTGCAGCGGGAATGACATCAACCGGAACGACTCTCGCTAGAATCGCCTCTATCCGTATCCACACCGAGTATCGTCGGGATGACTTCACAAAGCCATGAGCCTCGTCATCATAGGAGTCACTAACCTCGTGTCAAAAATGATGTGATTGAGAAAAGATCACAATCCGAATCAAAATTCGGATTCGAAAATGAGTCACCAAAACTCGCTTCTCCGGAGAGGTATTCGTCAATAGCCGGAGAGGTATTCGTCAATCAATTGACGAATCCTTCATCCTTCACCTATGAGGATTATCGGAGATCGAATCCCCGATAGAGTAGCCACTGTCGGAGCTCAAAACGTCGTCCAAATGATGCTCTGACATGAAAGAAAGAAGCTGTCCAGAAAACTGGACAGCTTGGTGAAGAAGTTGCGCCAACCCAAAGGAGGATGGCCGGCTGCACCTTGGTCACCGGAGCCAAGGGAAGTCGCCGGAGGGTCGCTGGAGGATCGCCGGCAGAAGCTTGGACGCCGGAAACAAAGTGGACGGTGGCACAAGGGCTGGCGGTGTGGAGAGTTTGGGTGGAAGCAAGGAGAAGGGAGGGTTGGGCGGCAAGAATAGAATTAGGTATCACAAAAACCCTTAAGCCTTGTTTTTATAGAGAACACATTCTCCTAACGTTTATTGGTTCACAACCAAAACCCGTTAACCTGCTCCAATAATTTAAGTTAAAATAAACCGAACCGAGTTGGTCTATTTTAAGTTAAAATGAACCGAACCAACTTGGGTTAATTTGTTTAAAACAAACCAAACCTCTTTGGTTTATTCTTCACAATTGGATTAGAACCAAACTAATTTGGTTCATCCATCATGTCTTCATAAGACACGACTCATCCATGCTTCCATTGCGACTGAAACAATTTTATGCTCACTCCTAGTTTCTCTCGATCTGAGAATCTCATTGTCAAGCTCGTTTTAAATCCTTCGCATTACTCTTGTTGTGTGTGTGACCAAATAGGTTCTCGGTTTATGTTGGTCGTCTATAATTCACCATTAATTATAGAACGATCATGATTGACACCTAGTAGTACATCATGATCCCCAATTAACTGAAAGATCAACGGTTAATCTAGAACTATTTCTGAAACTTTTCATCAGCTACAATGAATCGTGCCCCGTTCCCTTCACTCATCTTATACCCACTTGGTTCAGGACATGGTCTATAGTGTCAGTCCCCACTAGGTCGACTACGTCACACCTAGCCCAAGTATCATTTTCTCGTCATACAGATTCTAGTTATTGCACATGTATCCAAGAGTACCATACTCTAAACATGTAATGCTTTGGCCACAGACTTTAGTAATAATTCGAGAGAGGCCATGGGTATATATTCCCTCGCAAGGAGTGGTGAATCCTTTATAGGCTGTTCAAACACCTTCGGCCACTTCGACTTATACCCAATCATTCTGGGTCCACATCTCCTCAGAGATGCTTGCTTAAGATGTCAAAGCATAAGTCTTCATGACCAAGATGACTTGAATACCGCAAGTCAAAGGAACATCGCACTTAAGCTACAGTAAGAACTTCATTGACATATCCATATATGCAGAGAACCAACCATATGAAATCTTATAGCTTGTCACTCCAATGAACTAGTTACCATAACTAGCATCCACGATTAACTTCGGACATCACAATGTATCCAGCCAGTGAGAATCAGCTGCTTGGATACACCAAGGAATATACCTCGTGCTAGTCTCGACAGAATTGATGGTGTCCAAATCCATCAATTCATTGACTAGAGATAATTCCAATACATCACAATTACACATGTAGAGATACTCACTAGTTGTGATCCAATCACAAATTCTCTCATGTTGTGAATCGTATTGCGGACATTCAGTAAATGAGTTTAAGATCTAATCAAATACATGCAAACATGTATACTCAAATAGTGAATCTTCATTTATCATATAAAAGGTTTAAACATAAGGCGATTGTCTTAGGACATCTCTCATATATTACTAACAAACTCCCACTTGGCCTAATGCCAATCGCCATGGTATCTAATACAATAAGTTCTAACATGACCCTCAAACTTACTTTGAGGTAAGACCTTAGTTAAAGGATCAGCTAAGTTCCTTTTAGTGGGAATTTTCTCGATTTGTATTTCCTTCTTACTATTGATCTCTCTGATCAAATGATAGCGGCGAAGCTCATGTTTGGATCATTGATTAGACCTTGGCTCTTTCGCTTGTGCAATTGCTCCATTGTTGTCGCAGTAAACCGGTATTGCCTCAACAATGGCTGGAACCACACCAAGTTCATAAATGAACTTCTTGATCCAAACCGCTTCCTTTGTTGCTTCTGAAGATGCAATGTATTCTACCTCTTTGGTAGAATCCGCTACAGTGTCTAGTTTTGAACTTTTCCAACTTACTGCGCCCTCTTTCAAGGTGAACACGCATCTGCATCGAGACTTGAATCATCCTTATCCGTCCGAACCGCATCCAGATACCCCAGATCACCATGTCCCCTTCTCCATATATTAGGAACACATCCTTAGTTCTTCTTAAGTACTTAAGGATCATCTTAACAGCCGCCCAATGATCCATTTCTGGATCAGACTGGTATCTGCTCGTGACACTAAGAGCATACGATACATCGGGCCTTGTACATAACATAACATACATGATAGATCTTATTGCGGATGCATAGGGAATCTTACTCATGCAAATCCTCTCATCTTCTGTGCGCGAACACATAGACTTCGAAAGGTGTATCCCATGTCTGATGGGTAGGAAACCTTTCTTGGATTCTGACATGCTAAACCTCTTTAGCACTAGGTCTATATATGTAGACTGCGAAAGACCAAGCAACTGTTTCGATCTATCCCTATAGATCTTAATCCCAAGGATGTAGGTTGCTTCTCCCAGGTCTTTCATGGAGAATGACTTGGACAACTAAATTTTAACTGACTGTAAGACAAAAACATCGTTTCCTATAAGTAATATGTTATCGACATAAAATACTAATAACATGACTGCACTCCCACTAACCTTCTTGTACACACAAGGTTCGTCCGGATTTTGTGAGAAAACAAACCTTTTGATTGTCTCATTAAAACGGATATTCTAGCTCCATGATGCTTGCTTTAGTTCATATATGGACCGTCGCAGTTTGCATACCTTGGTTTTATCAACAGAAGTGAAACCCTTAGGCTGTATCATATACACGTCCTCAAGTAGATTTTCATTAAGGAAAGCTGTTTTCACATCCATCTGCCATATCTCATAATCATAATGAGCTGCTATGGCCAGGAGCATCCGAATAGATTTAAGCATGGCTATAGGTGAATAAGTCTCGTGATAATCAACACCTTGCTTTTGACGATACCCTTTCGCCACCAATCTAGCCTTATAGGTAAAGCATTACCATCCATGTCAGTTTTCTTCTTAAAAATCCACTTGCACCCTATAGGCTTAATGCCTTCAGGTGAGTCCACCAAGTTCCAAACTTGATTTTCATACATGAAATACATTTCTGACTTCATGGCTTCAAGCCATTTGTCCTTTTCTAAACTTTTCAAAACTTCTTCATAATTGGTACATTGTCAATGAGTAACACATCATTCGATTCACTTACGAGAAATCCATATCTCTCAGGAATGTTGCGTGTCCTACCAGATCTACGAAGATGTGGTGTCTCAATAGGTCCAACCGATGGCTCATCACTATGAGTTATCGGTTGTGGTGCTTCCCCAAGTATCTTATCAATGTCTATTTGAGTCTCTCGAGCCTCCTCAAGCTCAATGGCACTCCCACTATTTTCTTGCAAAAGAAACTCTTTCTCTAGAAACACAGCATGCCTTGAAACAAACACCTTTTGTTCCACAGAATGATAGAATTGGTAACCCCTTGTTTCCTTAGGGTATCTAATAAATAGACATTTATCAGACTTAGCATCCAATTTGTTTGATACAGTCCACTTGACATAAGCAGGACAACCCCATATCTTCAAGTAAGATTTATGAGGTTTCTTACTATTTCATATCTCATATGGAGTAGTAGAGACTACCTTGGTTGGCATTCTGTTTAGCAAGTAAACAACTGTCTGAAGTGCATAGCCCTAAAAGGACTTGGGAAGATTCGCATGATTCATCATCGACCTGATCATGTCCAACAAGGTCCGGTTATGCCTCTCAGATACACCATTATGTTGCGGTGTATATGGCGGAGTCCATTAAGACAATATACCATTGTCTCTTTAATAATCTAGAAACTCTTGACATAAGTATTCACCACCTCGATCTGATCGAAGTATTTTAATACTCTTGCCATGTTGTTTCTTTACTTCATTTCTGAATTCTTTGAACCTTTCAAAGTCTTCAGACTTGTGTTTCATCAAGAACACATACCAAAACCGTGAGTGATTATCGGTGAAGGTAATGAAGTAGCTATAGCCTCCTAAAGCTTGAGTTGACATAGGTCCACATACATCAATATGTATTAGACCTAACAACTCTTCCACCCGTTTACCTTTTCCCGTAAAAGGTAACTTAGTCATCTTGCCTTTTAAGCATGATTCACATGTATTATATGAATCTAATTCAAACGATTCTAGAATTCCACATCGGTGTAATTCGAACATGCATTTCTTGCTTACATGGCCAAGACGACAATGCCACATATAGGAGTCTAATTGATTATCATTCTGAGCACGCTTGTTGCTCGCTTTGATATTGAAAATGTCACTGGATATGTCCAACGTATAAATACCATTGCTTAAAGTTCCAGTCCCATAAAGAACTCCATTCAAAGTTATGTAACAATAATTGTTACTAAAAGTCAAATGATACTCATTTCTAATTAAACAAGAAATAGAAATGATGTTCTTTATCAACGAAGGAACATAAAAGCAATTGCCCAGTTCTAAGACAAGTCCTGTAGGGAGTCTCAACAAATACATTCCAATGGCAAGTGCAGCAACCTTTGCTCCATTCCCAACACGTAAATTTGATTCTCTCTTGAAGAGTCTTCTTCTATTCCTTAGCCCATGTATGTCAATACATATATGTGAGCCACACCCAATATCCAATACCCAAGTGTTTAAGAAAATAGAATGACAATTAATAACGAAGATATCTGAAGAAGATGGGGCATCCGATGCCCTATTCTTCTTCATGGACTCAAGATAAATCTTACAATTTCTTCGCCAATGGTCCTCCTTGTCATAATGATGGCAAGTGGCTTTTGAGCTGGTTCTACCTTTTTAGCCTTTTTCTTCCCCTTCTGTTGTTCCTTTGACTTCCTCTTAGAACCTTTCTTTGAGAAATCAACTAACAACACTGTCCCCTGCTCATGCTTCACAGAAGTTTATATAGTCTTCAACATGTTGAGCAGTACCACAGATGAACCTTCTTGCATTTCATAGGTGAAGAGAAGCTTGGAGACTTTGAACCTTTCGAATCTCACTTGCTCATCAATCAACTCATAAAGATGAAAGACTATGGTATGAGCATCCATATGCTCATGTTGCTTCCGCAGCTCAGGTACCATCGCGGCTAGCATGATGTAACTCGTCATTTCAGAATCAGTCACATGTTTCTGATAGACCAACAATTGGTCTGGAGTTGCATTGTCACTAGGATGGGTGGGAAGAGGAACTTTGAGGACATTCACAAGTTTTTCAACCTTGAGAACAATTCTCAGGTTGAATCCAAAAGCCAGTCCAAGATGTTTGACCCAGTCAATTTATTTGAATCCAAAATAGAGTGCAAATTCAAAGACATCATGATTAATCAATTAACCTAGAAATATAAATGAAGAATATATGAGAAAATGATTTTAAAATGCATCAACAAATATTTATAAATCTCATTCATTTTTCGAATTTTAAAACCCCAAAATCACTTCAGAAGATCGTAGGTCCATCTCCGAAAGGGCTGATATCCAACATAGATATGAACAACCTTGGAGAGAGTCCAACAAGCCATTCATAGCTACAATGGTAGGTATCAAGTATATCAATTGCATATCACATATATGCAACTATCACAATGTGCTATCAACTAATTGAATATTCACACATACATTAGGTTGTTAACTCATTAACAAGTATGCATCATATGCATAGCACCCAACTTCACCTCCCTTCACATTGACCTTGGAGAGAGTCCAAAAAGCCAATGCTCCAGGTTAAAGCCAACCAATTAATCGAGAAATATTTTTAATATGGTTAGAGCGCATTCAACCAATTAGCTCGACTTGGAGAGAGTCCAACAACTAAAGCCAATGATTGACCTCTGACTCTTACCATATTAGTATTAAACTATTTCGTGGTTTGAACATGTTCAGGTTTGAGCCGGGCTTAGAGAGAGTCCAACAACCCAAACAGGAAATAAAACTCTGGTTCTAACTATATTAATGGAAGGTGTAGGCTTTAATATTGAGTAAGGGTTTTATGTCTCATCCTCTTTGCATGCAAATAACTATTATCTACATGGCATGACATACATGACATACATCTACATGTCACGACACGCATGACATAATGATATGCATCTAATGTAATTACATGACATACAATTATGACATGTATAAGATTTCCTTATACGTCAGAACTATTTATGGAAATAAAATATGTTTGAGATTTGATTCTCCAAATCAAATCATGATTAAATTAGGAAACAAATTTCCAAATCTAATCACATATTTTATTTATGAAAAGTGTAAATTAAGGAAAAGTTAAATTTAATTTAGGAAACAAATTTCCTAAATTGTCAAAACTATTTATGGAAATAAAATATATTTTAGATTTGATTCTTCAAATCAAATCATGATTAAATTAGGAAATAAATTTCCAAATCTAATCATATATTTTATTTATGGAAAGTGTTAATTTCCATAAATACTTCTAAACAATCCAAAAGTAGAAGATTTCAATAAATATTCTATACTTTTCAAAATTAAAAAATTTCCATAAATACTTCTAAACTTCCAAAAGTAGAAAATTTATATAAATACAATTATGACTATCGCAAAATAATTTTACGATTATGTCGAAACACAACCTGTGCTCTGATACCACTGTTGGGTTTTCGGCACCGCGGCGAGTGTGTGTTCGAACATGTTTCGTAAACATGTGCACAATGGAAGAATTAAAAAGCAATAAATCTAATTTATTACAATACACACATCATATTCATGCATAGTACAATATGTGTAGACATAATCGTAGTTTCAAATTTTGCAATAAAAAAAATTACTCTAGTTATACCTGACATATCACGTGCAACAAGAATGACATCAACCGGAGCGACTCTCGCTAGAATCGCCTCTATCCGTATCCACGTCGAGTATCATCGGGATGACTTCACAAAGCCACGAGCTCGTCTTCGTATGAGTCACTAGTCTCGTGTCGAAAACGATGTGATTGAGAGAAGATCACAATCTAAATCAAAATTCGGATTCGAAAATGAGTCACCAAAACTCGCTTCCCCGGAGAAGTATTCGTCAACAGATTGACGAATCCTTCATCCTCCACCAATGAGGATTACCGGAGATCGAATCCCCAGAAAAGTAGCCATTATCGGAGCTCAAAACGTCGCCCAAACGACGCTCCAACACGAAAGAAAGAAGCTATCTAGAAAACTGGACAGCTTGGTGGTGGAGTTGCGCCGACCCAAAGGAGGATGGCCGGCTGCACCTTGGTCACCGGAGCCAAGGGAAGTCACCGGAGGGTCACCGGAGGATCGCCGACAGAAGCTTGGATGCCACAGCAAAGTGGATGGTGTCACAAGGGTTGGCAGCGTGGAGAGTTTGGGCGGCGGCAAGGAGAAGGGAGGGTTGGGCGGTAAGAATAGATTAGGTATCACAAAAACCCTTAAGCCCTGTTTTTATAGAGAACACATTCTCCTAATGGTTATTGGTTCACAACCAAAATCCATTAACCCACTCCAATAACTTAAGTTAAAATAAACCGAACCGAGTTGGTCTATTTTAAGTTAAAATGAACCAAACCAACTTTGGTTAATTTGTTTAAAACAAACCAAACCTCTTTGGTTTATTCTTCATTATTGGATTAGAACCAAACCAATTTGGTTCATCCATCATGTCTTCATAAGACACGGCCCATCCATGCTTCCATTGCGACTGAAATGATTTCATGCTCGCTCCTTGTTTGGTCCAACCAAACCTAGTTTCTTTCGATCTGAGATTTTCAATCTCAAGCTCATTTTAAATCCTTCGGATTACTATTGTTGTACGTGTGACCAAATAGATTCTCGGTTTATGTTGGCCAACTATAATTCACCATTAATTATAGAACGATCATGAGTGGCATCTAGTAGTACATCATGATCCCCAATTTACTGAAAGATCAACGGTTGATCCAGAACTATTTCTGAAACCTTTCAGCAGCTACAATGAATCGTGCCCCGTTCCCTTCACTCATCTTATACCCACTTAGTTCAGAACATGGTCTATAGTGTCAGTCCCCACTAGGTCGACTACGTCACACCTAGCCTAAGTATCATTTCCTCGGATTACTATTGTTGTGCGTGTGACCAAATAGGTTCTCGATTTATATTGGCCAACTATAATTCACCATTAATTATAGAACGATCATGAGTGGCATCTAGTAGTACATCATGATCCCAAATATACTGAAAGATCAACGGTTGATCCAGAACTATTTCTGAAACCTTTCAGTAGCTACAATGAATCGTGCCCCGTTCCCATCACTCATCTTATACCCACTTGGTTCAGAACATGGTCTATAATGTCAGTCCCCACTAGGTCGACTACATCACACCTAGCCCAAGTATCATTTCCTTGTCCTATGGATTCTAGTTATTGCACATGTATCCAAGAGTACCATACTCTAAACATGTAATGCTTTAGCCAAAGACTTTAGTAACAATTCGACGAGAGACCATGGGTATACATCTCCTCACAAGGAGTGGTGAATCCTTTATAGGCTATTCAAACACCTTCGGCCACTTTGACTTATACCCAATCATCCCGGGTCCACATCTCCTCAGAGATGCTTGCTTAAGATGTCAAAGCATAAGTCTTCATGACCAAGATGACTTGAATACCGCAAATCAAAGGAACATCGCACTTAAGCTACAGTAAGAACTTCATTGACATATCCATATAAGCAGAGAACCATATGAAGTCTTACAGCAGGTCACTCAAATGAACTAGTTACCATAACTAGCATCCACGATTAACTCCGGACATCACAATGTCTCCAGCCAGTGAGAATCAGCTGCTTGGATACACCAAGGAGTATACCTCGTGCTAGTCTCGACAAAATTGATGGTGTCCAAATCCATCAATTCATCGACTAAGGATAATTCCAATACATCACAATTACACATGTAGAGATATTCACTAATTGTGATCCAATCACAAATTCTCTCATGTTGTGAATCATATTGTGGACATTCAGTAAATGAGTTTAATATCTAATTAAATACATGCAAACATGTATACTCAAATAGTGAATTTTTATTTATCATATAAATTGTTTAAACATAAGGTGATTGCCTTAGGACTTCTCTCATATATTACTAGCAAACTCCCTCTTGGCCTAATGTCAATCGCCACGGTATCTAATACAATAAGCTCTAACATGACCCTCAAACTTACTTTGAGGTATGACCTTAGTTAAAAGATCAGCTAAGTTCCTTTTAGTGGGAATTTTCTCGATTTGTATTTCCTTCCTACTAATGATCTCTCTGATCAAATGATAGCAGTGAAGCACATGTTTAGATCGTTGATGAGACCTTGGATCTTTCTCTTGTGCAATTGCTCTATTGTTGTCGCAGTAAATCGATATTGCTTCAACAATGGCTGGAACCACACCAAGTGTTAGGGATCATTTGGAAGCTAGAGGGGGGTGAATAGTGTCAATGGAATTCTTTCGTGTTTGTTTCCACAATTTCGTTAGCGCAGCGGAAATAGAAAAGTAATAACGATAACGAAATGCACAACACGCTAACACAACGATATAACGTGGTTCGGAACCGCACGGTTCCTACTCCACGGATCGGGTTCGTACGAACCCTAGCGATGCCAATCACACACCACTATAATAATAACTCCTTCTCGGAGCAATCCGGAGGCGGAGAAACCTCGTACAATATGATTACAACAATAATCAAGTAGATACAAGCAAAAACAATATGAAATACAAATGCAAGTAAAGGAAAAACACTTTACAAGAGCTTTGGATTGCTTGATCTTTGATTGCCTTGAACTAGCTTTGAAGGACTGGAAAGCACCAACTTCCCCCTTTAATTTCGCTCAAGAAAATCGCTATCTTTTCCTCCATCACGAGCTCCTTATATAGCTTCAACCTGCCGAAAGGTCGATCACGTGATCGGGACCATCACCGATCGATCACGCGTGTTGCTGTGAGACAACGGTGTAATCCACGCTGAAAAAATCCAACGGCTAGATATCACCCGATCGATCATGACCATCACGATCGATGAGCCATCACTCATCGCCGCCTCAGCGAGTGAGACTCCATTCTGTGGTCGAAAATCCGAGCATCAGTCGACTGATCACA
Source organism: Wurfbainia villosa (assembly GCA_025175895.1). Classification (NCBI taxonomy): domain Eukaryota; kingdom Viridiplantae; phylum Streptophyta; class Magnoliopsida; order Zingiberales; family Zingiberaceae; genus Wurfbainia; species Wurfbainia villosa. The sequence continues at coordinate 36,909,253 of CM045996.1, forward strand.
TGATCGATCGATCGTCATCCATCACCGACCGCTAACAATGGCGTCGATTGCCAGGCTACTTCGCATCAAACCCTAGTTGACTTGGTCGGTCCATCCACATGACATCAATCGACTGACACACCTCAACCATGAGGTTTTAACCCAATTATGGTTCCCCCATACTTGCTAGACCACCCTTAGCCTAGACCTAAGCCTTCTAGCCACCTCCATCAGCCTCACGCCTCTTGGATCCCTCCAAGTCATCCATGACTTGTTTATCCATCGTGCTAGCCTTCAGGTGCTTGCATCGGCTATGTCATGCTAACGGTGTCTACACCGCCAAGGCACATTGGACTTACGCCGCCAAGACTCCGCTTGGACTTTACGCCGCCAACCATTGGACTTATGCTGCCAAGACTCCCGCTTGGACTTTACGCTGCCAATATCAAACCCTTGGACTTCTCAAATGCCAAGGCTCAAGCTTGGACTTTCCCTTGCCAACCCATGTTGGACTTTCCATGCCAAGACCAATGCTTGGACTTTTCATGTGTCAAGTGTCCCACTTTGACTTTCCATGCCAAGTACTGAAGACTTGGACATTACCAAATAACAATTACATTGTCATATGTTTTTGTCGAAACATCAAAACATTACTCAAGTCAAACTCGAGTCCTGGTCAATCGTGACCTGGGCCGATTGCACCAACAATCTCCCCCTTTTTGATGTTTGACAAAAACCAAACAAATGATTGAGTTAGAACACTAACTCAAATCCTTTACCAATTATCCCAAATTGGTAAATACTCTCCAAATGTTCTCCCCCAAACATTCTCCCCATTTTTGACTAACATCAAAAAGGTTTTCTCTCCAAGGAGGTCAATGTCTCATGTCCCAATGAGATCTTACAATCTCCCCCTTGGTCCAAAAATACCTAGGATGCCTACCATCTTCCTAGTGATAAGTCATATATCACTCAAGAGAGGCAATCCTATTTACTCTCCCAATTTCCAAATTGGATATCAAAAACCCATCAATTTTCTCAATTGATGATACTTTCCCAATAACTTTTCCTTTTCAAGGAGAAAAACACATCCATCATCCAAGATGGATACCTCCCCCTAAAGACTTGCTCCCCTTTGACCATTGCACCAACAATGTCCTTGGGAAACCTCTAAGCTAATAGGAACTCTAAGCCATCAAAAATTAAGCGTAGAAATTCAACATTGAACTTTCCAACACCTTGAAATTGATACAAACCCTAAACACTTCTCCTAATCCATATCCAATGGATTTTCACCCTTCATCATGCTTCCCAAGGCATATCCTAGGGTCAGGAGTGGTTAGGGACCTTAACCGCAGCTGAAATCGGGTTAAACAACTTTGGTTACTCCGAAATCAAGCTATCAGTCAACTCTGTCAGCTACTAGTCGACTGATATGTCCATCAGTCGACTGGCACGAGGCAATAGTCGAGTGATACAGCCGGCCGATGAGTCCAAACGCGCCATCACCGATCGATCAGACGTAGCGGTGATCGATAATCAAAACCTGATTTTCAGAAATCAGACTCAACTTTTGGAAATTCATAAGTAATTCTACGTAAATCAAAAAATCATGAAACTCGATACGTATATTACTTATCACACATACAATCAGTGAAAAATTTTGGAAAAAATATTTTTACCATTGAAATAGGAGATTGATACAAAGTTCAAAACTATTAAAAACTTTAAAGTTTTTGATCCACTTTGTATCAACTTCTACAATGATGATGGCTATCAAAAGATAGACTTCACCAAGGTTTTCTAAATTGATTTTAAAATGTTTTTGAAAACCTATTTTGAACCATAATTTATTGGCTAAATATACATAACTTGTATATTAGCTTTCCTTATGATTCTTGGTGATAGTTGAAATAAGTTTGAGTTCATCTAGATGCACTACCTATGCACCTTGAACCTAACTTATTATCCTAGCATCTCACATGTATCTAGGGTGTATAAATACACATACATGTCAATGTGATGTAAGATGTGGGTTTTGATTTACTTTATCTAGGGTTTCATGCATTTTCTAGGCAACTCTACTTGATTCCCTTATAAGTGAGACTTCAAGTCATGCCATTTTCCTTAAATCAATGTTCAATCAAATTAATGCATGAAATGATCATGGCATAGTGATGTCAAAATAAAAACATGACCAATGATCATGATGTCATGGCATATGATGAACATTAAGAATACATGACATCTAAAATAACCCTAAACAACGGCATGACATGGTATATGATAGGATGCGATTTCATGTCATGATATATCAACTTTTATAAGCAATACAATAATACAAGTACTCATCCAGACACACAAGATTTTCAGAAACACAAATTTCATTTAACTTAAAAATTTAGTCTTTTACATTCAAAATGGAGATTGGCTATGCTCAATCTCACTAAAAAAACTGACAACGACCGAAAATCTAATATCCTCAATATCTAATCATCTTCAGGAGGTGGCGGTGGAGGAGGCTGCTGACTCAAGGTCCAGGCCCGCATCATCTCTAACATATCGAGCTGATGCTGCTCGATGCGGCTCTGGGACTCCTCCATCCGATCCAGACGCGCCAAGGATGCGGCTCGCCAATAACTCTCGACTTAGTCCAACCGATCACCGATAGTCCCGAAACCGGACTCACCGGCCACGACGATCATCGATGGACCGCCACGATGCATCTCGCCAACATCCGATCGTCCTCATCGCGCGTCTACATCCTCGTAGTCCTCTCGATCTCTGCATCGGAGGAGGCTCTCTGCGTGCCCTGGGTGGTGGTCATGGCGCCAACTCCATCTGTCCAGCCCCCATCCGTAGCTTTGCTAACGAGAAGTTACGAACTGATATACAGTCGTACACCTCCGATAGCGCTCTCAGAGAACCCCTGTGGATGTTAACCCCTACGGACTCTAGCCATGCTGTGATGATATAACCATATGGCATATGCACTTTCCCTTGGACAGGGGAAGTGAAATGCACAATGCAATGAAACATGTTTAGTGCAAAGTTAATGTCTAACCTATGCCGCATGGCGTATAGAAGAAATAGATGGGGAGGCCGAATCTTGGCCAGACCCCGAGTGACGATAGGAAGAAAACACCCAACAATGACCTTGTAAAGGACATTGTCAGGTGCAGATAACTCAGTGATAGGGAATAAGTTTTGGGCCGGTGGACGAGGATAACCAAAGATATGCTCATGCATGGACTCCATAGAGATATGGTCAAAGGGCTCAGGTAAAGGAAAATCCATGGTAGGGAAAAAGATAAAGGTGTCATCTGAAGGCCTACACTCGAGAAACTCCTGCAGACGCAGGAGTGAACTCTAACTCGCGTTTTGCAATGCGAGTAGTGTAGGTAGGACCGTCATCCACCTTTTTTAGGTTTTGATAAAATTCCTTAAGAAGGTCATCATTAATTGGATGCGTGCATAAGACGACTTTCATGAGATTGTAGTATGCAATTAATTCTATGACATCACTACAATGGCGGTTGAAAAAGTCCCTATCGATGTACCTAACCAACATAGGCTGGTACAATCGAGATTCACCCTCGGGTGGATCATTCCTACGGGCTCTCCTATTATGAATGCAATGTAATGATATGACATGCAAGGACATAATACATGATTAGATAAAAACTAAATTATAACGGAAAGGAAAATTAGGGCTTGGGTAAAAAGATTGTTACTTAGGCGCCATTTGGAGGTGTGGCCGGAGGGAAAACTTAGATGTTACTGGGGGGTCATCGGAAAATTCACCGGAGACGCCGGAACCCTAATCGGAACAAGGAACCAACCCTAGAATGAGTGAAATGAGGCTTGAAATAAGTGAACTAAGGTAAAATAGGGCTCATCTAACAAACCTAACACCTTGGGCGGCTGGCACGGCCGGAAGGATCGTCGGAGAACAAGAATGGCGATCGGAGAAAGTCGATCGATCCGGCTTGGCAATCGATCAACCTTCGTGGACGTGGTACAAGAGCATCACGATCGGCCGATGTTGCTCATCGGCCGATTGATGCGCATCACTGATCATTGTCGAGCACTCGATCGATGACCCTCGGCCCGGTGAACAGCGCCATCGATCGACTAATGTATCCCATCGATCATGATGTTCGATCCGAGTCATGAAGCTAGCACTGATGACCGTGATCGTATCGCGCTGTTGTTATCGGTCGACCGATAATCAGATCCGATCGATATCTCGATTTCCAGCTCAAATCAAAATCTCGATTTCTTCATCTAATTAATCCATTTTATCATGTTTATTCTTGTATATCGAATATATTGATGTTACACTTACATTCATGTATTCGTTAATGTATTTTAATGTTTTATTTCATTTTGGCAAACATTAACATTTAATGATTTCCAAATCCTAGCATCTCACCCTTTCTAAGTGTTGAAATACACAATCAAGGTAAAAGACTTGTTTTGTGAGATGCAATCCATGCTAGACATTCCTTCCATGCAAACATATGGTAAAACATATGAAGCATGGTGAGTACAATACATCAAGTTGTGTGACACTTGAGTATCACTCTTGATGTTACTTTTACATGAACTTTTAAAGTGTGCCAACAATCAAAGTTACACACTATGATCTCTAAATCTAGATTGTGCCAATTTTGATCATTTTATCAAACTTCTCAATTAGTATTGGCACATCCTAAACCCACCTAGCGTGAATCAATCACGCTCTTAGGAACCCAAAACCGATTTGAGCTCCTAGGGTTAATTAGGTATTCCTTAGGGATAACCTCCCTAGATACCTTCCTAATGACCTTCCTAGGCTTATTAGCCTTGGTCATTTTGGTCTTGCCTAGGTTGACTCTAGGGGTAACTCCCCTTGCAACCTTCTTAGTGGTCACCCTAGGTTTCTTAGAAAGCTTGGCCACTAGGCACACCCCTTGGTCAACTCTAGGGATGACTTCCCTATTGACCTTGGTCTTCCTAGACTTAGTTAGTGTTCCATAGTCAAATGGAACACTATGATAAGTCACCTTGGACTGAGGTTTGTGACCCAAACCATTCTTGCCCTTGGTTGACTTTTGACTCTTAGGTCCTAGATGTTGACTTTGACTTCTTGACCCAGGAGTTTGACCATTAGACCCTTTAAATTGATTTTGCATAGTGTTGAGGATCTTCTCAAGTTTTTCAAGCCTTGACCTCAAGGCTTGGTTTTCTAATTCCAATTGCCCAATTTTAGAATTTTGATTTAAAACTTGGGCATTTGACTTTCTTGGCATATGCCTAGTTCATTTTGGATTAAAACCTAGATGTTCTTGTATTTTCTTAATAGATTCCCTAGGTATGGTTTTTCTAGGGACATTAGTCCCAAATTTCTCCTTATTACTAAAATGGACACTTTTAGCTCCTTAGCAAAAACATTTATTTCTATTAGCATGCTTTTCATAAATTGCAGGAGAATTTAAATTCCTAGCATGCTTTTTAACATTTAAATTCGAAGATGCACTACTAAAATGTACCTTAGGGTTAGCCTTAGCTCCCCCTACTTGTGATGCTTCTTCTTGGGTCTTTTTCCTCCCCCTAAAGCATTGACTTCTATAATGCCCCTTTTGATGGCACTTGAAGCATATAATATGCTCCTTGCTCTTTTGACTTGGGGAACCGGCATCCTTTGACTTTTGTTGACTTTTGGGTGCCGGAGAAGCTTTCCTAACCTTCTTTGGGCATTTGCTCTTGTAATGCCCATACTCCCTACACTCAAAGCACATTATATGATTTTTATTGGAAGATAAAGTGTTTGAGTTACCTAGGGTGGTGGTAGGTGCCGGAGTTGAATTTTGAGCTTCCTCATCTTGATCGGATGTTGAAGGCTCTTCTTGAGGTTGCTCCGGTGTAGAGGATGGTCTCTCCTCCTCAATCCTAGAAGTAGATGCTTCTTCCATCTCTTCTACTTCTTCTTTCTCCGATCCGGAAGTTGACTCCATCTCAACTTCCGATTCCTCACTTTCACTTGAGGATGAACTCTCCTCATGGAATCTTGCCAATTTTCTCCATAGCTCCTTGGCATACATGTAATCCCCTAGCTTGCACAAAACATCATTAGGGATTAAATCTTCCAAAAGTTTCGTTACCTTAACTTCGGTCTTGAGCTTTTGACGTTGCTCTTGGGTCCACTTTTTCAATTTTAGGACATTCCCCTTCTTATCCCTAGGGGGTTCAAGGCTTTCAACGAGGATGAACCAATCCTCTATGTTCATCATCAAGAATGTTTCCATTCTTGCTCTCCACGCCGGAAAATCTTCTGGATCATATGGAGGTGGAGTATTGATATCCCATCCAAGCTTGTCTTGGAATTCCATCTTCACCCTCTAGCCTTTTGTCTTAGCTCCGGGCGGTTAGTCCGTAGAAGAGCCCCGGGCTCTGATACCACTTGTTAGGGATCGTTTGGAAGCTAGAGGAGGGTGAATAGCGTCAATGGAATTCTTTCGCATTTGTTTCTACAATTTCGTTAGCGCAGCGGAAATAGAAAAGTAATAACGATAATGAAATGCACAACACGCTAACACAACGATATAACGTGGTTCGGAACCGCACGGTTCCTACTCCACGGATCGGGTTCGTACGAACCCTAGCGATGCCAATCACACACCACTATAATAATAACTCCTTCTCGGAGCAATCCGGAGGCGGAGAAACCTCGTACAATATGATTACAACAATAATCAAGTAGATACAAGCAAAAACAATATGAAATACAAATGCAAGTAAAGGAAAAACACTTTACAAGAGCTTTGGATTGCTTGATCTTTGATTGCCTTGAACTAGCTTTGAAGGACTGGAAAGCACCAACTTCCCCCTTTAATTTCGCTCAAGAAAATCGCTATCTTTTCCTCCATCACGAGCTCCTTATATAGCTTCAACTTTGTGGAAAAGGTCGATCGATCGATCGGGACCATCACTGATCGATCACTTTGTGAGACAACGGTGTAATCCACGTTGGAAAAAATCCAACGGCTAGGATATCAGTCGACTGATCATGACCATCGATCGATGAGCCATCACCAGCTCTCAGCAGTCGAGTGAGACTCCATTCTGTAGCCGAAAATCCGAGCATCAATCGACTGATCACATGATCAATCGATCGCTCATCCATCGATTGATCGCTTAACAATGGCGATCGCTAGGCCACTTCCCGCAGTCAAACCCTAGTTGACTTGGTCAAGTCGACTGCCACATGACATCACCGACCATGAGGTTTTAACCCAAGTATGGTTCCCCCATACTTGCTAGACCACCCTTAGCCTAGACCTAAGCCTTCTAGCCACCTCCATCAGCCTCACGCCTCTCGGATCCCTCCAAGTCATCCATGACTTGTTTATCCATCGCGCTAGCCTTCAGGTGCTTCCATCAGCTATGTTATGCTAACGGTGTCTACACCGCCAAGGCACATTGGACTTACGCCGCCAAGACTCCGCTTGGACTTTACGCCGCCAACCATTGGACTTATGCTGCCAAGACTCCCTCTTGGACTTTACGCTGCCAATATCAAACCCTTGGACTTCTCAAATGCCAAGGCTCAAGCTTGGACTTTCCCTTGCCAACCCATGTTGGACTTTCCATGCCAAGACCAATGCTTGGACTTTTCATGTGCCAAGTGTCCCACTTGGACTTTCCATGCCAAGTACTAAAGACTTGGACTTTACCAAATGACAATTACATTGTCATATGTTTTTGTCGAAACATCAAAACATCACTCAAGTCAAACTCGAGTCCTGGTCAATTGTGACCTGGGCCGATTGCACCAACACCAAGTTCATAAATGAACTTCTTGATCCAAACCGCTTCCTTTGCTGCTTCCGAAGCTGAAATGTATTATGCCTCTTTGGTAGAATCCGCTATAGTGTCTTGTTTAGAACTTTTCCAACTTACTGCGCCCTCATTCAAGGTGAACACGTACCTAGACTGAGACCTGGAATTATCCTTATATGTCTAGAAACTGGCATCTGTATACCCGCGTATCACCATGTCTCCTTCTCCATATATTAGGAACACATCTTTAGTTCTTCTTAAGTACTTAAGGATCATCTTAACAGCCACCTAATGATCCATTCCTATATCAGACTGGTATCTGCTCGTGACACTCAGAGTATATGATACATCGGGCCTTGTACATAACATAACATACATGATAGATCATATTGCGGATGCATAGGGAATCTTACTCATGCAAATCCTCTCGTCTTCTGTGCACGAACACATAGACTTCGAAAGGTGTATCCCATGCATGATGGGTAGGAAACCTTTCTTGGATTCCGACATGCTAAACCTCTTTAGCACTAGGTCTATATATGTAGACTGCGAAAGACCAAGCAACTATTTAGATCTATCCCTATAGATCTTAATCCCGAGGATGTAGGTTGCTTCTCCCAGGTTTTTCATGGAGAATGACTTGGACAACCAAATTTTTGTTGAACTTTTCGAGCTGCAAAAACTACTTTTTGCGTTGCGAAAACCCCGAAAGTCCGGTTACAGATCCGTGCGAAGATATATTAAAAATAAAAATATGTATGTGCTAAGTAAACCTAGATCTACCTTAGATCTAGAAGTTGAGAGTGTTACCCTCGATGTGATGCCCTTCGCAAATCCCGCTCGTCCAAATAGCTTGCCGGAACTCTAGAGTGTCAAGTGAACACTCCTCTATTGGTATCCACATAAACAATAGATGGAGAAAGCACAACCTTGAGTGTGATAGCACTCATTGGATGGTTTGGCCAAGGAGGAGAGGGAGCTTGAGAGGATGATCCAAGAAAGAAGATGAAGTTATAGTAACTCACAAAATGAATTCATTCATCTAATGGAGTAAAGTGGCCGGCCACTTCAAGGCTTGGGAGGTTACATGCATGCATGTAACTTCAAGAGCCAATGGCTCTTGGTCTCCCTCATGAGGTGGCACCAATTGATAAGTCAATGATGATGTGGATGTTGGATCGAGAAGCATCGCTAGAGGGGGGGGGTGAATAGGGATCGTAAATCTTTCGTTCGAATTCGTTCGTCGAGACACAAGTAAACGAGTAAGCACAGCGGAAAATAAAATGACACGTTTATTTTTTTACTTGGTTCACAACCCAGCGGTTGCTACTCCAAGGCCCTATCAGTCCTAGACCGCGTACGGAGGGCAAAGCACTATAACGTCTCCTCCTCGTTGGAGGTAAGAGACAACGATCACAAAATCCGGAAGAACGAGGATGAGACAACAAGCCTACCTCACCTCGTTACGAATAAAAACAACGAATACAATATTAAAAAGTATTACTAGATGCTGCTGCCGACGAAGAAGATCTGAGGTTGTCGTCGCGTTGGCGTTATGACGGTGTTGGAGCATTGGCGTTGTAGGAGCACTTGATGAATAAACTTGATGATCATTGGAGATGGAATCCTCCCCTCCTTTTATAGATTTTGACCTCTGAATTTGTCTCCTCATTTTTTGGAACGGATCATGAAGTTGTCCAAACTTTATCGCGAAGTGGCCGCGTCAAACATTATCCGTTTTGACCTAGCGCAAAAGCTGAATCATCGCCATCAGTCGACTGATGCCTCCCATCAATCGACTGATGGGCATCAATCGACTACTCCATGTCCAGCAGTCGACTGCCAGCTTGGCCACTTCCCTGCAATGAGAGGTTAGCTCGGAAAATGATAAATACGACGGTTTCTAACCGTCCGATCTCGACCTAGACCTTCCACAGAAAGTCTTAGTCGGATCGCCGCCTACGGTCATCCCAGTAAAGAGGACATGACCTTACAATCTCTCACTCACACGAGCTTTTCTTGATACTTACCTTGTAGCTCTCGCTTCTGGCCTTCCACTCGATTCCTTCGGCTCCCTCCGAAGTCACTCGAGTGTCTCCCGACCACCGCGACTTCCTCCGGGTGTCGCTAGCCTTCAGCTCCAGCTTTAGTACTTTTCTGCACACTCGATTTAGCTCGTGAGATAACGATGTAAACTTAACTTTGTGTCTTTGCCATAATCAAAACACAGGTTCGATTATTTAGTGCCCCTGCACCAACAATCTCCCCCTTTTTGATCTATGGCAAACCAACACTAAGTTAAGGAAAATTAAAGCATAAAACAGGTATAGTAGAAGATGAATGTGAAGATGAATATCATTTCCAAAAACTCCCCCTTAACCCTAGGTGAGTTTTGAAAGATATAATTTAATTTTCAAAATTAAATTTTATGTTACTCCCCCTTAACTTTTGCTCTTCTCCCCCTTTTTCCATAAATAAAAAAAAATTTTGGGTTTTTGTATAAAATAGGGTTTTGAAAACAATATCGTATATGCATGCATCTAGATAAATCAAATATGAGTCCAAGCATGCATCTAGCAGTAGTTAGATAGATTGGTTCGAGGTGTGTTCCTCTGCACCAATAATCTAAAGGTTTATAATATAACCCTTAGGGTTAGTTTGCTCTCCCCCTTAGTCAAATATATGAAGTATAAGAGATGTAGGGGGCGCTAAACTTTGGCCTAAGAGTTGTTAAGTACAATAGTTGAGAAAATAAGTAGTATTTTGAAGAGATTGTTTTAAGTATATTTCAATTATCCTTAACATCTCACCCATTCTATGTGTCTCAGAATTTGTTCACCTTATATGTTTTGTGAGATGATTTTAAATTGATTAAAGATAGCCAACCTTGGGTTAGATTCGGATTTAACCTTTAGATCGTTAAGTAACTTTTCGAGAAACTGGCTTCCAGGTCGTGGCGAGGCATAGGGGCCTTCTTTGATCGAAACAATGACCACTTCCTTAGACAAAGCCAAATTCAAGAAAATATCACTTAAGTCACTTAGGGTTACTTCCTGGTCTAACTAGTTTAGGATACGACAAGGTAGCTTCAGCTAGTTCCACTTGGTCAAGTGCACCAAGCTAGATACGCCTTATCTAGCTCGAATACACGAGACTTTATTTCCCTAACGTACTATCATCTCGCCGCGTCCTGATACTATGTTGTCAAGAGTTGACTAACCATTTACCCTATCTAGCCATTCTAAAAATTAAAGTGAAATATGCAATGATTTTGCTAAGTAAGCGGGTATACTATTTTAGTGTTAGCTCCCCCTGGACCATTGAACTAATATGGTCTATTCAAATAATGAACTTGATCCTTGGGAATCCAAACCTTATTAGTCCTTATATGTGAGTTCAATAAAACCTTTGGGACCCATGCTTGGACTCTTTGATGACTACAATTTACGATAGACATATAAGACCTATTCATAGTCTTTGACTTAAATCCGAGTCCGGCTTTGTTGTACACGACTCTTTGGGTTCCAAGTAGTCGATTAAGGTTCTTAGATCCCAATGTGAACCTTTCCAACCTAGCCTCAACCTCTTGAACTCGGTTTTTCAAGAGAGAATTCTCCTCCTCAAGTTTTTCAATTTGGGTTGAGTTTCCTTCTTGAACTTGACTAGTTGAAGAGGTTAGAGTAGCCTCTTGCTTGAGGGTTTCAACCTCCTCAAGTAACGACTCAACCCTAGATTCGGACTTAGTCAATTTCCTATTAAGCATTTTAATTGTATTGTAAATCGTATGAATTAGTGAGCGGCTAACCTTAATTTTCTCTTTTGGTCCGGCTTTGAGTTGCTTCTCGAAGTAGTCCTCGAGTTCGGAGTCGATGCTATAGTTGGATTCGGATTCGGACTCTGACTCGGACTCTTCGGGTCTTGCCATGCATGCTCGCCTTCTTCGTTGTCCTGTGTTGCATGAAACACCTTCTTTTGATTTGATTTGAATTGTGCCCTCTTTTTGTTTTTTAGTAGCCTCCTTTCCCTCCGAACGATCTTCCACACTACATTCACTATTGCTTCCACCTTTTCGGATTCAGACTCTGATTCGTCTTTGGGTTCGAGTCCATCTTCTTGCTTGGTGGGTGCTTTGCTTCTTTGTCCTGCAAGTAGAGCAATACCTCTCTCAGCCCGGACCACGTTAGTTTGCTCGTGACGTTCAAACTCGGAAAATAATTCATCTAACCTAAGCTTCGAAAGGTCCTTAGAGACCTTGTAGGCATCTACCATGGATGCCCACATGGTAGTCCTAGGAAATGAATTAAGAACGTACCTTAGTAGGTCACGATTTTCGACCTTGTGTCCGATGGTGTGTAGGCCGTTGACAATGTCCTGGACGTGGGCGTGTAGTTGCGTCGCCGTCTCGTTTTCATGCATCTTAAGGTTATACAACTTATTGAAAATAAGGTCACGTTTACATACCTTAGCATCGGACGTTCCTTCGTGTAGCTTGATTAATTTGTTCCATAGATCCTTGGCGCTAATGAATGGTCCGATGCGGTTGAGTTCCTCCTTGGACAAGCCACATTGCAATATTTGGGTTGCTCTTGCATCGGCTTCGATTTGCCTCTTGGTTGCATTTGTCCACTTGTTGAAATCCAAGGGCTCTCCTTGATCATTGGTGGGTAGAGCAAAGCTGGTTTGGATTATTATCCAAGTCTCGACTTGTGTTTTCAAGAAACACTCCATCCGACCTTTCCAATAACGGAAATCATCTCCGTTAAAGAACGGAGGTCGGGTGGTGCTATACCCCTCAATGTGAGCCATTAAGTATCTTGCAAAACACAAATAAAAACCAAAGGGAATTCCAAGACTTGATCTTGGATTAGTAATGCGGGAAATAAATAGGAAATAAACAGAATTAAATGAGAAAAATAAGAAACTAACAAAAACTAACAACTTACGACCTTCGGTGTCCCCGAAAGGCTACTGAATGTTGGATTTTGGGGCTGAAAACAGATTGTTACAAGGGTAAATCCTTGTAAGAAATGTAGATCTCTCAGAGGGCTTCGATTTGGTAGGTAGATCGTTTTGAGAGTCCACTTGTGCGAAAAGTTATGGCCGTTTTACCGTCGGCTACTCCAAGAGAGAAAACTTGCAAGCACACAACCAAAAGAAACGTACCAAGAATTCGTCTTGGATTAGTAGTGCGGGAGGAAAAAGACAAAAAAAAATGAATCGAAAAATATGAACAGAAAACCAAAACGTGCTAGATCGGTGGTTTCACCAAATCTTAGCGCCCCCGCTCTGATACCAATTGTTGGATCGAGAAGCGTTGCTAGAGGGGGGGGTGAATAGCGATCGTAAATCTTTCGTTCGAATTCGTTCATTGAGACACAAGTAAATGAGTAAGCACAGCGGAAAATAAAATGACACGTTTATTTTTTACTTGGTTCACAACCCAGTGGTTGCTACTCCAAGGCCCTATTGGTCCTAGACCGCGTACGGAGGGCAAAACACTATAACGTCTCCTCCTCGTTGGAAGTAGGAGACAACGATCACAAAATCCGGAAGTACGAGGATGAGGCAACAAGCCTACCTCACCTCATTACGAATAAAAACAATGAATACAATATTAAAAAGTATTACTAGATGCTGCTACCGACGAAGAAGATCTGAGGTTGTCGTCGCGTCGGCGTTATGACAGTGTTGGAGTGTTGGCGTTGTAGGAGCACTTGATGAATAAACTTGATGATCTTTGGAGATGGAATCCTCCCCTCCTTTTATAGATTTTAGCCTCTGAATTTGTCTCCTCTTTTTTCGGAACGGATTATGAAGTTGTCCAAACTTTATCACGAAGTGGCCGTGTCAAACGTTATCTGTTTTGACCTAGCACAAAAGATGAATCGTCGCCATCAGTCGACTGATGCCTCCCATCAGTCGATTGATGGGCATCAGTCGACTGCCAACTTGGCCACTTCCCTGCAATGAGAGGTTAGCTCGGAAAATGATAAATACGATGGTTTCTAACCGTCCGATCTCGACCTAGACCTTCCACAGGAAGTCTTAGTTGGATCGCCGCCTACGGTAGTCCCTGTAAAGAGGACACGACCTTACAATCTCTCACTCACACGAGCTTTTCTCGATACTTACCTTGTAGCTCTCACTTCTGGCCTTCCACTCGATTCCTTCGGCTCCCTCCGAAGTCACTCGAGTGTCTCCCGACCACCACGGCTTCCTCCGGGTGTCGCTAGCCTTCAGCTCCAGCTTTAGTACTTTTCTGCACACTCGATTTAGCTCGTGAGATAACGATATAAACTTAACTTTGTGTCTTTTCCATAATCAAAACACAGGTTCGATTATCTAGTGTCCCTGCACCAACAGTGGAGAATCATCATTGGCCGACCATGCCAAGTCATCATCATGACATGACATTTGGTCAAGTCAAACTTGACCTCTTATCTCCCATGATTGATCAAATCCAACCATTTGATTCAAGTCAATTTTAATTTAATGAATCTCTATTCATTAATTTAAATTGATTTGATGAATCAAATCTAAATTAGACTCATTCAACACTAATTGTGAATGACAATGTCTCTCTATCCTTGACATCTAGATTGACTAATTGAGGCATAGACCGTGTCATCCTCGGTACGATCTATATCTTGAACTCCAAGTAGACTCACTCTAATCAAATGAGTTCAATATCTCATATTGACTCATTTGGGCATGGGCATGCACTTCGTGGTCTCACTCTATCAAGAATAACGATGTCTCTCCCGTCATATAGGAGGGATAGATCCCATCTACATCACTCACATCCCTCCGCATAATTTGTCACATACCCAGTAATCGCCTTTATAGTCCACCCATTTACGGGTGACGTTTGACGAAGCCAAAGTATGCAACTCCTTATGTAGAGAACCATGGTGACTTCAGGTCTAAGGACTAATAGTCATACTAATAGCCACATGAGAAAGTATATGACACTCATATAACGATCCATGATATTTTCTCATGGCGGGTCATTCAGTATACATTCTCTAATGCATACCCATGTGTCAACTTGATGTCTCATATCCATGACTTGTGAGATCAAGTCATCATGTTGACCTACATGCTAGTATCTACGCATTAACATTATCCCTGAATGTTAATACTCGACTTGGAATGATTAAGAGTAGTGTTCTCTATATCATCTCATTATCGATTCAACCAATCGATTGATATAGATAAGAACCTACTACTCAAGGATGTTTATTATATTTAGTTATTTGGCACCAATACAAGTAAATATAATAACCATTTCTTTATAAATAGGAATATGATACAATAAAGTCCATACAAAAATCATCATATGATTGACTCTAGGGCTTTCACTAACAATCTCCCACTAGCACTAGTGCCAATCACCGTAGTATCTAATACCCAATGACCTAGTGTGACCATCCTGCTTTTTCTGTGCCAAAGCCTTGGTCAAGGGATCTGCAATGTTAGCCTCTGTGGGTACTCTGCAAATCTTTACATCTCCTCTATCTATAATCTCTCGAATGAGATGGAAGCACCGATATATTCGGCCTCTATTGTAGAATCATCAACTATGTCCTGCTTGGAACTCTTCCAGCTCACAATGCCACCATTCAAGCAAAACACGAACCCTGACTACGATCTATAATCATCCTGGTCAGTTTGGAAGCTGGCATCGCTGTAACCCTTTACAGCTAGCTCCTCATTGCCTCAAAATATCAAGAAATATTCTTTAGTCTTTCTCAAGTACTTAAGAATATTCTTGACTGCTATCCAGTGATGCTCACCTGGATCTGACTGGTATCTACTCATCATGCTCAATGCATACGAGACATCAGGACGAGTACACAACATGACGTACATGATAGATCCTATAGCAGATACATAAGTGATCTTATCCATGCGGTCTCTCTCCTCTCTAGAAGAGGAACTTTGAGTTTTCGAAAGACTCACACCATGTGACATCGGCAGAAGTCCCTTCTTGGAATTCTGCATGGAAAACCATAGTAATACCGTGTCAATGTATGTACTCTGACTTAGGCCAAGCAATCTCTTAGATCTATCTCTATAGATCTTGATGCCTAGAATACAGACTACTTCACCTAAGTCTTTCATTGAGAAGCACGTCCCCAGCCAAATCTTGACAGACTATAGCGAAGGGATGTCATTCCCAATGAGTAGTATGTCATCCACATACAATACAAGGAAGACAACTGTGTTCCCATTAACCCTCTTGTAGACACAGGGTTCATCTTCATTCTTGATGAGATCAAACTGTTTGATCGCATCATCGAATCGAAGATTCTAGCTCCGAGAAGCTTGCTTTAGCCCATAAATGGACCTTTGCAGCTTGCATACTTTCCCAGTATGTTGTGGATCTTCAAAACCCTCAGGTTGTGTCATGTACACATCCTTGAGTAAGTTTCCATTCAGAAATGCGGTTTTGACATCCATCTGCCAGATCTCATAATCGTGGTATGCTGCAATAGCAAGCAAGATCCGAATGGACTTAAACATCACCACTGGAGAAAAGGTTTCATCATAGTCAATACCATGAATCTTCTTGAAACCTTTAGCCACCAATCGTCCCTTATAGGTATGTGTAAGTACATCCATGTCAGTCTTTCTCCTAAAGACCCACTTACACCCAATGGGTTTGACCCCTTCAGGTGGATCAACCAAAGTCCATACTTGGTTGGTGTAGATGAATTCCATCTCGGATCTCATGACCTCTAGCCATTTCTCAGAATCTGGGCTCATCGCAGCTTCCTGATAGGAGGTAGGCTCATTCTCAATGAGCATAACATCATCATGGTCAGATAAGAGAAATGAGTATCTCTCAGGCTGACAAAGTACCCTATCAGATCTGCGAAGAGGTAGGTCTACCTGAACAGGTGGTTGTTCCACAACTCTTTGTGCAACAATCTCATCACCCACAACACTTTGTGGTTCCTATTCAACCTCCATCAAGGCCTCAGTGCTATGGTCCTTATCTTGAATTTCTTCAAGATCGAACGTACTCCCACTAGTTTTTCTAGAAACAAAATTCCTTTCTAGAAAAACCCCAGTCTTTGCCACAAACATTTTGTGCTGACTGGGAATGTAGAAGTAATATCCCTTTGTATCCTTGGGATATCCAACAAAATAGCACCTATCAGATTTGGGTCCCAGTTTGTCTCAGACTTGACATCGAACATAAGCCTCACAACCCCAAATCCTCATGAAAGACATCTTGGGATTTCTCCCTGTCCATATCATATATGGTGTCTTTATCATAGCCTTGAATGGTACACGGTTAAGGGTAAAGGCTGCTGTGTCTAGAGCATATCTCCAAAAGGATATAGGAAGATCTATGTGACTCATCATAGATCGTACCATATCTAATAGGGTACGATTCCTCCTTTCGGAAACACCATTCCACTGTGGTGTTCCAGGAGGAGTGAGTTGAGATAGAATCTCACACTCAGTAGATAGTCACGAAACTCATGGCTAAGGTATTCACCACCTCGATCTGATCGAAGTATCTTAATACTCTTGCCAAGCTAATTTTGTACTTCATTCTTGAATTCTTTAAACTTTTCAAAGGATTCTGATCTATGTGTCATGAGATACACATAACCATATCTACTGAAGTCATCAGTAAATGTTACCTGTAACCACCTCTAGCAACAACATTGAAAGGGTCACATACATCACTATGTATAAGTCCTAACAAATCTGTTGCTCTTTGGCTGTGTCCACTAAAGGGAGTCTTGGTCATCTTGCCTAAAATGCAAGACTCGCATGTCTCATATGATTCAAAATCAAATGAGTCTAACAGTCCATCCTTATGGAGCTGAGATAAGCGACTCTCATTTATGTGACCTAAGCGACAATGCCAGAGATAGGTTTGATTCAACTCATTTGACTTAAACCTTTTGGTACTTATGTTATAGATAGGGCTCTCTAAGTCTAGAAAGTAGAGTCCGTTCATTAGAGGTGCACTACAATAGAACATATCATTTAAATAAACTGAACAATATTTGTTCTTTATTATAAATGTAAATCCTTTCTTGTCCAAACAAGAAACCAAAATTATGTTCTTAGTCAAAGCAGGCACATAACAACATTCATCTAATTCTAGTACAAGCCCAGAGGGTAGAGATAGATCATAAGTTCCTACAGCAACAGCAGCAACTCTTGCTCCATTGCCTACTCGTAGGTCTAGCTCACCCTTTATCAATGCCCTGCTATTTCTCAACGCCTGCACATTGGTACAAATGTGAGATGCACATCCGGTATCTAATACCCATGATGAAGAAATAGATAGATTGACTTCTATAACATTTATACCTGAAGTAGAAGTCTCACTTCTCTTCTTCTTACGATCTTCCAGGTAAGCTTTGCAGTTACGCTTCCAGTGTCCAACTTCCTTGTAGTGGAAGTAAGCCCCTTCCTTGGTCACCCCTCCTTTGGGTTTTAGTTCCTTGCCTTTGCCCTTGGCTTGGAACTTTCCCTTACCTTTAGGCTTGCTCTTGCTTTTCTTCTTTTGCACCATCAAAATGGCATCAGATTTTCCCTTCTTAAGGTTGAGCTCAGCAGTTCTCAACATGCTGAGCATCTCAGGCAGTGGCTTATCAATTTCATTCATGTTGTAATTCATGACAAATTGATTGTAGGCTTGTGTCAAAGACTGCAAGATCAGGTCAGTGGCCAGCTCTTGGCCAAGTGGGAATCCCAGCCTTTGTAGGTTTTCTACGTACCCAATCATCTTGAGTACATATGGACCTACGGGAGTCCCATCTTGCATTTTGGACCCAAACAATGCCTTAGAGACTTCATATCTCTCATGCCTTGCTTGTCCTTGATATAGTTGACGAAGATGTTCAACCATATCATAAGCATTCATGAACTCGTGTTGCTTCTGAAGCTCAGAGTTTATGGTCGCAAGCATTAGACATGACATATCTAATGCATCATCTTGATGCTTCTTGTAAGCATCTTTGTCAGCTCGCGAGGCATTGGTAGGAGGTGCCTCTGGAATGGGCTGCTTCAGGACGTACAACTTACTTTCTTGGGTGAGAACGATTCTCAGGTTCCTGTACCAGTCCAGGAAATTTGCTCCATTGAGCTTGTCCTTCTCAAGGACAGAATGCAGAGAGAGAGTGTTCATGTTTGTCGACATAGTAATCTACAACATACAATGCAGAGAATTAATATCATATTCCTTTTATCATTTAATTAGGTCTTTAATCAAATGATGCTCCCACTGAATTATAGGAATTTTGTAGAATCGAGTTATGGATGTGGTCAAACCACATTACTAGATTCATACAAATTAGCTATAATTCCTATGGGACAAGATCCACATCATACTAAGCCTTGAGTTAGCTTTGGCTAAATCGCCCAAGACTTAGTACGATCGGTGGATAACACATTACCGATTACATCTCTATGAAACTCTTGTTTATAGGATCAAGACCCACATTTACAAAAGACCTTGAGTTAGCTTTGGCTAAATCACCCAAGATTTAGTGTAAATGCGATCTTATCCTATCTTTCCAACGGTTGGAATATGCCTATAGTTCTACTCGATCCAATTGAGTTAACTAGTTTTACTCAATCTAATTGAGCTTACTCTAACCCAAGCCGTGATAGGCGGGACCAAGATTGTCCCTCCACACCCTACCAAGATAATATGCATTGCTCTGCTTTGGCAGATTCAACAACTACAAATGATCGAGGTAGTGATGGGTATCAAGGACTTGGTAGGCATTTACGAGTTGATTCGATTAAGATCTAATCTAATCGTAATGTGTATCATATACGCATTGAGGCCTTTATTATCCTATATTAGCATGCATCACATACATACAAGCATTATTCTAGCATGCATCATATACATAAAAGAAAAATATCCTAGCATGCATCATATACATACAAGCATTATTCTACTAGCAGGCAACACATACATACAAGCAAAATCAAATATATATATATATATATATATATAACTGTGATGTGGTCATGACTTTACTACGATCTCCTCAAGCCAATGAGAAGATCGGATGGTCAACCTAGGACTAGCGGCTTCTCCAAGCACTTCCTTTGACCGCCATGTGTCGTCGACACCCTTCTCGTAACTACGTCTACAAGTGGACTTTCCACCGCTCCATTTTGTACATTACAAATATGAAACTCGAGTTACATTCGAGTCTAAAACTATTTACAACTAGAATTTCAAAAAAAGAGGCACGACGCGCAGGTCGCATATACTATACAACACGCACAACCATAAAAATGGCACGTAGGTCGTATTATGAATTACAACACATCATCATCCAATCAAATTGGGGTTATTGAGCCATGACCATCACAAAATTATACATAATTCTAAATTATGTATTTTTATAGAAAATTTCTATAATTTTTCCTATATTTTTTTTTCAATTTTAAGAGTCACCTCTCAGTAACGGTCCCACTAAGCGGTTTCCGGGTGCGATCGCGGGACAAGGCCCCTTTCGGGGATAGGGGCAGCGCCCATACTCACAAAATAAACTTTGTGAGTGTCCCTACTATGATCTTACAGCGACTTAAGTCACTATCCCAAAAACCTAAAGCGAGAACTCGTCGTTTCGGAGAGTTTTTCTCGGCGGTTGAAGCCTACAAATGTCCCAACACTCGTTGCTTCGACACTTCGAGAAAAATACCCAAAAAATTCTATAAAATAGGAAATTTACAGAAACATAAAAATATGTAATTTTTATATCTAATACAATAATTACAAAAACAAAACACATATATGTTTCGCACGTGGCTCTGATACCACTGTTGGACTTTCCGAGCCGCAAAAACTGCTTTTTGCGTTGCGGAAACCCAGGAAGTCCGGCCATGGATCTGTGCGAAGATATATTAAAAATAAAAACATGTATGTGCTAAGTAAACCTAGATCTACCTTAGATCTAGAAGTTGAGAGTGTTTCCCTCGATGCGACGCCCTTCGCAAATCCCGCTCGTCCAAATAGCTTGCCGAAACTCTAGAGTGTCAAGTGAACACTCCTCTATTGGTATCCACACAAGCAATAGGTGGAGAAAACACAACCTTGAGTGTGCTAGCACTCTTTGGATGGTTCAGCCAAGGAGGAGAGGGAGCTTGAGAGGATGATCAAAGGAAGAAGATGAAGTTCTAGTAACTCACAAAATTAATTCATCCATCTAATGGAGCAAAGTGGCCGGCCACTTCAAGGCTTGGGAGGTTACATGCATGCATGTAACTCCAAGAGCCAATGGCTCTTGGTCTCCCTCATGAGGTGGAACCAATTGATAAGTCAATGATGATGTGGAGAATCATCATTGGTCGGCCATGCCAAGTCATCATCATGACATGGCATTTGGTCAAGTCAAACTTGACCTTTCATCTTCCCTCTCAAGTCAAGTCAAACTTGACCTCTTATCTCCCATGATTGATCAAATCCAACCATTTGATTCAAGTCAATTTTAATTTAATGAATCTCTATTCATTAATTTAAATTGATTTGATGAATCAAATCTAAATTAGATTCATTCAACACTTGAATCAACTTGAGTCTAACTTAATTAGTCTAATTTGGATTACTCTTAATTCAATTTGGTTCATCCCATGAACCTAATCCTCATGGTTCATCATATGAACCTAATCTCCATCTAATTGCCCTTTGTGTGTGACCCTATAGGTTCTTGTAACGTTGGCAATGTCCCTAAACCAATTTAGGAATATAAGCAATGAACGGTATCTAGCAACACATCATTGCTAGCAAAGTTACAAGAATGTTGAGCTCCAACATCACCTTTGTGGCTACTAATTGTGACTCTCACAATATATGACAATGTCCCTCTATCCTTGACATCTAGATTGACTAATTGAGGCATAGACCGTGTCATCCTCGGTACAATCTATATCTTGAACTCCAAGTAGACTCACTCTAATCAAATGAGCTCAATATCTCATATTGACTCATTTGGGCATGGCCATGCACTTTGTGGTCTCACTCTATCAAGAATAACGATGGCTCTCCCGTTATATAGGAGGGATAGATCTCATCTACATCACTCGCATCCCTCCGCATAATTTGTCACATACCCAGTAATCGCCTTTATAGTCCACCCATTTACGGGTGACGTTTGACGAAGCCAAAGTATGCAACTCCTTATGTAGAGAACCATGATGACTTCAGGTCTAAGGACTAATAGTCATACTAATAGCCACATGAGAAAGTATATGACACTCATATAACGATCCATGATACTTTCTCATGGCGGGTCATTCAGTATACATTCTTCAATGCATACCCATGTGTCAACTTGATATCTCATATCCATGACTTGTGAGATCAAGTCATCATGTTGACCTACATGCTAGTCTCTACGCATTAACATTGTCCCTGAATGTTAATACTCGACTAGGAATGATTAAGAGTAGTGTTCTCTATATCATCTCATTATCGATTCAACCAATCGATTGATATAGATAAGAACCTACTACTCAAGGACGTTTATTATATTTAGTTATTTGGCACCAATACAAGTAAATATAATAACTATGCCTTTATAAATATGAATATGATACAATAAAGTCCATACAACAATCATCACATGATTGACTCTAGGGCTTTCACTAACAATTTTAACTGACTGTAAGACAGAAACATCATTTCCTATAAGTAATATGTCATCGACATACAATACTAATAAAATGACTGCACTTCCACTAATCTTTTTGTACACACAAGGTTCGTCCGGATTTTGTGAGAAATCAAACCTTTTGATTGTCTCATTAAAACGAATATTCTAGCTCTTGTTGCTTGCTTCAGTCCATATATGGACCGTCGCAGTTTACATACCTTGGTTTTATCCATCGATGTGAAACACTCAGGCTGTATCATATACACGTCCTCAAGTAGGTTTTCATTAAGGAAAGTTGTTTTCACATCCATCTTCCATATCTCATAATCATAATGAGCCGCTATGGCCAAGAGCATCCGAATGGATTTAAGCATGGCTACAGGTGAATAGGTCTCGTGATAATCAACACCTTGCTTTTAACGATACCCTTTCGCCACTAATCTAGCCTTATTGGTAATCACATTACCATCCATGTCAGTTTTCTTCTTGAAAACCCACTTTAACCCTATAGGCTTAATGTTTTTAGGTGGGTCCACCAAGTTCCAAACTTGATTTTCATACATGGAATCCATTTGTCCATTTATGAACTTTTCAGAACTTCTTCATAATTGGTAGGCTCCTCATCATCAATGAGTAACACATCGTTCGATTCACTTACGAGAAATCCATATCTCTCAGGAATATTGCGTGTCCTACCAGATCTACAAAGATGTGGTGTCTTAATAGGTCCAGCCGATGGCTCATTACTATGAGTTATTGGTTGTGGTGCTTCACTAGGTATCTCATCAATGTCTATTTGAGTCTCTCGAGCCTCCTCAAGCTCAACGACACTCCCACTGTTTTCTTGCAAAAAAACTCTTTCCCTAAAAACACAGCATGCATTGAAACAAACACCTTTTGTTCCACAGGATGATAGAATTGGTAATCCTTTATTTCCTTAGGGTATCCAATAAATAGATATTTATCAGACTTAACATCCAATTTGTTTGATACAGTCCACTTCACATAAGCAGGACAACCCCATATCTTTAAGTAAGATTCATGAGGTTTCTTACTATTCCATATCTCATATGGAGTAGTAGAGACTACCTTTGTTGACATTCTGTTTAGAAAGTAAACAACTGTCTGAAATGCATAGCCCTAAAAGGACTTGGGAAGATTCGCATGATTCATCATCGACCTGGCCATGTCCAACAAGGACCGATTACGCCTCTCAGATATATCATTATGCTACGGTGTATATGGCGGAGTCCATTGAGACAATATACCATTGTCTCTTTAATAATCTAGAAACTCTTGACATAAGTATTCACCACCTCTATCCGATCAAAGTATTTTAATACTCTTGCCATGTTGTTTCTCTACTTCATTTTTGAATTCTTTGAACCTTTCAAAGGCTTCAGACTTGTGTTTCATCAAGAACACATACCCAAACCATGAGTGATCATCGGTGAAGGTAATGAAGTAGCTATAGCCTCCTAAAGTTTGAGTTGACATAGGTCCACATACATCAGTATGTATTAGACCTAACAACTCTTCCACCCGTTCACCTTTTCTCGTAAAAGGTAACTTAGTCATCTTTCCTTTTAAGCATGATTCACATGTATTGTATGAATCTAATTCAAACGATTCTAGAATTCCACATCGGTGTAATTTAGACATATGTTTCTTGCTTGCATGGCCAAGACGACAATGCTACATATAGGAGTCTAATTGATTATCTTTCTGAGCATGCTTGTTGCTCGCTTCGATATTGAAAACATCACTGGATATGTCCAACGTATAAATACCTTTGCTTAAAGTTCGAGTTCCATAAAGAACTCCATTCAAAGTTATGTAACAACAATTGTTACTAAAAGTCAAATGGTATCCATTTCTATTTAAACAAGAAATAGAAATGATGTTCTTTATCAACGAAGGAACATAAAAGCAATTGTCCAGTTCTAAGACAAGTCCTGTAGGGAGTCTCAACAAATATGTTCCGATGGCAAGTGCAGCAACCTTTGCTCCATTCCCAACACGTAAATTTGACTCTCCCTTGACGAGTCTTCTTCTATTCCTTAGCCCATATATGTCAATACATATATGTGAGCCACACCTAATATCCAATACCCAAGTGTTTAAGGAAATAGAATGACAATCAATAACGAAGATATCTGAAGAAGATGGGGCATCCGATACCCTATTCTTCTTCACGAACTCAAGATAAATCTTACAATTTCTTCGCCAATGGCCCTCCTTGCCATAATGATAGCAAGTGCCTTTTGAGCTGGTTCTGCATTTTTATCCTTTTTCTTCCCCTTCTGCTATTTCTTTGACTTCCTCTTAGAACCTTTCTTTGAGGAATCAACTAACAACACCGTCCCCTGCTCATGCTTCACAGAAGTTTATACAGTCTTCAACATGTTGAGCAGTACCACAGATGAACCTTCTTGCATTTCATAGGTGAAGAGAAGCTTGGAGACTTCGAACCTTTCGAATCTCACTTGCTCATCAAACAACTCATAAAGATGAAAGACTATGGTATGAGCATCCATATGCTCATGTTGCTTCCGCAGCTCAGGTACCATCACGACTAGCATGATGCAACTTGTCATTTCAGAATCAGTCACATGTTTCTGATAGACCAACAATTGGTCTGGAGTTGCATTGTCACTAGGATGAGCGGGAAGAGGAACTTTGAGGACTTTTGCAAACTTTTCAACCTTGAGAACAATTCTCAGGTTGAATCCAAAAGTCAGTCCAAGAAGTTTGACCTAGTCAATTTATTTGAATTCAAAATAGAGTACAAATTCAAAGACATCATGATCAATCAATTAACCTAGAAATACAAATGAAGCATATATGAGAAAATGATTTTAAAATGCATCAACAAACATTTATAAATCTCATTCATTTTTCGAATTTTAAAATCCCAAAATCACTTCGGGAGATCGTAGGTCCATCTCTGAATGAGCTGATATCCAACATAGATATGAACAACCTTTGAGAGAGTCCAACAAGCCATTCATAGCTACAATGGTAGGTATCAAGTATACCGATTGCATATCACATATATGCAACTATCACAATGTGCTATCAACTAATTGAATGTTCACACATACATTGGGTTGTTAACTCATTAATAAGTATGCATCATATGCATAGCACCCAACTTCACCTCCCTTCAAATCGACCTTGGAGAGAGTCCAACAAGCCGATGCTTCAGGTTAAAGCCAACCCATTAATCGAGAAATAGTTTTAATATGGTTAGAGCGCATTCAACCAATTAGCCCAGCTTGGAGAGAGTCCAACAACCAAAGACAACGATTAACCTCTGACTCTTACCATATTGGTATTAAACTATTTTATGGTTTGAACATGTTTAGGTTCGAGCCAGGCTTGGAGAGAGTCCAACAACCCAAACAGGAAATATAACTCTGGTTCTAACCATATTAATGGAAGGTGTAGGCTTTAGTATTGAGTAAGGGTTTTATGTCTCATCCTCTTTACATGCAAATAACTATTATCTACATGATATGACCTACATGACATACATCTACATGTCATGACACGCATGACATAATGATATACATCTAATGCAATTACATGACATACAATTATGACATATACAAGATTTCCTTATATGTCATAACTATTTATGGAAATAAAACATGTTTGAGATTTGATTCTCCAAATCAAATCATGATTAAATTAGGAAACAAATTTCCAAATATAATCACATATTTTATTTATGGAAAGTGTTAATTAAGGAAAAGTCAAATTTAATTTAGGAAACAAATTTCCTAAATTGTCAAAACTATTTATGGAAATAAAATATATTTTAGATTTGATTTCTCAAATCATGATTAAATTAGGAAACAAATTTCCAAATCTAATCATATATTTTATTTATGGAAAGTGTTAATTTCCATAAATACTTCTAAACTTTCCAAAAGTAGAAGATTTTCATAAATACTTCTAGAATTTCCAAAATTAGAAAATTTCCATAAATACTTATAAACTTCTAAAAGTAGAAAATTTCCATAAATATAATTACGACTATCGCAAAATAATTTCACGATTATGTCGAAACACAACCTGTGCTCTGATACCACTGTTGGGTTTTCGGCATCGCGGCGAGTGTGTGTTCGAACATGTTTCATAAACATGTGCACAACGAAAGAATTAAAAAGAAATAAATCTAATTTATTACAACACACACATCACACGCATGCATAGTACACATGTGTATACATAATTATAGTTTCAAATTTTATAATAAAAAGAAATTACTCTAGTTATACCTGACTTATCACGTGCAGCGGGAATGACATCAATCGGAGTGACTCTCGCTAGAATCGCCTCTATCCGTATCCACGCCGAGTATTATCGAGATGACTTCACAAAGCCACAAGGCTCGTCTTCGTAGGAGTCACTAGCCTCATGTCGAAAATGATGTGATCGAGAGAAGATCACAATCCGAATCAAAATTCGGATTCGAAAACGAGTCACCAAAACTCGCTTCTCCAGAGAGGTATTCGTCAACCGATTGACGAATCCTTCATCCTCCACCTATGTGGATTATCGGAGATCGAATCCCCAGTAAAGTAGCCTCTGTCGGAGCTCAAAACATCGTCGAAATGACGCTCTGACACGAAAGAAAGAAGTTGTACAAAAAACTGGACAGCTTGGTGGAGGAGTTGCGCCGACCCAAAGGAGGATGGTCGGCTGCACCTTGGTCACCGGAGCCAAGAGAAGTCGTCGGAGGGTCGTCGGCAGAAGCTTGGACGCCGGTAGCAAAGTGGACGGCAGTACAAGGGCTGGCGGCGTGGAGAGTTTGGGCGGCGGTAAGGAGAAGGGAGGGTTAGGCGGCAAGAATAGAATTAGGTATCACAAAAACCCTTAAGCCCTGTTTTTATAGAGAACACATTCTCCTAGCGGTTATTGGTTCACAACCAAAACCCGTTAACCCGCTCCAATAACTTAAGTTAAAATAAACCGAACCGAGTTGGTCTATTTTATGTTAAAATGAACCGAACCAACTTTGGTTAATTTGTTTAAAACAAACCAAACCTCTTTGGTTTATTCTTCACCATTGGATTAGAACCAAACCAATTTGGTTCATCCATTATGTCTTCATAAGACAATACCTATCCATGCTTCCATTGCGACTGAAATGATTTAATGCTCGCTCCTTGTTTGGTCAAACCAAACCTAGTTTCTCTCGATCTGAGAATCTCATTCTCAAGCTCGTTTTAAATCCTTCGGATTATGATCGTTGTGTGTGTGACCAAATAGGTTCTCAGTTTATGTTGGCCGTCTATAATTAACCATTAATTATAGAACGATCATGAGTGAGACCTAGTAGTACATCATGATCCCCAATTAACCGAAAGATCAACGGTTGATCTAGAACTATTTCTGAAACCTTTCAGCAGCTACAATGAATCATACCCCGTTTCCTTCACTCATCTTATACCCACTTGGTTCAGGACATGGTCTATAGTATCAGTCCCCACTAGGTTGACTACATAACACCTAGCCCAAGTATCATTTCCTCATCCTACGGATTCTAGTTACTGCACATGTATCCAAGAGTACCATACTTTAAACATGTAATGCTTTGGCCAAAGACTTTAGTAACAATCCGGCAAGAGACCATGGGTATACATCTCGCAAGGAGTGGTGAATTTTTTATTGGCTATTCAAACACCTTCGGCCACTTCGACTTATACCCAATCATCCCGGGTCCACATCTTCTCAGAGATGCTTGCTTAAGATGTCAAAGCATAAGTCTTCATGACCAAGATGACTTGAATACCGCAAGTCAAAGGAACATCGCACTTAAGCTACAGTAAGAACTTCATTGACATATTCATATATGCAGAGAACCATATGAATTCTTATAGCTGGTCACTCCAATGAACTAGTTATCATAACTAGCATCCACGATTAGCTCCGGACATCACAATGTCTCCAGCCAATGAGAATTAGCTGCTTGGATACACCAAGGAGTATACCTCGTGCTAATCTCGACAGAATTGATGGCGTCCAAATTCATCAATTCATCGACTAGGGATAATTCCAATACATCACAATTACCCATATAAAGATACTCACTAGTTGTGATCCAATCATAAATTCTCTCATGCTGTGAATCATAATGCGGACATTCAGTAAATGAGTTTAAGATCTAATCAAACACATGCAAACATGTATCTCAAATAGTGAATCTTCATTTATCATATAAATGGTTTAAACATAAGGCGATTGCCTTAGGACATTTCTCATATATAACTAACAAGCACTAGTCAATTTAAACCGAACCAACTTTGGTTCATTCGTTTAAAACAAACCAAACCCCTTTGATTTATTCTTCACCTTTGTATTAGAACCAAACCAATTTGGTTCATCCATTATGTCTTCATAAGACATGGCCCATCCATGCTTCCATTGCTACTGAAACGATTTCATGCTCGCTTCTTGTTTGATCCAACCAAACCTAGTTTCTCTTGATATGATAATCTCATTCTCAAGCTCGTTTTAAATCCTTCGGATTACGCTCGTTGTGCGTGTGACCAAATAGGTTCTCGATTTATGTTGGCCGTCTATAATTAACCATTAATTATAGAACGATCATGAGTGAGACCTAGTAGTACATCATGATCCCCAATTAACCGAAAGATCAACGGTTGATCTAGAACTATTTCTGAAACCTTTCAGCAGCTACAATGAATTGTGCTCCGTTACCTTCACTCATCTTATAACCACTTGGTTCAGGACATGGTCTATAGTGTCAGTCCCCACTAGGTCGACTACGTCACACCTAGCCCAAGTATCATTTCCTCATCCTACTGATTCTAGTTACTGCACATGTATCCAAGGGTACCATACTCTAAACATGTAATGCTTTGGCCAAAGACTTTAGTAACAATCCGACGAGAGACCATGGGTATTAATCTCCTCGCAAGAAGTGGTGAATCCTTTATAGGATATTCAAACACCTTCGGCCACTTCGACTTATACCTAATTATCCCGGGTCCACATCTCCTCAGAGATGCTTGCTTAAGATGTCAAAGCGTAAGTGTTCATGACCAAGATGACTTGAATAACGTAAGTCAAAGGAACATCGCACTTAAGTTATAGTAAGAACTTCATTGACATATCCATATATGCAGAGAACCATATGAAGTCTTACAGCTAGTCACTCTAATGAACTAGTTACCATAACTAGCATCCACGATTAACTTCGGACATCACAATGTCTCCAGCCAGTGAGAATCAGCTGATTGGATACACCAAGGAGTATTCCTCATGCTAGTCTCAACAGAATTAATGGTGTCTAAATCCATCAATTCATTGACTAGGGATAATTCCAATACATCACAATTACACATGTAGAGATACTCACTAGTTGTGATCCAATCACAAATTCTCTTATGCCGTGAATCGTATTGCGAACATTCAGTAAATGAGTTTAAGATCTAATCAAATATATGCAAACATATATACTCAAATAGTGAATCTTCATTTATCATATAAATGGTTTAAACATAAGGTGATTGCCTTAGGATATTTCTCATATATAACTAACAAGCACTAGTCAATTTTTTTGATTCGCAGTCAACCAAGTCCAGCTCAGGCCTAGGCAACCAGTCGACTGCCCAAGTCTTCTGAGCTCTCGAGTGTCGAGCACTTGACCAGTCGACTGGTCAATATTCCCAATTGATTACCCGAGTCTTCTGAGCTCTTGAGTGTTGAGCACTCGACCAATCAACTGGTCCATAATCCCAATCGATTGTCCGAGTCTTCTAAGCTCTCGAGTGTCGAGCACTCGATCAATCGACTGGGAAAGACCACCATTTGACTGGTACACCTCAAAACTGAGGTTTACCACATTCAGTATGATCCTCTCATACTTAACTCTTACCCATAGCCTAGACCTAAGCCTTCAAGCCACATCCATCAACCTCACGTCCTAAGGTTGAGTCCATGACTCCTCACCCTTTGTGCTATCCTTCAAGTGCTTCCTTCGGCTTTATCATGCCATCGAGTACCCTTAGCCTAGACCTTGTAGGGACCTCGATGGCTGCTAGAAAGCGGGGGGTGAATAGTGTGTTCGTCATCATGTGATGGATTTCATTTGCGATCACGTGCTTGCTACAAAATGTGTTATACGCAGCGGAATATATATATAACAAAAATAAATACACACAAGCACAATAACAACACCAAATATAACGTGGTTTGAAACTGAATGGTTCCTACTCCACGGATTAGGCTCAAATGAGCCCTAACGATGCAAATCACACACCACTGCTAAATAACTCCTTCTTGGAATAATTCGGAGGTGGAGAAACCTTGTACAAGTGAATACTATAAGTAATACAATGAACAACAAGCATATACAAGTAAATACAATAAAAGAATGTAAAGAACACTTTACAAAAATCTTTTGGAAGCTTGCTTGTTGATTGCCTTAGACTAGCCTTGAATAACCTTATTTTCATCAGTAAATTGCTCCAAATCGCCCAAGAAAACCATTGATAAATCCCTCCTTTTGAGCTGCTTTTATAATCTGCATTCAAGCTGAATTTTACTTAGCAGTTGATTGATCGAGACCTTCAGTCGACTGCCCCTGTAGTCGTTGTCTCACAATGACATGAGCCACGTTGGATAAGTCCAATGGATAGACCATCAGTCGACTAATCATGCCTATCATTTGACTGATCGAGCCTTCACTCGACTGACAAACCCCAACAGTCGACTTAGAAACTTTCTGTCTTCGATTCCTCGACCATCAGTCGACTGCTAGTCCATTTTCCCACAGTCGAACTGTTAGTAATATATGAGAGATGTCCTAAGGCAATCGCCTTATGTATGAACCATTTATATGATAAATGAAGATTCACTATTTGAGTATACATGTTTTATGTATTTGATTGGATCTTAAACTCATTTACTGAATGTCCACGATACGATTCACAGCATGAGAGAATTTGTGATTGGATCACAACTAGTGAGTATCTCTACATGTGTAATTGTGATGTATAGGAATTGTCCCTAGTCGATGAATTGATGGATTTGGACACCATCAATTCCGTCGAGACTAGCACGAGGTATACTCCTTGGTGTATCCAAGCAGCTGATTCTCACTGGCTGGAGACATAGTGATGTCCGGAGTTAATCGTGGATGCTAGTTATGGTAACTAGTTCATTGGAGTGACCAGCCGTAAGACTTCATATGGTTCTCTGCATATATAGATATGTCAATGAAGTTCTTACTGTGGCTTAAGTGCGATGTTCCTTTGACTTACGGTATTCAAGTCATCTTGATCATGGAGACTTATGCTTTGACATCTTAAGCAAACATCTCTAAGGAGATGTGGACCCGGGATGATTGGGTATAAGTCGAAGTGATCGAAGGTGTTTGAATAGCCTATAAAGGATTCACCACTCCTTGCGAGGAGATGTATACCCATGGCCTCTCGTCGGATTGTTACTAAAGTCTTTGCCAAAGCATTACATGTTTAGAGTAAGGTACTCTTCGATACATGTGAGTAACTAGAACTGTAGGACGAGGAAATGATACTGGCTAGGTGTGACGTAGTCACCTAGTGGGACCGACACACAATAGACCATGTCCCAGAACCAAGTGGGTATAAGATGAGTGAAGGGAATGGGGAATCATTCGAGCCATCAAGGGTTTCGTAAATAGTTCTGGATCAACCGTTGATCTTTTCAGTTAATTGGGGATCATGATGTACTACTAGGTGCCACTCATGATCGTTCTATAATTAATGGTTAATTATAGAGACCAACATAAACCGAGAACCTATTTGGTCACACGCACAATGAGCGTAATCCAAAGGATTTAAAACGAGCTTGAGAATGGGATTCTCAGACCGAGAGAAACTAGGTTTGGTTGGACCAAACATAAAGCGAGCATGAAATCGTTTCAGTCGCAATGGAAGCGTGGATGGGCCGAGTCTTATGAAGACGTAATGGATAAACCAAAATGGTTTGGTTCTAATCCAATGGAGGAGAATAAACCAAAGGGTTTGGTTTATTTTAAACGAATGAACCAAAAGTTGGTTCGGTTCGTTTTAACTTAAAATAAACCATCATGGTTTGGTTTATTTTAACTTATCTTAATGGAGCGGGTTAACGGGCCTAATGGTTATGATCCAATAACCATTAAGAGAATTAGTTCTCTATAAAAGAGGTCTTAATGGATAATTAAGCCCTAATCCAATCCAAAAACCCTAGCTTGCCCAACCCCTCTTCCTCTTGTTGGCGTCAACTCCATTGCCGCCCAACCCTTGAGCCACCACCGGCTCTTTGCCGGCATCCAAGCTTCAGCCGGTGATCCTCCGCGACCCTCCGTGATCTTCCTAGGCCTCGGTGAAAAGGTGAGCACTTGGCTTCCTTGTTTTGGCCACGCCTACTCCTCCACCAAGCTGTCCAGTTTTCTGACAGCTTCTTCTCCTTCGTCGGAGCATCGTTTGACGACGGTTAGAGCTCCGAAGCGATGGATAACTTACCGATTCGATCTCCGTAATACTCTGAGGTGGAGGACGGCGATTCGTCAATTGGTTGACGAATACCTCTCCGGAGAAGCGAGTTTTGAGAACTCGTATTAGGATCCGAATTTGGATTCGGATCGTGATCATCTCTCGATCACGCCGCTTCAACACGAGGCTAGTAACCCATACGAAGACGGCTCGTGCTTAGCGGTCATCCCGAGGAACTCGGCGTGGATACTGGATAGAGACGATTCTAGCGAGGATCATTCCGCTGATGCCGTTCCGCTACACGCCATATGAAAGGTATAACGAGATAAATTTCCTTTTATTGCAAATTTAAATTTACGGTTATGTCTACACTTGTTGTAATATGCATGCGTGTGTTGTGTGTGTTGTAATAAATGTAGATTTATTATTTTTATTGTTCATATGTTACTTAAACATGATCGAACACACACGCCGGTGCAAAACCCAATAAGGTATCAGAGCCCAGTGTTGTGTTTCACATAATCGTGAAAAATCATTTATGCGATAGTCATAATGTATTTCGAAATTTTCTAATTTTGGAAATTTAGAAGTATTTATGGAAATTTTTCAATTTTGGAAAGTCTAGAAGTATTTATGGAAATCTTCCACTTTTGGAAAGTTGGAAGTATTTATGGAAATTGATATTTTCCATAAATAAAATATTTGATTAGATTCTAAAATTTGTTTCCTAATTTAATCATGATTTGATTTGGGAAATCAAATCTTAAAATATTTTATTTCCATAAGTAGTTTTAATGATTTAGGAAATTGGTTTCCTAAATAGATTTTCCTTAATCAAATAATTCCATGAATAAAATATGTGATTAGATTTGGAAATTGGTTTCCTAATTTAATTATGATTTGATTTGGAGAATCAAATCTTAAACATATTTTATTTCCATAAATAGTTATGACATATAAGGAAATATATACATGACATAATTGTATGCCATGTAATTGCATTAGATGCATAACATTATGCCATGTCGTGACATGTAGATGTATGCCATGTATGCCATGCCATGTAGATAATAGTTATTTGCATGCAAAGAGGATGAGACATAAAAACCCTTAAACAATATTAAAGCCTACACCTTCCATTAATATGGTTAGAACCAGAGTTCCATTTCTTGTTTGGATTGTTGGACTCTCTCCAAGCCCGGCTCGAACCCGAACATGTTCAAACCATGGAATAGTTTAATACTAATATGGTAAGAGTCAGAGGTCAATCGTTAGCTTTGGTTGTTGGACTCTCTCCAAGCTGGGCTAATTGGTTGAATGCGCCTAACCATATTAAAACTATTTCCGATTAATGGGTTGGCTTTAACCTGGAGCATCGGCTTGTTGGACTCTCTCCAAGGTCGATGTAAAGGGAGGTGAAGTTGGGTGCTATGCATATGATGCATACTTGTTAATGTGTTAACAACCCGATGTATGTGTGAACATTCAATTAGTTGATAGCACATTGTGATAGTTGCATATACGTGATATGCAATCGGTATAGATGATACCTACCGTCATAGTTATGAATGGCTTGTTGGACTCTCTCCAAGGTTGTTCATAACTATGATGGATATCAGCCCATTCGGAGATGGACCTACGATCTCCCGAAGTGATTTTGGGGTTTTTGAAATTCAAAAAATGAATGGGATTTATAAATGTATATTGATGCATTTTAAAAATCATCTTTCTCATATATGCTCGTTTTGTATTTCTAAAATTGATCATGATGTCTTTGAATTATGCTCCATTTTGATTCAATAAATTGATCGGGCCGAGCTTCTTGGACTGGCTTAGAAGCTTGAGAATTGTTCTCAAGGTTGAAAAGCTTGCAAATGTCCTCGAAGCGCCTCTTCCCGCCCGTCCTAGTGACGATGCAACTCTGGACCAATTGTTGGCCTATCAGAAACTTGTGAGTGATTCTGAACAAATGAGTTGCATCATGCTAGCCGCGATGGAACCCGAGCTACGAAAGCAGCATGAGCATATGGATGCTCATATCGTAGTCCTTCATCTTTGTGAGTTGGTTGATGAGCAAGTGAGATTCGAAAGGTTCGAAGTCTCAAAGCTCCTCTTCACCTCTGAGATGCTAGAAGGTTCATCTGTGGTACTGCTCAATATGCTGAAGACTGTGGAGTCTTCTGAGAAGCATGAGCAGGGGACGGTGCTGTTAGTTGATTCCTCGAAGAAAGGTTCTAAGAGGAAGTCAAAGGAACAGCAGAAGGGAAAGAAGAGAAGGGCTAAAAAGGCAGAACCAGCTCAAAAGGGCACTTGCCATCATTATGGCAAGTAGGGCCATTTGCGAAGAAAGTGCAAGATTTATCTTGAGTCCGTGAAGAAGGATAAGGCATCGGATGCCCCATCTTCTTCAGAAATCTTCTTTATTGATTGTCATTCTATTTCCTCAGACACTTGGGTATTTGATACTGGGTGTGGCTCACATATATGTAATGACATACATGGGCTAAGGAATAGAAGAAGACTCGTCAAGGGAGAGTCAAATTTACGTGTTGGGAATGGAGCAACGGTTGCTGCACTCGCCATCGGAACGTATTTGTTGGAACTCCCTGTAGGACTTGTCTTAGAACTGGACAATTGCTTTTATGTTCCTTCGTTGATAAAGAACATCATTTCTATTTCTTGTTTAAATAGAAATGGGTACCATTTGACTTTTAGTAACAATTGTTGTTACATAACTTTGAATGGAGTTCTTTATGGATCGGAACTTTAAGCAATGGTGTTTATACGCTGACGATCCAAAGGATATTTTCAATATCGGGCGAGCAACAAGCGTGCTCGAAAAGATAATCAATTAGACTCTACATGTGGCATTGTCGTCTTGGCCATGTAAGCAAGAAACGCATGTCCGAATTACACCGATGTGGAATTCTGGAATCGTTTGAATATAATTCATACGATACATGCGAATCATGCTTAAAAGGCAAGATGACTAAGTTACCTTTTACAGGAAAAGGTGAACGAGTGGGCGAGTTGCTAGGTCTAATACATACTGATGTATGTGGACCTATGTCAACTCAAGCTTTAGGAGGCTATAGCTACTTCATTACCTTCACCGATGATCACTCATGGTTTGGGTATGTGTTCTTGATGAAACACAAGTCCAAGCCTTTGAAAGGTTCAAAGAATTCAGAAATGAAGTAGAGAAACAACATGACAAGAGTATTAAAATACTTGATCGGATCGAGGTGGTGAATACTTAAGTCAAGAGTTTCTTGATTATCTAAGAGACAATGGTATATTGTCTCAATGGACTCCGCCCTATACACCACAAAGATAATGGTGTATCCGAGAGGCGAATCGATCTTGTTGGACATGGTCGTCAATGATGAATCATGCGACTCTTCCCAAGTCCTTGGGGCTATGCACTCGCATACTGCTTACTTTGTTGTTAAATGTAATGCCTACCAAGGTAGTCTCAACTACTCCATATGAGATATGGAATAGTAAGAAACCTCATGTATCTTACTTGAAGATATGGGGTTGTCTCGCTTATGTGAAGCTGGATCAGACGACAAATTGGATGCTAAGTCTAATAATGTCTATTTATTGGATACCCTAAGGAAACAAGGGGTTACCAATTCTATCATCCTGTGGAACAAAAGGTGTTTGTTTCAAGGCATCTGGTTTCTAGAGAAAGAGTTTCTCTTGCAAGAAAATAAGTGGGAGTGTCGCGAGCTTGAGGAGGCTCGAGAGACTCAAATAGACATTGATGAGATACTGAAGCACAACATGACAACTCATAGTGATGAGCAATCGACCGACTTATTGTAACACCACATCTTCGTAGATCTGGTAGAACACGCAATATTCCTGAGAGATATTTGGATTTCTCTTAAGTGAATCTAACTACGTGTTACTCATTGTTGATGAGGAGCCACCCAGTTATTAAGAAGTACTGACAAGTTCATAAAGGGATAAGCGACTTGGTG
Source organism: Wurfbainia villosa (assembly GCA_025175895.1). Classification (NCBI taxonomy): domain Eukaryota; kingdom Viridiplantae; phylum Streptophyta; class Magnoliopsida; order Zingiberales; family Zingiberaceae; genus Wurfbainia; species Wurfbainia villosa. The sequence goes on from CM045996.1 coordinate 36,946,189, forward strand.
CCATGAAGTCAAAAATGGATTCCATGTATGAAAACCAAGTTTGGAAATTGGTTGACCAACCTGAAGGGATAAAGCCTAAAGGGTGCAAGTGGTTTTCAAGAAGAAAACCGATGGATGGTAATGTGATTACCTATAAGGTTAGATTGGTGGCGATAGGATATCGTCAAAAACAAGGTGTTGATTATGACGAAACCTATTCGCCTGTAGCTATGCTTAAATCCATTCGGATGCTCCTGGCCATAGCGGCTCATTATGATTATGAGATATGGCAGATGGATGTGAAAACAACTTTCCTTAATGGAAACCTGCTCGAGGACGTGTAAATGATACAACCTGAGGGTTTCACATCGGTTGATAAAACCAAGGTATGCAAATTGATGGTCCATTTATGGATTGAAGCAAGCATCCAGAGTCGAATATCCGCTTTGATGAGACAATCAAAAGTTTGATTTCACAAAATCCGCATTTAACCTTGTGTGTACAAGAAGGTTAGTGGGAGGCAATCATATTCTAGTATTGTATGTCGATGACATACTACTTATAGGAAACGATGTTTCAATCTTACAATGAAGGTTTGGTTATCCAAGACATTCTCCATGAAAGACGGGAGAAGCAACCTACATCCTCGGATTAAGATCTATAGAGATAGATCAAACGGTTGCTTGGTCTTTCGCAGCTACATATATAGACCGAAAAGCAAAGAGGTTTAGCATGTCAATCCAAGAAAGGTTTCCTACCCATCGTGCATGGGGTACACCTTCAAGTCTATGTGTCCGCGCACGTAAGACGAGAGGATTTGCATGAGTAAGATTCCCTATGCATCCGCAATAGGATCTATCATGTATGCTATGTTATGTACGAGGCCCGATGTATCGTATGCTCGAGTGTCACGAGCAGATACTCAATCCGATCCAGAATGGATCATTGGGTGTTAAGATGATCCTTAAGTACTTGAGAAGAACTAAGGATGTGTTCCTAATATATGGAGAAGGGACATGGTGATACGGGTATACGGATGCGATCCGCATGCATAAGGATGATTCCATGTCTCACCGGGTATGTATTCACCTTGAATGGAGGCGCAATAAGTTGGAAAGGTTCCAAGCTTGACACTATAGCGGATTCTACCGCCACTAAGGCGTAATACATTGCAGCAAAGGAAGCGGTTTGGATCAAGAAGTTCATCTTTGAACTTGATGTGGTCTCATCAATGATCCAAACATGTGCTTCGCCGCTATCATCTTATCAGAGAGATCATCAGTAGGAACGAAATACAAATCGAGAAAATTCCACCGAAAGGAACTTAGCGGATCCTTCACTAAGGCATTACCTCAAAATAAGTTTGAGGGTCATGTCTGAGCTTATATATTGGATACCGTAGATTGGCATTAGGCCAAGTGGGAGTCTTAGTAATATATGAGAGATGTCCTAAGGCAATCGCTTTATGTATGAACCATTTATATGATAAATGAAGATTCACTATTCGAGTATACATGTTTTATGTATGATTGATCTTAAACTCATTTATCAATGTCCACGATACGATTCACAAAGATGAGAGAATTTGTGATTGGATCACAACTAGTGAGTATCTCTACATGTGTAATTGTGATGTATCTAATTATCCCTAGTCGATGAATTGATGGATTCGACACCATCAATTCGAGACTAGCACGAGGTATACCCTTGGTGTATCCAAGCAGCTGATTCTCACTGGCTGGAGACATAGTGATGTCCGGAGTTAATCGTGGATGCTAGTTATGGTAACTAGTTCATTGGAGTGACCAGCCGTAAGACTTCATATGGTTCTCTGCATATATAGATATGTCAATGAAGTTCTTACCGTGGCTTAAGTGCGATGTTCCTTTGACTTGCGGTATTCAAGTCATCTTGATCATGGAGACTTATGCTTTGACATCTTAAGCAAACATCTCCGAGGAGATGTGGACCCGGATGATTGGGTATAATTCGAAGTGATCGAAGGTGTTTGAATAGCCTATAAAGGATTCACCACTCCTTGCGAGGAGATGTATACCCATGGCCTCTCGTCTGATTGTTACTAAAGTCTTTGGACAAAGCATTACATGTTTAGAGTAAGGTACTCTTCGATACATGTGGAGTAACTAGAATCCGTAGGACGAGGAAATGATACTTGGGCTAGGTGTGACGTAGTCAGCCTAGTGGGGACTGACACTATAGACCATGTCTTGATCCAAGTGGGTATAAGATGAGTGAAGGGAATGGGGCACGAATCATTCGAGTTACTGAAGGGTTTCCGAAATAGTTCTGGATCAACCGTTGATCTTTTCGGTTAATTGGGGATCATGATGTACTACTAGGTGCCACTCATGATCGTTCTATAATTAATGGTTAATTATAGACGACCAACATAAACCGAGAACCTATTTGGTCACATGTACAATGAGCATAATCCAAAAGATTTAAAACGAGCTTGAGAATGGGATTCTCAGACCGAGAGAAACTAGGTTTGGTTGGACCAAACATAAAGCGAGCATGAAATCATTTCAGTCGCAATGGAAGTGTGGATCGGCCGAGTCTTATGAAGACGTAATGGATAAACCAAAATGGTTTGGTTCTAATCCAATGGAGGAGAATAAACCAAAGGGTTTGGTTTATTTTAAACGAATGAACCAAAAGTTGGTTCGGTTCATTTTAACTTAAAATAAACCATCATGGTTTGGTTTATTTTAACTTATCTTAATGGAGCGGGTTAACGGGCCTAATGGTTATGATCCAATAACCATTAAGAGAATTAGTTCTCTATAAAAGAGGGCTTAATGGATAATTAAGCCCTAATCAAAACCCTAGCTTGGCCGCCCAACCCCTCTTCCTCTTGTTGGCGTCAACTCCATTGCCGCCCAACCCTTGAGCCACCGACCAGCTCTTTGCCGGCATCCAAGCTTCAGCCGGTGATCCTCCGGCGACCCTCCGGTGATCTTCCTAGGCCTCGGTGAAAAGGTGAGCACTTGGCTTCCTTGTTTTGGCCGGCGCCTACTCCTCCACCAAGCTGTCCAGTTTTCTGGACAGCTTCTTCTCCTCTCGTCGGAGCGTCGTTTGGACGACGGTTAGAGCTCCGACAGCGGATAACTTACCAGGGATTCGATCTCCGGTAATCCTCTGAGGTGGAGGACGAAGGATTCATCAATTGGTTGACGAATACCTCTCCGGAGAAGCGAGTTTTGAGAACTCGTATTTGGATCCGAATTTGGATTCGGATCGTGATCATCTCTCGATCACGTCGTCTTCAACACGAGGCTAGTAACCCGTACGAAGACGAAGCTCGTGGCTTAGCGAAGTCATCCCGAGGAACTCGGCGTGGATACGGATAGAGACGATTCTAGCGAGGATCGTTCCGGTTGATGCCGTTCCCGCTACACACCATACGAAAGGTATAACGTAGATAAATTTCCTTTTATTGCAAATTTAAATTTACGGTTATGTCTACACTTGTTGTAATATGCATGCGTGTGTTGTGTGTGTTGTAATAAATGTAGATTTATTATTTTTATTGCTTCCGCTGTGTTCATGTTTACGAAACATGATCGAACATACACACGCCGCGGTACCGGAAACCCAACACGAACCCTAGTTGACTCACGATAGTCGACTGGTAATAACCCCAGTTGACTGATACAAGTTAACTCGACTGCCAAGTGCCAAAACACTTGACCAGTTGACTGGTCCAAAGCCCCAGTCAACTGATAACCTCAAACATGAGGTTTACCCCAAGTATGATGCCCTCATACTTGTTAGACCACTCTTAGCCTAGACCTAAGCCTTCTAGCGACCTCCATTAGCCTCATGCCTATCGGATCTCTCCAAGTCATCTATGACTTGTTCATCCATACGCTAGCCTTCAGGTGCTTCCATCAGCTATTATCATGCTAAGTCGGTCTATACCGCCAAGGTACATTTGGGCTTACACTGCCAAGACTTCTGCTTGAACTTTACACCGCCAAACCATTAGACTTATGCTGCTAAGACTCTCGCTTGGACTTTATGCTGCCAATATCAAACCCCTTAAACTTTCCTTGCCAACCCATGTTGGACTTTCCAATTGCCAAGACTCAAGCTTGGACTTTTCCCTTGCCAAGACCCATGCTTGGACTTTCCTTGCCAACCCATGTTGGACTTTCCATTTGCCAAGACTCAAGCTTGTACTTTCCCATGACAATCACATTGTCATACATTTTGTCGAACATCAAAACATTGCTCGAGTCAAACTCAATTCTGTTCAATCATGACCTGGGTCGATTGCACCAATAGACCTAAGCCTTCAAGCTATTTCCATCAGCCTCACCCTCAAGTTGAGTCCACGACTTCTCACCCTTTGTGCTAGCCTTCAAGTACTTCCTTCAACATTGTCATGCTAATGGGTCTTTCTTTGCAAAGAGGTCGCACCTCCGAGACTTACGCTACCAAGACTATACACTTGGACTTACATGACCAAGACTACACACTTGAACTTTCTTTTGTCAAGTATCCATTTGGACTTTTCCTTGCCAAGACTATACACTTGGACTTTCCCTTTGCCAAGTCTTCATACTTAGATTTTCCCTTGCCAAGTCTCCATACTTGGATTTTTCCTTACTAAATATCTATACTTAGACTTTCACTCAAGTCTTACTCGAGCTTGGTCAACCTTGACCTGAGGTTGATTGTTCCAACAATTTCCTCCTAACAATCTCCCTCATATGACCTTGGATGTCCCAAATCATCCACTAGTCATACTATCATATATATTGTCAAACATCAAAATACTACTCAAGTCTCACATAAGCTTGGTCAACATTGACCTGAGGTTGATTGTACTAACAATACTCTCCCCCTTACCATACATCAAAAAATGAGAAAGTATGTTTTTAAAGAACTTGAAAATATTTACTAGGTTAATAGCTGACAATCATGTAGATAAGCAAGTAATACACTTGAATTAAAGATAAGCAATGTGAAATGCATGATTTTTTGACATTTGATAAATTCTAAGTCTCCAAGCATGGAAACTAGCATTAACCTCTCCCTTGGATTTAGATCATCACCATTGTGGTGCTAATTTTAAAAATCAAAATCACTTTGATGTTGAGTCATATTTAATCACATCAAATGATTTTATCATGCATAGTTATTATATTATAAAATACTCATCTAAAAATTATTCTTAAAATAAATGTCTAATTCTTTTCTTTGACTCAAATGATATAGATGAATCATAAATCTAGTTAGAGTTAGTCATCATAGTGATCAATTTTGATTTATACCCCTTTGGTTCATGTTGATGTATTTGTCTACATCTAGAACCTGAAGTGTAGTTCTAATATCTCACATCCATCTTTGTGGCTCAATATGCAAATAGTTCAATCTAGGTATTTGTAAGATGAAAAGACTTCCTAGATCTATAGGTTCATGAAATCTAAGGTTAACCTAAGCTAGTTCCATTTTTTTTTTTTTGCATATTATAGAAATAATAGAATGATGATAAAAATAGAATTTCACATGTGATAGAAAATAAGTCTTATTCTACAAAACACATTCATAACATTAAGTAAGCATGCTAAATCAAGTAACTAATTTAACATGAGTCAAACATAAAGATACGTCAAAAGTCAAATGCCACTATAGAAAGTGAATACACAGTGTTATTACATAAATCCCAATTTGATGAGGGAGGTGGAGGAGGATAACATATGCTCCAAGATCTGAGCATCTCCATCATCTCTAAGTGATGAATCTAGTGCAACTCTATCATGGCATGTTGCTGCTCCTCTATCCTTTAGAATCCTCTAGCCATCATCTCCTCAAGTCTGGAGACTCTATACTCTAATGTAGGTGCAGCTAGAGGAGGAGGAAATTGAGAAAAATCCGTAATGCCAAAATCTGACATCTCCTCGTCCTCGACTAGTGGAGGCTTAGGCTAGGCCCCTCGTTTCCATGACAGAACATTGTTACTATCTACCTCTATCTTCACTAGTTATAACTGGATATGCCCTATCATGTCGAACTTGGTACGACATTTGATATTATCTGAGATAATGTCAAACTCTAATATAGCTAATAATAAAGTCAAAATATGATAGTAGAGCATATGTGCCCTACTGCTAGTGATGATGCTAGAATAGTAGATAATGAAATAAAACATATGCAAACTAATATCTACATCTAATCTATGATAAAAAGTATAAAGTAAAAATGAATGAAAGGGGTGCATCATAGTGATATCCCTAGTGCTAAGTGGTAGAATGCAAGTCACTAAGATTTTGTAAAAGACATAGTCCTGTACTCTAAGTCTAGTGGAGATAAACTGGCTAACTGCGGGTGTCTTTTTCTCCCCAAATAAATATGAATATATTGCATCTAATATGATATGGGAGTATGGATCATCAAATGGTAAGTCCCTAGGTAGAAAACATAAAAATATGCATGATAAATATCTAAGTCCTAGATGGTCCCCCAGTGCCTCAAGAGTGAGTATGATATCTCTGCCACTAACTTTAGTAGAGTATGTGAGGTCATCGATCTTAATTAAGTTATTGTAAAATTCAAAAAAAATCCAATGTTATCCGAACTAGTATAATAAACTAAATTATCTAGATCATAATAATTGATGACCTCTATAGTAGATAAACATGATCTCATGAAAAATGTCCTACTGAGATATCTAGTATGCATAGGCAAAAATGTGGTAGCCATGAATCTAAGTCTAAGTTCCTTTGTTTGGAACCTAATGTCTAAGCTAGGTAAACTAGAGGGGTCAACATCAAGTGTCTTTATCTTAATTCTATAGATAACAGTTAATATGACATAAATATTTAAAAATAAAATTAATTTAAAAAGCATTGAGATTAGGGCATTTCCTAGGCATTGTTAGTAATTTGTAAAGGAAATGGTGGTCTAGGATGATTATGAAAAAACCAAGGCAAATGCAAGATGATTTTGGAAGAGGAGAAAGTGTATGGGGTGGCTATGCTTTCGACCCCTTTATACAAAACTACTCAAGGTGCCTGAAAGTGTTCCAAGCGCCAGGACTAGTCATCAGTATGTCGCATGTTAGACACTCCATGCACCTAGAAAGGTTCCAAGCACTTGGAGTCATGTGAATCACTGCCATAATTTTTTTTTACTAAGAAGGTGCCTGAATAGGATCCGATCGTCCAAATTGGTCAAGCGGCGCTTGGATATGTTTCAAGCATCTAGAATAGTGAGACCACAAAAATATAAAGTTTTAAAAACTATTATACACTTAATTTTTGAAAGATATTTAAACATAAAATATTTCATAAAGATTTTTTAAAATAATTTTGAAACACACTTTTCAAAATAATTTTAAAAGAAATAATTTCCAACATAATTTATTCTAGGCTCCCCTAATATATTGCAAGATACAATTTTTTGTAGAATATTATTTTAATTGATTTTATTCATCTCACTTAATCTAAGTTTTCAATACAATGTAATTTTATGGGTTATGTAAGATGATTTTTCAATTTTACTTGATTATTTTAATATCCATTTAGAAAAGACGTTTGGCCTTGGATTAGATTAAAGTTTAGCTTTGGATTATTTAAGTACTCATTTCTTAAACCAACTTTTAGGTTGTGGCAAGACACAAGGACTTTCTTTAATCAGAACAACAAGCACTTCTTTAGACCAACTTAATGCAAAATTTTTGTCCAACTAGTTTAGAATTAGGTGGGTTAGATTCGACTAGTTCCACTTAACTCGGTGCACCAGGTATGATACTCCTTATCCAGTCTAAACATGTACTTCGTTGAACTTCCTCAACGTACTATTAGCTCATCTAGTTCTAATACTATGTTGTCAAGATCAACTTATCTTTTGTCCTATCTAGCCATTCTAATCTAAGCATTAAATGAACAAGCATGTGAATCAATTTATTAGGTCCCCCTAAATCACATCTTTGATAGGTCTTATATACATAGTGGACTTGACTTTGGGGATTTAATATTGGTTAGGTCCTACTTTGTTAATTAGACATGCTTTTGGGACTCATGTTTGGACTTGTTTTCTAACATTTTGATTAAGCAAAGACATGTAAAATCTATTTGTTGCTTTTGTTTTATATCCAAGTCTGGATTTATTATAAATAGTTCGTTGAGATCCAAGTATCATATTCAAATACTTGGAGCCTAAGGTGAACCTTTCCAATGTACCCTTGAGTCCCTCAACTTGACCTTTCAATAGGGAATTTTCTTCCTCAAGTTTTACAACTTGAGTTGAGTTTCCTTCTTGAACTTGGTTAGTTGAGGGATTAAGGTCGATTCATTCCTTAAGGTCTTTGGCTTCCTTAAGAAGAAACATAACATGATCCTCAGACTTGACTAGTTTCCTAGTTAAATATATTATGATATTATACAATTTATCTTTTATGAGAGAAATTATCTCATCTTCTTGGTCGTCTGAACCGAATACGGTTCCATGGCTCAACTCAAACTCAGATTTGATTCCTTAGCTAGATTCGAACTCAGACTCCAACTCGATTATGTCCTCCTTTTCCATTAGAGCCATGAAACTCATTTGCTTTGGTTCCTCCATGTCCGACTCTTCTAAAGATGACTCATCCCAAGTGGCCTTATGTGCCTTCTTTCTTCTTGGTTTCTTGGATTTGTCCTCTTTTATGTTTGGACATTCAAACTTGTAGTGCCCCTTTGCATTCCATCTGTAGCAAGTAACCTTCGATTTTGATTTGTCTGGTTTGTGTTAAATCATCTTTTTGAGATTTATTTTGGTAAACTTCTATTAGTGCAGGGGCACCAAATAATCAAATCTGGATTTTGATGATGGTAAAGGTTCAAAGCTAAGTCATCTTGTGATTTGATATTGTGTGTTAAGTTTGCATAACATAATAGATTAAATCCCTAGTAGGTTTGTTGACCCTGACTAGGTTGGTTAAAGCCCTAGTAGGTCTTCTAAACCTGACTAGGCAAAGAAGTCTCGGTGGATCAACGAAGTCTGAACATTGAAGAAAATCTTGGTGGTCAAGGATCAGACTCCGATTTTCTCCAATGGAGAACATGTGAGAAAGTACAAATAGATCGAAGGACTAAGGGGTTGGCAAAGGAAGGTAAAAACCTTGTATAGAATGATTATTCTGGATAAAAGAACTAGTAAGGTCGCGTCCTCGGTACAGGGACAACCTTATATGTTTATCCGACTAAGGATTCTAGAAGATATCGAAGTCGAGATTGGACAATTTTAGTACTGTCATTACTATCCATTATAAATTATTTATGTTGTGCTAATTATGTGGTGAAGGTACTGTTCAGGCAATTGGATGGAATCTAGTTGACTAGGTTTCCAGGAACCTAGAAGAAATCCAAGCAACCAAAAGCCAAGTACAGTGATGGCGTGGCAGACAACTGGAATAGGACATGTTGGGATTTTGAGATGCACACACAGCGAAATAATAATAAAATTTTGTCTACATCCCAAATATCCAAAGCCAGATCATAAGTGTTTGGCATAATCATAAGAAAGAATTTAGAAACATTGTACCTTTCGTGATGTAATGAATCAGAAGAAGCTAACTAGCAAGACTCACAAGCCTTACCTCTACAAGTATCTAAGTCAAAGTCTCTTCAAGATAACTTCTCAAGCCACAAGTTATTATCTCCAATTGGTGTTAGCCAATCGAGGAGATAGATCTGAGAGAGAGCAAGAAGATGACACACTAAAAACCCTTTTGTCTTTCTTTCATCAAGAGATCCATTTATATATCTCTTGATTAGGGCATGAAGGGAGCATCAAATATACCAAAATTATGGCAAGAAACCCCACGAAAAAACCTAACATGACCTAATTAACTTCAGTGCCACAATCCACGGTTGTGAAGGGCTCCATGGCCTGGCCGTGGAGCTCTCTACCACAGTCATGTCAGCTCAGACATGGTCATGTTGGCTGATCGTGTTGGTTTAGCACCCTCATATCATCTTGGCAGAGTGTGACACAGTCATGCCAGCTCCAACACGACCATGGTAGGCTCTGTTGCACCCATTTTGTCTCATCAGAGAGTGGCACGACTGTGTTATGCTCCAACACAGTCATATCGGGTTCTACAACCCTCATTTTTTCTCGACAGAGAGTGGCACGACTATGATATATCCTAGCATAGTCGTGGTAGGCTCTGCCACCATTTCATGCCCTTTTAGCCTGATTTAATGAGATATAGTCTCTCTTTTTGAGAATCTCATTCTCAAACTTGTTTTACATCTCTCAAGAAATCATATTGCATGTGAACCAATGGATTCTTAGTTATGTTAGTCATTCATAATTAACCATTAATTATAAATATATCATGAATGACACCTAGCAGTGCATCTTGACCCTCAATTAACCAAAAAGTCAAGGTTGACTTCAGAACTTTTTTGAACCCTTCAGCAGCTACATTTATCAGTGCTTCAGTTCCTTTCACTCATCTTATATCCACTTGGTTCATGACATAGTCTTTGTGTCATTCCCCACTAGGTTGACTACATCATACCTAGTCCAAGTATAGTTCCTTGTCCTGTGGATTTAAATTACTCAAGACATGTCCAAGAAGATCATCTTCTTGACGTGTTTGCTTTATCCAAAGACTTTTCAGTAATAATTCTGACAAGAGACCATAGGATATACATCTCCTTTAATAGGAGTGGTTAATCCTCTGTGGACTATTCAAATACCTTCAGACACTTTAGCTTCTACCCCAATCATCCCAGAATTACACCTCCATGGAGATGATTGTTAAGATGTCAAAGTTTAAGTCTCCATGACCAAGATGACTTAAATACCTCAAGTCTAAGGAAACTTGCGCTCGAGTTGCAATGTGATCTTCATTGATATATATAACCATATGAAATCTCATAGCAAGTCATATTCAATGAACTTGTTACTTTTAACTAGCATCCATATGTTAACTCTCAACATCCCTATGTTTCCAATTAGTGAGAATCAAATACTTCAATAAACCAAGGAGTATAACATGTGCTAGCCTCACAGAATTGATGATGTCAATTCTCATCAATTCAACGATTAGGAAAGATTTTAATACATATATAATTTCACATGATAAGATACTCACTAATTGTGATTCAATCATAATTTCTCTCATGTTATGTATTGGATTGTGGACTTCAATAAATTAGTTTTAAGATCAAATCAGATACATAGTGAGTATTATTAATCAAACATCTAAGGCCATGTTAAAAGTGATTGCCTTATGATATCTCTCAAATATAATATACTCTCACTTAGCTTATAGCCAATCATCTTGGTATCTCATACCAAAAACATCTATATGCCTCTCAAACTTTTCTTGGAGAAGAGGCTTTGTTAAAGGATATGCTAGATTTCTTTCGATGGATTTTTTTTTTCAATTTATATATCTCTCCTATCGATGATCTCTCTCATCAAGTGATAATGATGAAGTATATGTTTGGATTGCTGATAAGACCTTGATTCCTTAGCTTGTGTAATGGCTCCATTGTTGTCACAGTACGTTGGTAATGCTTTAACAATGCTCAAAACTACTTTAAGTTCAATGATAAACTTCTTGATCCAAATGGCCTTGGTTGCTTCAAAAGCCGTAATGTAATATGCCTTAGTGGTAGAATCATCAACGATCTCATGTTTAAAATTTTTCTAACTCACTGCACCTCCATTTAAAGTGAAAATGTATCCAGGATGAAATTTGGAGTCATTTTTATCTGTTTGGAAGCTGGCATCAATATACCCGTGTATTACAATATCATCTCTTCAATATACCAAGAACAAATCCTTAGTTCTTCTCAAGTACTTAAGGATTACCTTGACATTCATCCAATGATCCATACCTCAATCCTGTTGAGGATTCGGTGACCACTAGAGGGGGGGTGAATAGCGCACTTCGATATGTCGATAAAATTTGTTCTCATTTGATCGTCTATAATCTTGTTAGCACAGCGGAATGATAATAACAAATATAAACAACAAGATACACAACCACAACGCGAGATATAACGTGGTTCGGAATCGAATGGTTCCTACTCCACGGATCGAGCTCAAACGAGCTCTAGTGATGCGCACACACACCACTAATAACAATATCTCCTTCTCAACACAAGTCAGAGGTGGAGAAACCTCTTACAACAATTCTTACAACAATAAGAAGTAAATGCAAGCTAATACAAGTAAACTACACAAATACAAGTAAAAAAAACTTTACACAATGTGAACTTGAGAGCTTGCTTTTGGTTGCTTGAAGAGTAGCCTTGGAGACCCTGAATCACACCAGCAATTCGCCCCAAAAGCTCCCAAAGAACCATACTCAAAATCTCCTCCATGAGCTCCTTTTAAAGCTGCTGCATGGGCTAGATTTTGCCTATCAGTCGACTAATGACACTGTTACTGTGAGACAACAGCTACATCCACGTTGGAAAAATCCAATGGATAGGACATTAGTCGACTGATCATGTCCATCAGTCGATTGATCAAGCCTTCACTCGACTGCTAACCCCAGCAGTCGAGTCTGACTCCATTATGTGCCAGAAATACCTAGCACCAGTCAATTGATCACAAGATCAGTCGACTGCTCAGTCCAGCAGTTGATTTTCCACCTCTGGTTGTTGACTGCTAGGGCACTCCCCGCAGTCAAACCCTAGTTGACTCACACCAGTCGACTGCCACATGGTACCAGTCGACTGATATACCTCAAACATGAGGTTTTAACCCAAGTATGGTTCCCCCATACCTGCTAGACCACCCTTAGCCTAGATCGAAGCCTTCTAGCTACCTCCGTCAGCCTCACGCCTATCAGATCCCTCCAGATCATCCATGACTTGTTCATCCATATGCTAGCCTTCAAGTGCTTCCATCGGCTATGTCATGCTAACAGTGTCTACACTGCCAAGGCACATTGGACTTACGCTGCCAAGACTCCGCTTAGACTTTACGCCACCAACCATTGGACTTATGCTGCCAAGACTTCACCCTTGGACTTTACGCCACCAATATCAAACCCCTTGGACTTTTCAAATGCCAAGTACTCACGACTTGGACTTTCACAGGCAAGACTACACCCTTGGACTTTACTTGCCAACCCATGTTGGACTTCCATGCCAAGACCCATGCTTGGACTTTACATGCCAAGTACTCAAGACTTGGACTTTCCATTACATGATCAACTCCAGTCAACCATCAAAATCCCCCTCGAGTCAATCTCAAGTCTGGCCAATCATGACCCGGGTCGATTGCACCAACAATCTCTCCAAAATATTATCAGACATCAATGTCAAACCTTCATGTCAAACATCAAAGCATCACTCGAGTCAAACTCGAGTCCAGTCAAATCCTGACCTGGGCCGATTGCACCAACAATCTCTCCATTTTTGATGTTTAACAAAAACACATACCTTTGAGTTAGAACACTAACTAAAATCTTCTTACCAATTATCCCAAATTGGTAATCCCATAAATTCTTTCAAACATTCTCCCCCTTTCTGACTAACATCAAAAAGGTTCTCTCCAAGGAGGTTAATGTCTCATGTCCCAATGATATCTTACAATCTCCCCCTTGGTCCAAAAATACCTAGGATGCCTACAATCTTCCTAGTGATAAGTCTCATATCACTCAAGAGAAGCAATCCTACAAACTCTCCCAATTTCCAAATTGGGTATCTCAAAATTCCTATTTCCTCCTTATGAGGAAAAATACCATCCATCATCCCATGATGGATACCTCCCCCTAAAGGCTTGCTCCCCCTTGACCATTGCACCAATAATGTCCTTGGGAAGTCTCTAAGCCAATAGGAACTCTAAACCATCAAAAATAAGGTTCAAAGTTCAACATTGAACTTTCCAACCCCTTAAATTTGATACATCACCCTAACAACTCTCCTAATCCATATCCAATGGATTTTCACCCTTTATAATGCTTCCCAAAGCATATCCTAGGGTTAGGAGTGGTTAGGGAACTTTACCATAGTTGAAAATGGGCTAAACAACCGTGTTTTTCCCGAAATCAGCTTGGCAGTTGACTCTATCAGAGATTAGTCGACTGTCGTGCCAATCAGTCGACTGATAACTGAAAAATCAGAATTTCAGTTATTAGAAATGAAATTCAAAAAAGTGTAAGTAATTCTACGTATATTGAAAAATCATGAAAATTCATACGTATATTACTTATGACCAATACAATGGGTGAAAATGGTTAGAAAAATATTTTACCCATAAAATATCGAAATCGATACAAAGTTCAAAAGTGAAGAAAAACTTCAATGTTTTAGCTCACTTTATATCAACTTCATCAATGGTGATTGCTATCAAAAGATAGACTTCACCAAGGTTTTCTAAAATGATTTTAAAATATTTTTGAAAGCTTATATTAGATTATATTCCTTGGGCTTAATATACATGACTTGTACACTAACTTTCCCAATGATCCACAATTAAGATAAGATGAGTTTTAGTTCATCTAGATGCAAAAGCTATGCACCTTGAACTTAATGTTGGTGCAGCAGGCACCTAAGTCGAACCTGAGTTTTGATTATAGCAAACGATACAAAGTTAAGATCATATCGTTTTCTCATGAGCTGAATCGAGTGTGCAGAAGATTGCTATAGCTGGAGCTGAAGGCTAGCGACACCCGGAGGAAGCCGCGGTGGTCGGGCGACACTTGAGTGACTTCGGAGGGAGCCGAAGGAATCAAGTGGAAGGCCGGAAGCAAAAGCGACACGTAAGTATCGAGGTAAGCTCGTGTGTGCGAGCGTAAGTGAGGTCGTATCCTTGTTACAGGGAAAGACTTAAACGTAGATCCGACCCAAGACATCTCATAGGTGGTCTAGGTCGAGATTGGACGGTCGACGACCGTCAAAATAATGTTTTCTTGAAGCTAACATTGCCTTGCAGCCAACATCAGTCGACTGCAAACCTGAAGGACTCGACTGCCGTCCATCAGTCAAGTGACTACGGCTAGCACTCGATCGATCGCCGGCCGATCGGTGATGGCCATCCCGATCATTCTTGGTCAAAGGATTAGCCTCGAAGAGTCAAGGTTTATCACCAAGTTTCAAGGGGAGTTGTGCTCAAATTTGATTGGCTAGGGTTCCTCTCGAAAAGGGGCTCAAAGGCTATAAAAGGAAGGCCAAATCTAGGGTTTCATCAACAATTCTAAGTGCTCAAAAGCCTCCGTTACGCTGCAACTCTCCGACAACTCTACAACAACGAAGTGCTGCCAACAACCATAGCTTAAAGTTTCTTTTGTTTAGTTGTTGGTATAATCTTAATTTGTTATTTCTTTCAATATTACAATTCTTTTCAATCGAGGTTTTTCATTTCATTTTACTTTAATAGAAGAGAGGGTTTGTCTCTCTATCTTTTTGCTTCGAAGGCTTTTGTAATTGTAAAACTCCTACCTCCAACGAGGAGGAGTGTTTTAGTGAATTGCCCTCCGTACACGGTCTAGGACCGTTAGGGCCTTGGAGTAGTAGCCGAAGGCTACGAACCAAGTAAAAAAACTATTTGTCTCATTTAGGTTTTATTTACATTTCTACTGCGTTTAATTGTCTATCGAACGTTTTAAAAGAAAAGTTTTTATCGCTATTCACCCCCCCCTCTAGCGATCCGCTTCGATCAAACAATTGGTATCAGAGCCGGGGGTTGCTAAGATTTGGTGAAACCACAAATCTAGCCATTTTTACAGATTTATTGTTCTTTTAATTCTGTTTATTTCTATTTATTTCGCTTTGTTATATTTTCTCCCGCACTACTAATCCAAGACGCAAGTCTTGGTACTCTTCTTTGTGTTTTTGTCGTTGCTAGTTTCTTCGTCTTCGTCTCCTTGTGTCTTTTGTTCTAATGGCCCATCTCGAGGGTTTTAGCACCGTCCGACCTCTGTTTTACAACGGAGATGACTTCCGTTATTGGAAGGGTCGGATGGAATGCTTTCTCAAAACCCAAATCGAGATGTGGATCATAATCCAAACGGGTTTCACACTTCCGACTAATGAAGTGGGTGACTCCTTGGATTATGATCAATGGACCATTGCGACAAAACGACAAGTCGAAGCCAACGCCAAGGCAACACAAATCCTCCAATGTGGCCTATCCAAGGAGGAGCTAAATCACGTCGGCCCCTTCATAAGCACAAAGGATCTTTGGACAAAACTAATCGAGTTACACGAAGGATCGGATCAAGCTAAGGTTTGCAAATGCGATTTGTTGTTCAATAAATTGTACACACTAAAAATGCAGGAACACGAGTCCGCGACGCAACTCCACGCCCGTGTCCAAGACATAGTCAACAACCTACACGCAATCGGGCAAAAGGTCAAAAACTGCGACCTTATAAGGTATGTTCTAAACTCGTTTCCGAGGACTACCTTGTGGGCATCCATGGTCGATGCCTACAAGGTCTCCAAGGATCTTTCTAAAATTAGGTTAGATGAACTCTTTTCCGATTTCGAACTACATGAGCAGTCCAACTCGGAACCCGAGAGGGGTATAGCCTTATTTGTAGGTTCAAAGAAGAAAATCGCAAGCAAGCCACCACCAACCGAGGAGGAAGACGAGTCCGAAGAAGAAGTTGACCCGGAATTGACTGCCGAACTAATGAACCTAGCTCGAAGGATAGCCAAGGGACGAAAGCGAACCACGACTCGACCCAACCAAGGTAAGCCTAAAAGTTCTAATATTAGGTGTTATGAGTGTAATAGGTTCGGACATATCAAGTTCGAGTGCCCCAAGCTCAACCACCGAGCACCTAAGCACAAGAAGGCCCTCAACGTGACATGGGAAGAAGCGTCATCCGAAGAAGACGAAGACCACATCTTCATGGCGAAATCGATTGAGTCAGACACGGAGACCGAACCTGAACTTGAGTCAGAACCTGAGGATGACTCGGACTACGAAGCTATCTTCAAGTCAAGCCACGGATACGCATCCGGTTCAAAAGATACCCTTAAAGTAAGTCAAACTTTATTTAATACTTTACAAAATACGGTTAGGTTTTTGTCTAGGAAATTAGTTAAATCCGAGTCCAAGGTCGAGACCCTGGTTGAGGAGGTCAAACTCCTCAAACACAAGGTCTCCCTAACCTCTTCGACTAGTCGAGTTCAAGAGAAGGACTCAACTCGGGTTGAAAAACTCGAAGTTGAGAACTCACTCTTGAAAAGTCGAAGATCTTAGGAACACGTTGGAAAGGTTCACTTCGGGATCCAAAGGACTTGACCTCCTACTTGGATCTCAAAGGGCCGTGTACAACAAGGCTGGACTAGGGTTTAACTCAAACACGACTAATAGGTCGTATATGTCGATTGTAAGTCGACATAGGAAACATGTCCAAGCATGGGTCCCTAAGAACCTTTTGATTTCAACTCTAGGATCCAACCCGTACTGGATTCCCAAGGACCAAATCCACTATGTGGATAAACCGAACCGATTCAACCGTCTAGGGGGAGCCAGTACAAAACATGTTTGTGCTTTAACTTAGAAATTGCATGCTTTAACTTAGAAAGTTTGTGCTTTAACTTAGAAATTGCATGTTTTAACTTAGAAAGTTTGTGCTTTAACTTAGAAATTGCATGCTTTAACTTAGAAAGTTTGTGCTTTAAAACTTGTGAACTCACTTAGAACATAAACATAACCAACTAAAATTCTTCGAAAAGATTGAGCCTCGGGGAGCCTCTTTTCAAAAACATAACCAACTAAAATTCTTCGAAAAGATTGAGCCTCGGGGAGCCTCTTTTCAAAAATAACCAGTTAGACTAGGAAATAATCTTAGGTGAGTCAAGTCATCATTTTCTTGAACATGGCTTTGTCTAAAGAAGTGGTCGATGATCCGATAAAAGAAGGCCCCTATGCCTCGCCACGACCTGGAAGCCATGATCTTGAAAGGTAAACTTGATAAGCCTAGGGTCAAATCCAAATCTAACATAAAATTACTTGAACCTAAATCCACTTAATCAACTTAATTGGAAGTCATCTCAAAAAAAAAAAATTATCTAACATCCAATCCAACCACCTTGTGTGTAGGATCAATGGATGTTGGATAACGGTTGCTCTCGACACATGACCGGGGATCAACTCAAATTCACGAAGCTTCGATTCAAACGACAAGGATCGGTAGCCTTTGGGAATAACGACAAGCTCAAAATCATCGGATCAGGTGATATCGAGCTTAACTCGAATTTTGTTATTAAAAATGTATTACTTGTAGAGAATTTTGAATATAACCTGCTTAGCGTAAGCCAATTATGTGACAATAACTATAAGGTCGTATTTTTAGAAAATGAATGTGTAATTAAAACAAATAAAATAGCTAAAACCATACTCAAAGGAACTAGGAAAAATAACATTTATACAATTAACTTAATCAATTCCTCAGCCAAATGTCTTATGACACAGGAAGAGGAATCATGGTTGTGGCACCGACGACTCGGTCACTCGCACCCAAGACTCGTCCACAAGATGAGTCAGAGTGGCTTAGTCAGAGGCTTACCCAACCTCAACAATTTGGTTAATAAAATTTGTAATGCTTGTCAACAAGGAAAACAACCTAGGACACAACACAAGTTAACTAACCAAGAACGAACCTCAAGTGTACTTGAGCTCCTGCATATGGATCTATTCGATTCACATGGAGCCAAGTCACTCAATAGAAGTCAATATTGCTTAGTCAAAATTGACGACTACTCCAGGTTTACCTGGGTTAGGTTCATCAAACATAAAAATGATACCCTAGATCAATTAATCAATCTATTCAAATTAATCGAGAATCAAAAAGACCTTAAGGTTAAAAGACTTAGAAGCGATCATGGTGGTGAATTCGAAAATCAAAGGTTCACCAACTTCTGTAACTTAAATGGATACCACCATGAATTCTCTTGCCCTAGGACCCCTCAACAAAATGGCCTAGTGGAGCGGAAAAATTGAACTCTACAAGAAGCCGCTAGGACCATGTTGAACGAATATGACCTACCTGATAGGTTTTGGGCAGAAGCTATTAGCATGGCTTGCTATGTCCAGAATAGGATCCTTATGGTAAAAAGGCACCTTAAGACCTCGTACGAAATTTATCACGATAAAATACCTAACATCAAGTACTTTAGGGTATTTGGGTGTAAGGTACATATCCTAAACACTAAGGATTACCTAGGGAAATTTACATCCAAAACCACGACCGGAATCTTTCTAGGATACTCGACTACAAGTCGAGCTTATAGAGTATATAACCACGACACCCTTAGAGTCGAGGAGACTATCAATGTAGTATTTGATGAAGTACCCGAACCTACAAAACCCTTAATGACCCCAAGTGTTGAGCCCACTGATACCAAACTCATCTCCGACCACGAGAGATCGAGTCTAATCCACATCAACCAACTTCTCTTGTCGACCAAGTGACAAGTGATCCGAGTCAAACTAGTGTTCAACCAAGTCACCCCATTGATCAAGCATTAGGTGACACAAACCCAACCCAATCTAGGATTCAGACTAACCACCCTATCGATCAAGTGATAGGAGATCCTAATCTAGGAGTTTGAACTAGAGCATCCTATAGGAACCTTAGTCAAATTTCCTTAATTTCAAAAATAGAACCCAAATCAATTGAACAAGCTCTTCTTGATCCCGATTGGATTATTGCAATGCAAGAAGAGCTAGCTCAATTTACTAGGAATGAAGTGTGGGAATTAGTACCACCACCTAAAGATAAAACGATAATTGGAACAAGGTGGGTGTTTCGAAATAAGCTTGATGATAAAGGTGAAGTAGTTAGAAACAAGGCTAGGTTAGTCGCCAAAGGGTTTAGTCAAGTCAAAGGCTTAGATTACGACGAAACCTATGCCCCAGTAGCTAGACTCGAATCCATTCGAATGTTGCTAGCTTATGCCACACATCGAGGATTTAAGCTGTTTCAAATGGATGTTAAGTCAACATTCCTAAATGGATACATTAAAGAAGAAGTTTATGTTAGCCAACCCCCCGGATTCGAAAATCTAGATAAACCCGACCATGTTCTAAAACTTAAGAAAGCACTCTATGGACTTAAACAAGCTCCTCGAGCTTGGTAAGAGAGACTTTCAATCCATCTTAAGTCAAAAGGGTTTAACCAAGGCTTAGTTGACCCAACTCTCTTCGTAAAAACCTTAGGTAAAGAAATATTCATAGCTCAAATTTACGTAGACGATATAATTTTTGGAACCTCTAACTCAACTTTACTAAACGAGTTCGTTTCACTCATGGAAAGTGAGTTCGAAATGAACTTGGTAGGCGAGTTAAGTTTCTTTTTAGGTCTACAAATTAAACAAACTAAGGATGGTATATACCTATATCAACAAAAATACACTAAGGAGTTAATTAAAAGATTTGGAATGCAAGACGCTAAGATAATAAACACCCCAATGGCGATTAATGTTAACATAGGAGAAGACCTAGAAAGTAAGTCCATTGACTTAAAGTACTATAGGAGCGCGATAGGAAGTCTCCTATACTTAACTGCGAGTCGACCCGACATCCTATTCGCAGTAAGTATGTGCGCCAGGTTTCAAACCTGTGCCAAGGAGTCTCACCTAATCCTAGTTAAGCGTATCCTTAGATATCTAAAGGGTACACTTAATGTCGGTATTTGGTATCCTAGATCTACCGAGTTCGAACTAATCGGCTACTCCGATTCGGATTATGCCGGTAGTAAACTCGATAGAAAGAGTACGAGTGGTTGTTGTCAACTTCTCGGCTCGAGTCTAGTAAGTTGGTGCAGTAGGAAGCAACATTGTGTTGCCTTATCTACCACCGAAGCCGAATACGTTGCGATGGGTGAGTGTGTAACTCAGCTTCTTTGGATGAAGCACACTCTCCGAGACTTTAGGTTGGACTTCACCAAAACTAAAATTTTTGTAGACAACATAATTTCGATAAATCTAACTAAGAACCCTATATGCCATTCAAGGACAAAGCATATAGAGGTAAAACACCATTTCATTCGAGAACATGTAGCCAACGGCTCCATACAACTCGAATATGTTGACTCGAAGTCTAACCTAGCAGACATGTTTACTAAACCACTACCTGAAGCCGAATTTAGTCTCTTGAGACGAAAATTGGGCATGTGCATAGTAGAATAGGAACTTGCAAATTATATTTTCTTACTACTATTTCTTAATTTTCATGGAACTAGCATAGGACATACCTTAGATATCATGCACCTATAGATTTAAGGAGCCAGTACATCTCACAACACATAGGACTAATGTGTTTGTGTACTTAGCCACGTAGATGGGCGTGAGATGTTAGGACCCTACTCTTGGTTCCAGATGTAGAGCTAGTGCATCGCTATGAACACGGAGTATAATCGTACATACTAACCGACTCTGACCAGGACTGGTTGATCTTTCATATCAATCAAGCCAAATATGAGTCGAACATTTTATAGATGAACTTATTTCCAGTATATTATTTTCAAAATAATGTGGAACATGCTTGGACTTTAAAAGTAAAACTTATTTTTCCACACACACTCTCACTCTTTTCGATATATGACAAAAGGGGGAGAAAAAGGCCAAAGTTAAGGGATCAATATTTTTTCTTGCCAAGACTTACAAACTTTAGTTAACTTATGTAAAGTAATTTACTTAAACTTTAAGTTAACTTGTTAACAAAATGGAAGTAAGGCCAAGGTTAAGAAATCAATTTTTGATTTCTTAACTTAAAACTAATTTTAAATACTATGGCCGATATTAAGTAATTTAGCTACTTAATTCTTTTTAGTAGCAAATATCAAGGGGGAGAGTTAAAACTCTTTCTCAAGTACTCACCCTCGGTCAAGGGGGAGGATTCCTCAAGGGGGAGCACTTGAAAAAGAGTTTTTATATACTCCTGCTCATTCATGCATATCTCTTACTCATTTTACTTAATGCACTTAATTTATTTTTCTTAACTTTGTATGCGGGTTTGCCATAAATCAAAAAGGGGGAGATTGTTGGTGCAGCAGGCACCTAAGTCAAACCTGAGTTTTGATTATAGCAAATGATACAAAGTTAAGATCATATCGTTTTCTCACGAGCTGAATCGAGTGTGCAGAAGATTGCTATAGCTGGAGCTGAAGGCTAGCGACACCCGGAGGAAGCCGCGGTGGTCGGGCGACACTTGAGTGACTTCGGAGGGAGCCGAAGGAATCAAGTGGAAGGCCGGAAGCAAAAGCGACACGTAAGTATCGAGGTAAGCTCGTGTGTGCGAGCGTAAGTGAGGTCGTATCCTCGTTACGGGGAAAGACTTAAGCGTAGATCCGACCCAAGACATCTCATAGGTGGTCTAGGTCGAGATCGGACGGTCGACGACCGTCGAAATAATGTTTTCTTGAAGCTAACATTGCCTTGCAGCCAGCATCAGTCGACTGCCAACCTGAAGGACTCGACTGCCGTCCATCAGTCGAGTGACTATGGCTAGCACTCGACTGATGCTGCCAGCAGTCGACTGGTGATGGCCATCAGTCGACTGCTGGTCAAAGGATCAGCCTCGAGGAGTCAAGGTTTATCACCAAGTTTCAAGGGGAGTTGTGCTCAAATTTGATTGGCTAGGGTTCCTCTCGAAAAGGGGCTCAAAGGCTATAAAAGGAGGGCCAAACCTAGGGTTTCATCAACAATTCTAAGTGCTCAAAAGCCTCCGTTACGCTGCAACTCTCCGACGACTCTACAACAACGAAGTGCTGCCAACAACCATAGCTTAAAGTTTCTTTTGTTTAGTTGTTGGTATAATCTTAATTTGTTATTGCTTTCAATATTGCAATTCTTTTCAATCGAGGTTTTTCGTTGCATTTTACTTTAATAGAAGAGAGGGTTTGTCTCTCTATCTTTTTGCTTCGAAGGCTTTTGTAATCGTAAAACTCCTACCTCCAACGAGGAGGAGTGTTTTAGTGAATTGCCCTCCGTACACGGTCTAGGACCGTTAGGGCCTTGGAGTAGTAGCCGAAGGCTACGAACCAAGTAAAAAAACTATTTGTCTCATTTAGGTTTTATTTACATTTCCGCTGCGTTTAATTGTCTATCGAACGTTTTAAAAGAAAAGTTTTTATCGCTATTCACCCCCCCCTCTAGCGATCCGCTTCGATCCAACACTTAACTCATATCCTAGCATCTCACATGTATCTAGGGTGTATAAATATACATACATGTCAAGTTAGATGTGAGATGTGGGTTTTGGTTTATCTTAAACTAAGGCCTCATGCATTTTCTAACGCAACACTACTTGATTCCCTTATAAATGGGACTTCAAGTCATGCTATTGTCCTTAACTCAATTTTAATCAAATTAAATGCATGAATGATCATGGCATATATGATAACATAAATAAAGCATGACCAATGATCATGATGTCATGACATATGATCTAATCTAAAAACACATGACATTAAACCTTAATCCTAACATGATCATGACATATTAAATGATTAAAAATAAATATGATGTCATGGTATGTTATATGGCAAACAAAGCATGACATATAAAACATAAGGCATAATAATACCTAAATTTTTAATATTAATTTCCATTTGATATAATTAAGTATATTTTGCCATATTATCACTTTTCTCCCAAGTGTGCCAAAAACCCAAAATGGCACACTACAACCTCTAAACCTAAATTGTGCCAATTTAATTGATTTTTCATAATCCCAACGATGTATTGACACATCCTAAAATCTGTTAGGATTATAATTCAAATATATTTCCAAGGTATCCATAACCTTGAAAATTACCTAAAGTGTCACCTTTACCATGGTTAGGTTAACTACCCATCCATTTAAAGTTAGCACACCTAAACCCATTTAGTGTGAATCGATCACGCTCTTAGGAACCCAAAACCTATTTGAGCTCCTAGGATTTACTAGGTATTCCTTAGGGATGACCTCCCTAGATACCTTCCTAATGACCCTTCTAGGCATGTTAGCCTTGGTCATTTGGGTCTTGCCATGGTTAATTCTAGGGGTGACTCCCCTTGTAACCTTCTTAGTGGCTTCCCTAGGTTTCCTTGAAACCCTAGCCACTAGGAACATACCTTGGTCAACCTTAGGGATGATTTCCCTATTGACCTTGGTCTTCCTAGACCTAATTTGAGTTCCATAATCAAATGGAACATTATGGTAGGTCTTTTTGGGCTTAAACTTGCCCTTGGATGGTTCTTGATTTTTAGGTCTTTGACTTTGACCATTGGACCTAGATTTTTGATCATTTGATCCTTTAAATTGATTTTGTATATTCCTATGGGTCTTCTCTAATTTCTTAAGCTTTGACCTCAAGGCTTGATTTTCCTTTTCTAATTGCCCAATTTTTGAATTTTGATTTAATCTTTGGGCATTACCATTTCCTCTAGGCATATGCCTACCCTTCTTAGGGTTAATGCCTAAATGATTTTCTATTTTCCTAATTCTTTTCTTAGGAAGAGTTCTTCTAGGGACATTAGTCCCAAATTTCTCCTTATTTGAAAAATTAACACTCTTAGCACCTAGACAAAAATATTTATTGTTTCTAGCATGCTTTTCATTTACAATAGCAAGATTGTTAAAATTATTCCTAGCATGCTTTTTGACATTTAAATTAGAACTAGAAGGTGCATTAAAATATACCTAAGGGTTTGCCTTAGAGGCTCCCCCTACTTGTGATGCTCCTTCCTTATCTTTGATTTCCTTCTTCCTAGGGCATTGACTTCTATAGTGCCCCTTCTTATGGCACTTGAAGCATACTACAAGCTCCTTGGTCTTCTTGGTGGGGATACCGGCATCCTTTGTCTTTTCTTGACTTTTAAGTGTCGGTGGACTTTTCTTAACCTTCTTTGGGCACTTACTCTTATAGTGCCCAAACTCCCTACACTCAAAACACATTATATGAATTTTATTTGAAATTGAGGTGTTTGAGTCACCTAGGGTGGCGGTGAGGGTCTCTTGAGCTTGCTTTTCCTCTCAACTGGATGTAGATAGTTCTTCTTATTGCTCCGGTGTTGAGGATGCCCTAATCTCCTCCCCCTCAATCCTAGAGGTGGATACTTCTTCCACCGATCTGGAAGTTGACTCCTCTTCAACTTCCGAATCCTCACTTTCTTGTGAGGATGAGGATTCATCTTCGCCCTCCTCCTCTTCCAAGTCTACTTGGACCGGTTCAAAATTTTCATGAAGCTTGGCCAAATCACTCCAAAACTCTTTGGCATCCATGTAATTACCTAACATACACACAATGTTGTTAGGAATCAAATCAACCAAGAATTTTATTACCTTATCATTTTTCTCGAAGGCTTGGAGTTGCTCCTCGGTCCATCTCTTCTTTTTGAGGAAGCCTCCCTTTGGTCCTCTTGGATATTCGAATCCTTCCATCAAAATGGACCACTCCTCAAAATCCTTCATCATAAAAAAGTCTTCAATCCTTGCCTTCCATTGGTTGAAGTCCTCTCGTCCATAGAAAGCATATGGGACCAGCGTGTTGATATCCCATCCCAACGTCTCTTGAATCTCCATCTTTCTTCCTCTAGAGGTGTTGCTCCCCGGTGTTAATCCGTAGAAGAGCTCCTAGCTCTGATACCAATTGTTGAGGATTCGGTGACCGCTAGAGGGGGGGTGAATAGCATGTTTCGATGCGTCGATAGAATTCATTCGTGTTTGATCGTCTACAATCTTGTTAGTACAGCAGAATGATAATAACAAATATAAACAACAAGATACACAATCACAACGCGAGATATAACGTGGTTCGGAACTGAATGGTTCCTACTCCACGGATCGAGCTCAAACGAGCTCTAGCGATGCGTACACACACCACTAATAACAATATCTCCTTCTTGACACAAGTCGGAGGTGGAGAAACCTCTTACAACAATTCTTACAATAATAAGAAGTAAATGCAAGCTAATACAAGTACACTACACAAATATAAGTAAAGAAAACTTTACACAATGTGAACTTGAGAGCTTGCTTTTGGTTGCTTGAAGAGTAGCCTTGGAGACCCTGAATCACACCAGCAATTCACCCCAAAAGTTCCCAAAGAACCATACTCGAAATCTCCTTCACGAGCTCCTTTTAAAGCTGCTGCCTGGGCTAGATTTCACCTATCAGTCGACTGATCAGAACCATCAGTCGACTAATGACACTGTTGCTGTGAGACAACGGCTACATCCACGTTGGGAAAGCCAATGGATAGGACATTAGTCGACTGATCATGTTCATCAGTCGACTGATCGAGCCTTCACTCGACTGCTAACTCCAGCAGTCGAGTCTAACTCCATTTTGTGCATGAAATACTGAGCACCAGTCGACTGATCACAAGATCTGTCGACTGCTCAGTCCAGTAGTTAACTGCCCACCTCTAGCAGTCAACTGCTAGGGCACTCCCCACAGTCAAATCCTAGTTGACTCACACCAATCGACTGCCACATGGTACCAGTCGACTGATACACCTTAAACATGAGGTTTTAACCCAAGTATGGTTCCCCCATACTTGCTAGACCACCCTTAGACTAGACCTAAGCCTTCTAGCCACCTCCATCAGCCTCGTGCCTATCGGATCCCTCCAGGTCATCCATGACTTGTTCATCCATACACTAGCCTTCAGGTGCTTCCATCGGCTATGTCATGCTAATGGTGTCTACACCGCCAAGGTACATTGGACTTACGCTGCCAAGACTCCGCTTGGACTTTATGCCACCAACCTTTGGACTTATGCTGCCAAGACTTCACCCTTGGACTTTTCACTGCCAAAATCAAACCCCTTGGACTTTCCAAATGCCAAGTACTCATGACTTGGACTTTCATCGGTAAGACTACACCCTTGGACTTACGTGACCAAGACTATACCCTTGGATTTTACTTGCCAACCTATGTTGGACTTTCCATGCCAAGACCCATGCTTGGACTTTACATGCTAAGTACTTAAGACTTGGACTTTCCATGACATGGTCAACTCTAGTCAACCATCAAAATCTCCCTCGAGTCAAACTCGAGTCCGGTCAATCATGACCCGGGTCGATTGCACCAACAATCTCCCCAAAACATTATCAGACATCAATGTCAAACCTTCATGTCAAACATCAAAACATCGCTCGAGTCAAACTCGAGTCCGGTCAATCGTGACCTGGGTCGATTGTACCAACAAATTCGACTAGTATCTGCTTGTGACACTTAGAACGTATGATACATCAGGCCTAGTACATAACATAACATACATGATTGATCTTATAGTTGAGGCATATGGAAATCTTACTCATGTGAATCATCTCATTTTCTATGTGTGTACACATAGACTTCGAAAGGTGAATTCCATGTCTCATGGGAATGAAACCTTTCTTGGATTCATCCATGCTAAGCCATTTTAATACTTTATCTATGTATATAGATTGCAAAAAACTAAGCAACCATCTCAACCTATCTTTATAGATCTTGATCCCCAAGATATAGGTTACTTGTCCCATGTCTTTCATAGAGAAAATTTTGGACAACTAAACTTTGATTGATTATAGAAAAGGTATATCATTTTCTATGAGTAATATGTCATTAACATACAACACTAGAAATATGACCGCACTCTCACTAATTTTTTTGTACACACAGGGTTTGTCAAGATTTTGTGAGAAATCAAACTCTTTGATTACCTCATCAAAATGAATGTTCCAACTCCTAGATACTTGTTTTAGTTCATAAATAAATCATTAAAGCTTGCATACTTTATTTTTTTCAATAGATGTGATACCCTTAGGTTGTATCATATACACATTTTTGGATATATTTCCATTTAGGAAAGTTATTTTTGCATCCATTTATTATATCTCATAATCATGATGAGCTACTATAGCCAGGAGTATTTGAATGAATTTAAGCATAACTACTAGTGAAAAGGTTTCATTATAGTCAACTTTTTGTCTTTGAGATATTCTTTTGCCACTGATCTTGCTTTATAGGTGATCACATTACCATCCATGTAAGTTTTCTTCTTGAAAACCCACTTGCACTCAATAGGTGTTATGCCTTTGGGTGGGTCCATCAAATTCCAAATTTGGTTTTCTTACATAGAATATATTTTTGATTTCATGGTTATTAGTCACTTATCCCTTTTTGAACTTTTCAGAACTTCTTTATAGCTAGTAGGCTCCTCATCCTTTATAAGCAACACATCATTTAATTCACTTACGAGAAATCCATGTCTCTCAAGAATTTGGTGTGTCCTACTAGATCTACAAAAGGCGGTGTATCAACAGGTTCAGTCGTTACCTCATCCTTATGAGTAGTTGGTTGTGATTCTTGACTAAGCATCTCATCAATGTCTATGGGAGTCTCTTGAACTATCCCTAGTTCAATCTCACTCTCACTGTTTCCTTGTAAGGGAAACTCTTTCTCTAAGAATATAGTATATCTTAAAATAAACATCTTTTGTTCCAAGAGATGATAGAATTGATAATTCTTTGTTTCCTTAGAGTAACCAATAAATATACACTTATCAGACTTGACATTCAGCTTATCTAATACTGTCCTCTTAACATAAGCAAGACAACCTCATATTTTCAAATAAGATAAATGAGGTTTCTTACAATTCTATATCTCATATGAAGTAGTAGAGATAACCTTAGTTAGGACTCTATTTAACAATTAAACAACTGTCTTGAATGTGAAACCCAAAAAGATTTAGGAAGATTTGCATGATGCATCATTGACCTAACCATGTCCAGCAAGGTTTGGTTTCACCTTTCAGCTGCACCATTGTGTTGTGGTGTGTAAGGCATGTTAGTGCCTATAAGATCCACATATCTCCACAATGGTATGATATTATCCACTTTGAGCCTAAGCCCTCATAGTTTTATTTTTGGGCTTTACCTAAAAGGCCTTAATGGAGATATCTTTTCATCTTATAAGCACATAGTCTTTTCCATGTCTTACCCATGTGAAATTTTGATTGTATTCCCAATACTCTCAACAATCCCCCCTCCTCTCCACTCCTCAAATAAAGGACCATATTGGTGTTAGTGTCAGCTTTTAGTGTCAATCATGAGATGATTGATTAGGGATCATATGTATCATATTTCATTAATAATAGGCAAGGTTTGCTTATTATATTATTCCTTATCTGTGCTATATGAATAATATAATAGTGTCCTTGAATAGTAGGTTCAAGTTTACAACATATCAATTGGTTGAATTGATAGTTAGAGTATGTGTATATATATATATATATATATATAACACTACTCTTAACTATTCCTAGTCGAGTATTAATATGCAAGGACAATATTAATGCGTAGAGACTAGCATGTAGGTCAATTGATGACTTAATCTCACAAGTCATGTATATGTGATATCAAGTTGATACATTGGTACATATTAGAGACTATGTACTGAATTGACCTACCATGAGAATGTTTCATGGACTGTTATATGAGTGTCATAAACATTCTCATGTGACTATTGGTATGAATAGTCCTTAAACTTGAAGTCACTACGGTTCCCTACATAATGAGTTGTATACTTTAGCTTTGTCAAATGTCACCCGTAACAGGGTGATTATAAAGGTGATCACTGGGTGTGCAATAAGTTATGCGGAGGGATGTGAGTGATGTAGATGGAATCTTTCCCTTCCATATAACGAAAGTGATATCTATGCACCCCTTGATAGAGTAGGACTGCTAAAATGCATGACCATGCTCAAATAAGTCAATATGAGATATTGAGCTTATTTAGTTGAGTAGTCTACTTGGAGATCAAGAAACTCATGATTGATAAGAGGATGACACAGTCTATACCTCATTGATCAATCTAGATATCAAGGATGTTGGTGCAGGGGCACTAGATAATCGAACCTGTGTTTTGATTATGGCAAAGACACAAAGTTAAGTCTACATTGTTATCTCACGAGCTAAATCAAGTGTGCAGAAAAGTGTTAAAGCTGGAGCTGAAGGCTAGCGACACCCGGAGGAAGCCGCGGTGGTCGGGCGACATTCGAGTGACTTCGGAGGGAGCCGAAGGAATCGAGTGGAAGGCCAGAAGCGAGAGCTACTATCGAGGTAAGCTCGTGTAAGTGAGAGATTGTAAGGTCGTTTCCTCTTTACGGGGATGACCGTAGGCGACGATCCGACTAAGACTTCCTGTGGAAGGTCTAGGTCGAGATCGGACGGTTAGAAACCGTCGTATTTATCATTTTCCGAGCTAACCTCTTATTGCAGGGAAGTGGCCAAGCTGGCAGTCGATCACGAAAAATGGAAGCGATCGACTAATGCCCATCGATCGGTGATGGGAGACATCAGTCGACTGATGGCGACGATTCAGCTTTTGCGCTAGGTCAAAACGGATAACGTTTGACGCGGCCACTTCGCGATAAAATTTGGACAACTTCATGATCCATTCCCAAATAAGAGGAGACAAATTCAGAGGCCAAAGTCTATAAAAGGAGGGGAGGATTCCATCTCCAAATCACATCAAGTTTATTCATCAAGTGCTCCTACAACGCCAACGCTCCAACATCGTCATAACGCCGACGCGACGTCAAGTTTCGATCTTCTTCGTCGGCAGCAGAATCAAGTAATATTTTTGATATTGTATTCTTTGTTTTTCTTCATAACGAGGTGAGGTAGGCTTGTTGCCTCATCCTCGTATATTCGGTTTTGTGATCGTTGTCTCCTACCTCCAACGAGGAGGAGATGTTATAGTGCTTTGCCCTCCGTACGCAGTCTAGGACCGATAGGGCCTTGGAGTAGCAACCGCTGGGTTGTGAACCAAGTAAAATAAATGTGTTCATTTATTTTCCGCTGTGCTTACTTTGCGTATCGAACGAACGAAAAAGAAAAGATTTACGATCGCTATTCACCCCCCCTCTAGCGACGCTTCTCGATCCAACAAAGGATAGAAGGACTGAGTCATACAAAATAGTAGTCACGGAAAGGTTATGTCAAATCTTGACATTCTCATCACTTGGGTAGCAATGATGTATTGCTAGATATCGCTCATTGCTTATGTCTCTAAAAGGGTTTTAGAAATATTACTAATATTATGAGAACCTATTGGGTCACACACTCAGGGCATGTGAGTTGGAGATGGCTCATGTGATGAGCCATTGGGTCATCGGGTTGAGTCTAATGTAGATTAGACTCATTGAGTGAGACTCAAGGTATACCCAATGAATTTGACTCAAGTAAGGCTCAAGTCAAATTCGGATTGAGTAAGACTCAAGGTATACCCGATGAATCTGACTCGAGTTAGACTCAAGTCAAATTCAGATTGAGTGAGACTCACCATTAAGAAGGGTTGCATGATCATTAAGATGGAATTAATGAGTTATTAATTCCATGGAAACCAAGAGTCAAAACCCCTTCATATTCAATGATTGAATGTAAAAAAAGGATTGGATGAGACTTTGGTTGACATTGTGGTTTTTTTGTTGTTTGAGTGTGATCTTCTTCTCCTTCTTCTTCTACCTTCTTGGTCGAACCAACATCTTATGGATAGCACCACAGTTTGGTTCCTCTTCATCTCATGGTTCGTGTGGATACGGTGGAGGCATGGAAATCTTGACTGCATTGAGATCCAGACACCTTGAACACAAGTGTTACTGATGGGATTGCGAAGGGCTCGCATCGAAGGTAACTATGATTCTCATAGGATAGAATCGATCAAACGAGTATGGTTTTCGCATGGATCTCTGAAGGTATCCTATTTTTTTACTGCTTATGTGCTTGAAAAATGTTTCCGAGCACGCATAGATTCCCTACAATTGGCCCCTCTCTCAAGTCTATCCCTCCTCGAAGGACTTCCTCTGCTTGATATCCAATCTTCAACTCACCAGGACTTCTTGTCAACTGTCTAGTCCTCCTGACCTAGTTGGACTTTCTGCTTGTTGTTTGGTCCTCCTAACCGAACTGGACTTCCTGCTTAGTGTCTGGTTCTTTTGGTCTCATACCAATGGAGATATCTTTTTATCTTATAAGCACATGATCTTTTCCATGTCTTACCAATGTGGGACTTTGATTGTATTCTCAATACTCTCAACAATGCAAAGTCAATTAAGACAATGTCATTTCCTCTAAGATAATCTTGAAACTCTGGCTTAAGTTTTCTCCACCTCGATCTGATCGAAGTACTTTGATACTTTTCCCAAGTTGTTTCTCTACTTTATGTTTAAATTCTTTAAACTTTTCAAAAGGCCTCAGACTTATATCTTAACAGATACACATACCCAAATTATGAATGATCATCGATGAAGATAATGAAGTAGCTATAATCAACGCGACTTCTTTTGAGTTTTCTATCGAGCATAATGTACTCCGATTCTACCCGGAGTCATGATCGACTGTTTAATGTTCGACAATAGTTCACAATGTGGTTTGACCACATGACTAGTGGATGGTATGGGACATCCAAAGTCATATGAGGAAGACTATTGGAGAAGTCCAAGTTTGAGAAGTCCAAGTATGGATACTTGGCAAGGGAAAATCCAAGTTGGTTAAGGGAGACCAGACACTTGGTGATGGGAAGACCAACGGGGGAGTTGGAGAGGGAAGTCCCAGTAGGTCTGGGAGATCGTGCTTGGCAAATGAAGTTCCGGACAGGGAGTCTTGGCAGTGAAGTCCCGGAGACGTGACCTCTGTTGGTTGAAACTTACGAAAAGCTTCGCCTTAGTTGCTTGTGCATGGCGATCCTATCTACATCCTTGGATTAAAAAATTAATCCTTGAGGAAGATGAATTACCCAAGCAACCGATCCATCATTGTGCTATTCAATTCGAGTGGTCTCTTGAACAAACTTATTATTCAAGCAACCCAACTCTTTTCCTCGATTAGTCACGGAATAGATGATGTACGGATCGCCGGTTTTTGTGTTTATCTTCGGGGTCCAAGTAAATTAGACACATACATAATATACAAAAGAACTAAATCAAAACAAACAAGATTATACCTCTTGTTTACCTCTTAATCTTCTATTGTATGTCCTATCCTCCTCTTGGACGTTGTGTGGGCAACGATCCTCCAAGAGTCAAAGCTTCCTAGATCACGTTCTTCCCTTCATTGCTCACTCCGAACAAAGGGAAGAATACTCGGCTCCCTTCTTCTCCTTGCTTGCGCCAACCACCAACCACCAAACTTGGTGTCCGCCGACCCTAAGGAGAGGGAGACAATGTTCCAGACAAGATTGATATCTTGCCGCCGGACAAAGGAGAGGGAGAGGCGCCGACCAAGTCTTGATGATGGGTCTTGTTGCCGCCGGCCAAAAGGAGAAGCCAACCCTAGGTTGCCGTCGCCCAAGATGAGAAGCAAACCCTAGCCACCTCCAATGCCAACCAACAAACCCTAGCCAAAACCTAGTTGCCGCCCAAAGCTTTGGAAGCAAACCCTAGAATCTCAATTCATTGTTTCCACCCAAGCCTTGGCCTCCTTTATATAGATTTAGCCCAAACCTCCTTTTAATCGTGTCCGTTGGATCTAGTCTTCATGAGGGTTTTAATAGGATACAATAGGGACCATGAGGAGGAGTTAGATCTTGGCCACCCAATGGATCCGAACCACATAAATCTGATCCATTAATGATAATCCATTCCACTAGAGGATTATCATTGATCTATCTCACCAACCCCCATAAATAAATATGGGCTCCATATATTGATTGTACAAATATATCCCATGTTTAAGATCTCTAATGTCCGTCAATTAATTAATTTACTAATGATTAATTAATTAACATCGAGTAGTACCACTTAACCTTATCATCATGCCGGATCAAGTCCACCTGTAGGGTTTACATGATGATCCTTATGAGCTCCTCAAGGGGACATCATCATCCTAATATATAGGACACAGTTTTCTCTTATAATCAACGACACACCATGTAAATAATATCATTTCCCAACTTACCGAGCCTATCGATTTAATCTATAAATCTCGCCCATTGGTAAATCAAAGAAATAAATACTAAGTACATGTGCCCGTTATTATATCGGGATTAAGAGCATGTACACCATAATATCCGAGGTCCGATTCAATTATATAGTCAGTAATAAATTGAATCACCTCTAAGTCGGTCATGCTCAATACACACAAAGTGTACTAGTGTAATTCTATGGTCAAGACAAATCAATACCAAATTACACTACAACCATACCAAATACCACACACCATGTTATCTACAATGTAATGTATCATACAATATGCAAAACCATAAATATGCAAACAATGATCATGTGATTCTTATTTCAAAAATAAAGATGTTCATATAAAAGATAGACTTTTCAGTATACATCCCAACAGCCTCTTGGCAATGATGTCCCAGACGAGGAGTCTTGGCAGTGAAGTCCCGGAGGCGTGGTCTCTTGGAAGTGAAGTCCTGGACGAGGAGTCTTAGCAGTGATGTCCTGAAGGCGTGGCCTTTTGGCAGTGAAGTCCCGGACGAGGAGTCTTGACAGTGAAGTTCCGAAGGCGTAGCCTCTTGGCAGTGAAGTCACAGACAGGGAGTCTTGGCAAGGGAAGACTCAGCTGATCAGGGAGATCGAGCTTGGCAAATGTAGACCCAAGAGCATGACGATAGCCGATGGAAGCACTAGAAGACTAGCGCAAGGATGAAGAGTCACGGACTCGAGGGATCCGGGAGGCGTGAGGCTGATGGAAGTGGGTTGAAGGCTTAGGTCTAGGCTTAGGGTAAGTATCAAGTATGAAGGGATCATACTTGGAGTATTAAACCTCTTTGTAGAGATATAGCAGTCGACTGGTAGGTTGGATCAGTCGATTGGGCTTCATTTGTAGACAAACAGAAGCAAGCTGGGTTCAACCAGTGCCTCGACTAGATGCTAGTCAAGGCGGCACCTCGACTGACAAGGGATAGTCGAGCCACGAGATAAAGAAGAATCGAGACAGTGTTATGGAAGCACTTGACCAGTGCCTTGACTGGAGGTGTCGACTAGTGCCTCGACCAGACCGTCTGGAAGGAGGCTCAGAGGTGAGGCGCGCTCGACCAATGCCTCGACTGAAGTTCAGTCGAGACGGTGCCTCAACTGGAGTATGCGACTGGCGCTTTAACTATTCAACACAGGTATGAAGACGATGACACAAAAGCAAGGTGGCTCGACTGGCGCCTCGACTGGAGTCCCAGTAAAGGCGGCACCTCGACTAGCGAGGCGACTGTTGCACTTGGAAAGCTTCGACGTAGGTCTATAAGAAGGGGCTTTTAGGGCTTCTTCAAAAACGGTTCTTGAGAGATCTCTTAGAGGTTTTAGGGGCAATTTGAAGGGATGTGCTGCTGCATTTCAGGGCCTTCAAAGTGATCCCAAAGCGATATACGAGCAAGCATTCAAAAACCCTAAATCTGTAACATCTATTCATTTGCTTTTGTATTTGTTGTATTTGCTTGTTCTATTCTGGTCTTATTGTTGTAAGAGCCTTGCGAGAGGTTCCTCTACCTCCGGTGTGTTCATCGAGAAGGAGAAGTGATATAGTGGTGGTGTGCATCACTAGAGTCCACTAGGGCTCGCCCGTGGAGTAGGAACTAGGGTTCCGAACCACGTAAAATCCTCATGTTATGCTTCTTGTGTGTTTTGTATGTGTATCTGTATTTGTATTTGTGTTTCCACTGCACACTAACAATTGTAGACAAACACGACTATCAAAATTCATAAAGCGAACAAAATCAACGTGAAAAGCTATTCACCCCCTCTAGCGATGCCAATAGTCCTAACAAGTGGTATCAGAGCAAGTCGCTCTTCAAGGCTTAACAACCAAGAGAGCACGCTAGAGGGAAGAAGGAAGATGGAGGATCCAAATTTTGATTTGGGATGGGACATCATTGTGCCTCCTCCACATGAACTCTATAGAGCTAAAGAATTCGATCAATTAAAGGTAAGGATGGAACATTTTCTAATGTGTGAAATAGAAAATTGGTTTATTTTGATGCAAGGAGTGGAAGTTTCTATGGACAAGAAGGGAAGATTACTCAAGAAAAAGAAATGGACAAAGGAGCAACTAGAACAATTTGAAAGAAATGATAAGGTAACGCAATTGTTATTAAATTTGTTACCTAATGAGATTGTGTCTAGATTAGGTGAGTTTAGGGATGCTAAGGAATTATGGAGCAAGGTAATCAAGCTTCATGAAGATTTCTCATCCACACAAATGGAGGAGCCTCGAGAAGAAGTCCATCTTCGTCCCAAGCTCATGTAAACTTGGAGGTTGATAGATGTTCAATTTCCGATGAAGAGGGGGAAGAAATAGTTAAAGCCTCCACTTTAAGAATTGAGGGGGAGCTTAGATCTTCAACCTTGGAACAAGAACAAAGGAGGAGTCCTCTACCTCTAAGAGAAATGAAGAAGAAGTCCAAAGTTCTCCAATCATTCAAGAAGGTAATTTAAATGCAATTGTTAAAGATAAAAGTCATATAACATGCTTTGAGTGTAGGAAAGTAGGGCACTATAAGAGTAAATGCCCAAAAAGAGTCAAGAAGGCTCAACTGACACCAAGGGCCAAAGAAAAAATCAAAGGAAGCTGAAGCCCAAATTCATAAGAGCAAGGAGCATATAGTATGCTTCAAGTGCCACAAACGAGGACATTACCGGAGCCAATGTCCTAGGGGGAGTCACCCACGGAAGGGCAAAGGAGAGAGTTCAAGTGTAGGGGGAGCTAAGGCAAACCCTAAGATAATTTTAAATAATGCTTTTGCTTTATGTAATGTTACAAAGCATGCTCATAACTTTAATGCACTTGCTATTCATCATGACAAAACGCATGTTAAAAATAGATTTTATTGTTTAGGTGCTAAGCATGTCAATTTAACTAAGGACAATGCTAGATCAATCTTACATAAGGATAGAAAGGTAGAGAACAATAACCTAGGCATCAACCCTAAATGGATTAGACATATGCCTAGGAAGAAGAATATCTCAAGAGTAAATGAAAAATCAAAACTTGAGATATTAGAAGATGAAAATCAAGCTTTGAGGTCAAGGCTTGAAAAATTAGAAAAGACTCTTCAAAAGATGAAAAATATGATTAATGGGTCAAATGAACAAAACTTAGGCTATAGAATGCAAGGTGCATCTAAGGACAAGCAAGGCTTGGGTCACAAGCTTAGGTCCAAGGTAGATAAGCTTACCTACCATAGTGTTCCATATAGTTATGGAACAAGTTCTAAGTCTAGGAAAGCCAAGGTCACAAGGGAAGTCATCCCTAGAGTTGACCATGATAAGTGTCTAGTGGCTAAGGTTTCAATGAAATCTAGGAAAGCCACTGACAAGGTTACAAGGGAAGTAATCCCTAGGGTTAACCTTGACAAGACAAAAATGACCAAGGCTTCCAAGCCTAGGAGGGTCATAAGAAAGGTATCTAGGGAAGTTATCCCTAGTGAATACCTTGTTAACCCAAGGAGCTCCAATAAATATTGGATTCCTAGGAGCGTGATCGATTCATGCTAAATGGGTTAATATGTGTCAACTTGAATTGGTGGGGTAGTTAACCTAACCATAGCTAAGTTGACACTTTAGGCTATTTCCAAGGTAATTGGATATTTTGGAAATAAGATTGAATCTTATATCCTAAAGGTTTTTAGGATGTTCCAATATAATTTATGAAAGTTAAAAAAAATAAATTATTTGATCAAATTGGCACAATTAGGGTTAAAGGTCATAATGTGCCATTTTGGGTTTTTGGCACATTAGGGAGATAAGTTGTTATATGACAAATATATATTTACTCCTACAAATGACAATTTGGGCTTAAAAATTAGGTATTATATACCTTTATACTTTATTTGTCATGCTTTGATTGTCATATACATGTCATGACATCATATTTACTTCTTGTCATATAAAATATCATAATCATGCTTAGGATTAATGTTTAATGTTTAATGTCATGTATGTTTAAATTTCATTTATATGCTATGACATCATGATTATTGACACATGGTTAATTATGCTATCATTTATGTCATAATCATCATTCATGCATTAATAAAATTAAGTTAAGGACAATGACATGATTTGAAGTCTCATTTATAAGGGAATAAAATAGTGTTGCCTAGAAAATGCATGAGACCTTAGTATAGGTATAACCAAAACCCACATCTCACATCAAATTGACATGTGTGTGTATTGATACACTCTAGACACATGTGAGATACTAGAAAATGAGTAAAGTTCAAGGTGCATAGATGTTGCATCTAGATGAACTCAAACTCATCTTAATCATAGGTATAAATCATGAGGAAAGCTAGTATACAAGTCATGTATACTTATCCCATAGACCATGATTGAAATTAAGGTTTTGAAAATATTTAAAAATCATTTTGAAAAACCTTGGTGAAGCCTATCTTTTGATAGCAATCACCGTTGAAAAGATTGAAACAAAGTTGGCTTAAAACATTGAAAGTTTCAATGCTTTTGAACTTTGTATCATTATTTAAATTTAAAAGTTATTTTCATAGAAAACTATTTTTCCCCAATAGTGTTTGGCATAAGTAATGTGAGGTTCAAATTTCACGATTTTTTGAATTTTTTAGAATTATTTATGCATTTCTGAAGTTGGTCTGAAAATTCAATTTCTGAAATTTCAGAAACCAGTCGAGGCGGCGCATCGATTGGAGCTGCTTCCACTCGACTGAAGCCTTTCTCAATTGACTGTTAGCACTGTTTTGACTTATCAATGTTAGGTTAAGCCATCTGATCATAACCCTAGGCTAGATAACTACTCCTACACCTCTAATGTGCTTAAACAAGCATTGAAATGGTGAGATTTTCATTGGAAATGAATTGGAGTACAAATCAAAATTTAATGGTTGTGAAAGTTCAAAGACGAACTTTTATCCTAATTTTCTAGTGTTTAAGGTTTCTATTGGCTTAGGAACTCTCCAAGGACATTGTTGGTGCAATGGTCTAGGGGGAGTAAGATTTTAGTGGGATAATTATCCATCTAGGCATGATGGATGATGGTTTATCACAAAAAGGGGGAAAATGTAAGTTTGATTTTCATCTAGTGATAGATCACTAAGAAGAATAAAGACATTCAAGATGAATGTTGACCAAGGAGAAGGAAGAATCTCATTAGAAAATGAGACATTGAGAACCTTGGTGGACTTTTTGATGTGTGTCAAGAAGAAGGAGAAATGCAAGGGGGTTAAGTTAGGCTTTTAACTTAGGATACCTAAGTTAGGCTTTTAACTCAGGATACCGTAATATACACAAAACCCTTAGGATACCCTAATATATACAAAACCCCAAAAATTTCAAAATTTGAAATTCTAGATTGGGAACACTTCGTGATGCTTTGGCATAAGAAGTGTCAAGTTGGGTTTAGGGGATAACCTAACTTAACGGTATTGTCAAACATAAAAAAGGGAGAGATTGTTGGTGCAATCAACCCATGTCATGATTGACCAGACTCGAGTGGAACTTGAGTAGAGTTTCGATGTTCGACAATAGTTCACAATGTGGTTTGACCACATGACTAGTGGATGATATGGGACATCCAAGGTCAAACGAGGAAGACTATTGGAGAAGTCCAAGTTTGGTGACTTGGCAAGGAGAAGTCCAAGTATGGATACTTGGGAAGGGAAGATCCAAGTTGATCAAGGGAGACCGAACACTTGGTGATGGGAAGACCAACGGAGAGTTGGTGAGGGAAGTCCCAGCAGGTCTGGGAGATTGTGCTTGGCAAATGAAGTCCCGGACGGGGAGTCTTGGCAGTGAAGTCCCGGAGGCGTGACCTCTTGGTAGTGAAGTCCCGGACGAGGAGTCTTAGCAGTGAAGTCCCGGAGGCGTGGCCTCTTGGCAGTGAAGTCTCGGACGAGGAGTCTTGGCAGTGAAGTCCCGGAGGCATGGCCTTTTGGCAGTGAAGTCCCGGACGAGGAGTCTTGGCAGTGAAGTCCCAGAGGCGTGGCCTCTTGGCAGTGAAGTCACAGACAAGGAGTCTTGGCAAGGGAAGACCCGACTGATCAGGGAGATCGAGCTTGGCAAATGTAGACCCGAGAGCATGACGATAGCCGATGGAAGCACTAGAAGGCTAGCACAAGGATGAAGAGTCGTGGACTCGAGGGATCCGGGAAGCATGAGATTGATGGAAGTGGGTTGAAGGCTTAGGTTTAGGCTTAGGGTGAGTATCAAATATGAAGGGATCATACTTGGGGTAATAAACCTCATTTTAGAGGTATAGCAGTCGACTGGTAGGTTGGATCAGTCGATTGGGCTTCGTTTGTAGACAAACAGAAGCAAGTTGGGCTCAACCAGTGCCTCGACTAGATGCTAGTCGAGGCGGCACCTCGACTGACAAGGGATAGTCAAGCCACGAGACAAAGAAGAATTAATACAGTGCTATGGAAGCACTCGACCAACACCTCGACTGTAGTATCAGTCGAGGCGGCGACTCGACTGGAGGTGTCGACTGGTGCCTCGACCAGATCATCTAGAAGGAGGCTCAAAGGCGAGGTGCACTCAACCAGCGCCTCGACTAGAGTATGCGACTGGCGCTTTGACTACTTTGAACACAGGTATGAAGATGGTGGCACAAAATCAAGGTGGCTCAACTAGCGCCTCGACTGGAGTCCCAATCGAGGCGGCACCTCAACTGGCGAGGCGACTGTTGCACTTGGAAAGCTTCAACGCAGGTCTATAAGAAGGGGCTTTTAGGGCTTCTTCAAAAATGGTTCTTGAGAGATCTCTTGGAGGTTTTAGGGGTGATTTAAAAGGAGGTGTTGCTGCATTTCAGGGCCTTCAAAGTCATCCCAAAGCGATCTACGAGCAAGCATTCAAAAGCCCTAAATCTGTAACATCTATTCATTTGCTTTTGTATTTGTTGTATTTGCTTATTTTATTCTGCTCTTATTGTTGTAAGAGCCTTGTGAGAGGTTCCTCCACCTCCGGTGTGTTAACCGAGAAGGAGAAGTGATATAGTGGTGGTGTGCATCACTAGAGTCTGCTAGGGCTCGCCCGTGGAGTAGAAACTAGGGTTCCGAACCACATAAAATCCTCGTGTTGTGCTTGCTATGTATTTTATATGTGTATCTGTATTTGTATTTGTGTTTTCGCTGCGCACTAACAATTGTAGACAAGCACGATGATCGAAATCCATAAAGCGAATGAAATCAATGCGAAAAGCTATTCACTCCCCCTCTAGCAACGCCAACGGTCCTAACAGAGTTGACATGGATTCACAAACATCATTATGTATAAGGCTCAGAACATTAAGTTTTAACTTACCTTTTACTCTAAAAGATAATTTAATCACTTTCCTTTCAATCATGAAGTGTATGTATCAAATGAATCTAATTTAAAAGACTCCAAAATGTCAAACTCATGCAATTTGTGTTGGAGGATCGGTGGTCGGCTAGAGGGGGGGTGAATAGCCCTCTTCATATGATCATGATAATTGCTCATTGCGTCGTCTACGAATTACTATTAGCGTAGCAGAAATATAAAGCTAAAGTGAAACAATTAAGACAATGCAAAGAAACAAGAAATGCAAACGCTAACAAGAGTGTGTAACGTGATTCACGGCCTTGCCGCTAATCTACAGACCGATTCATTCCAGGTGAATCACAGCTAAAGCTTCACTAGTCTCTCCTTTGCACAAAGCTAGGTGGAGGTAACCTTTCTTTTACAATCTCTCCCTCTTACAATAAGATTGAAATAAAAGCTAGTAAGAGGAGTAGAATTCGTTTTGGGCACTTGGGAGAAGTTTTGAGGTTAAGCATTAGCCTCCCCAAGTGACCAAAGGTCTCTTCTTATAGGGAAGAGGTCATGCTTACCGTTGAGCACCGAGCAGTCGACTGATGCAACCATCAATCGACTGATCCTGTAGCCGTTGCCTTGCAACAACTTCTTCCATGTTAGATTTCAACCAATGGCTCCCACATCAGTCGACTGATGGAGCCAACAGTCGAGTGCCTGAAGCGAACAGTCGACTCTCCAAGGTTCTGTGCCCGAAAACCTCACGACCAATCGACTAATCGACATCGCCATCGCTGTCGATCGATGCTTTCGTAGTCGATCCAACCTTGACAGCTTGATCTGGCCGATGAAGCAAGACTTCGAACACCGCCGAGTCTTTAGTTGATTGAGGCGATCGCCATGATATGGCAATGATCGATGTCGAAAATCCCATCTGACACTTAGCCAATTGGCTAAGTTCACCTAAAGAGATACCCCAACTAGGGTTACAATCGCTCACTCTCATCTCCCTTGGAGTCCCTTGCCTTGAAGTTCTCTTCGTCTGGCCACATCCCTCGGATGCGCCAAGCACACGGCTTCGCAGCGTCATCCTTCGTGTCTCGCCCTGAAGTCTACTTCCTTCAGCTTCACTCCAATGCTCCTCGTCCAGCGGTCCCTCGGATGTACCAAGCGCGTGACTTCCGCAATGCTATCCTTCACCGACTCAAGGACCGAGTCATGAGATGGTGAATCTTGCCAATGCTATCGTCAAGCCATCTATGTGCGAATTACTAAGTCCTACATGACTTCAACGCATATATCAAATCCATAACAACCTAACTTAAACCCTTTGCCACACACATCAAAATCACATCGCATGAGTTGATTGCCCTAACAATTTGGTCATGCATTTTTTACTTATATGGCCAAGGCAACAATGTCACATATAGAGGG
The DNA here is from genome assembly GCA_025175895.1 of Wurfbainia villosa. Lineage (NCBI taxonomy): Eukaryota > Viridiplantae > Streptophyta > Magnoliopsida > Zingiberales > Zingiberaceae > Wurfbainia > Wurfbainia villosa. The sequence continues at coordinate 36,988,763 of CM045996.1, forward strand.
TTAGTTAATTATCTCGTTTAACTCATTTGCTACTTGTTTCAATATTGAATATGTCAATGGATATGTCTAACATGTAGATCCCAATGTATAACATTCCAGTCTCATAAAGAACACCATTCAACGTACTATAACAACAATTATTACTGAAAGTTAAGTGAAAATATTTTCTATTTAAGAAAGAAATAGAAACAATATTCTTTATTAAAGAAGGAACATAAAAATAATTATCCAATTCCAAAACTAGTCTAGTAGGGAGTTGCAACAAATAAGTTCCTATGACTATAACAATAACTTTTGCTCCATTGTCAAACCCTCAAATTTGCTTCTCCCTTAACTAATTGTCTATTGTTCATCAGCCCTGGTATGTCATTATATATGTATGAGGCACACCAATCCAAGTGTTGAAAGAAACAGTATGATATTCAATAACAAAGATACATGAAGTAGATTGGACATCAGATGCATTTTTCTTCTTTAAGGGCTCAAGATAATTCTTGTAGTTTCTTCTCCAATGTTCCATCCTACCAGAATGATGGCAAGAATCCTTTGGAGTTGATTTCTCTTTCTTGGTCTTTTTCTTCCCTTTAGCTGCAACCTTTGACTTACTTTTAAAACCTTTCTTAGAGGAGTCAATCAACATCACAACCTTCTGTTCTTTATTGACATATGGCTTCATTGTCTTGAGCATGTTTATCAGCTCATGATTGTGGATTCCAAATGGTTCATCTGATAGTTTATCACAAAATGTGAATAGCTATCAGACAAACTATATAGAATTAAGTCAATACTTAATTCATGATCCATGATAAATCTGAGTGAGGTCAACCACTCAATGTAGTCATTCATCTTTAGTGCATGTTGCACTGTAGATAAACCCTCCTACACCTTTGAGTGAAAGATGAACTTAGAGATCTCGAACCTTTCGAATCTTATTTTCTCATCAAACAACTCATGAATATGATAGATAATAATATAAGCATCCATATGCTCATGTTATTTTTGCAACTCGAGAGACATCGAGCCTTTTGTGATGTAGTTTACTAGCTCGGAATCAACCACATGCTTCTATAGATCACCTTTTGATCAACAATAGCATTGTCAGTAGGTCGTTCAAGAAGAACCTCTTCAAGGACATATCTAATCTTCTCAGCCTTGGAAACAATTCTCATGTTTCGAATCTAATCCAAGATGTTAGGCCGAGTAAATTTACTTATTTTCAAAATTGAACTTAAATTAATGAAAGTCATACTTTTCTCAAACAACCTAGATATACAAAATGGGTATATAAGATAGATGAATTAAACACGTAATGTAAATAGTTCACATTAATAAAACTCCCATTATTTTATTCAAATTCAAGGGTCTTACTTTAAATTCGAGAGATGCTAGGTTATCTCTTAATAGGTCGATATCCACTATGGCTAAGAGTAACCTTGGAGAGAGTCCAACAAGTCATTCTTAATTCTAATGGTACATATCAACTATATCAATTATATATCATATATATAACTATCACATTATGCTATCAGCTATTGATATTTGCATAAAACATCATGTTGTTATCTCATTAACATATACACATCATATGTATATCACCCAACTTCACTTCTATCCACATTAACCTTGGAAAGAGTCCAACAAATTAATGCTTCAAATTAAATCCAACATATTAATCATCATATTTCAATGGTCTGAACATGTCCGATGTCAAGCTAAGCTTAAAGAGAGTCCAACAACCTAAATAAGAAATTGAACTCCAGCTCTTACCATATCAATGGAATGTGTTAGGCTTAATATTTGCAAAAGGAATTTAGATCATATACGAGGTCTCACACTAATCAATTAATGGTCGCACGGACAACTATCTAGAATTAGGCACACTCAACCCCACTTTAAAGTATGGCTCACCTGTACTTGGCCTCCAACCATGCGACCATTGGTTCTTCTAGACACACCCTTGGTCATGTACAAACAAGCATATACAATATAAAAACATTATGTTGGGAGTATGAGGAATACAATCAAAGTCCCATATTGGTAAGACATGGAAAAGATCATGTGCTTATAAGATAAAAAAATATCTCCATTGGATGAGGCCTTTTGGGTAAAGCCCAAAAATAAAGCCATGAGGGCTTAGGCCCAAAGTGGACAATATCATACCATTATGGAGATATGTAGATCTTATAGGCACTAACAATTGGTATCTGAGCCATGATCCATGTCAAACCATGAACCTCGAACGAAGGAAGTGAAGCTCCCATTCCGGATCAAGAGAACCAAACACTAGGCAGGAAGTCCAGTTGGGTCGGGAGGACCGAACAACTGGTAGGAAGTCTAGTTGGGCCATAAGGGATGGACAACTGATAGGAAGTCTAGCTAAGTCAGGAGGACCAGACAGTTAGTAGGAAGTTCTGGTGGATTGAGGATCAGACATCAAGCAGAGGAAGTCCTTCGAGGATAGATAGGCTTGAGGGGGGCTCAATGTGGTCCTTCATTTGAGGAGGTGGGATAAGACATAGAAAAGATCATGTGCTTGTAAGATAAAAATATATCTCCATTGGATGAGGCCTTTTGGGTAAAGCCCAAAAATAAAACCATGAGGGCTTAGGCCCAAAGTGGACAGTATCATACCATTGTGGAGATATGTGGATCTTATAGGCACTAACACATTATACATGCATTCAAAACTCTGTAATTATATGATCTATGTCAAAATATAAGATGACTTCAATACCACTTGTTGGGATTTTGGGACGCATGCACAGTGGAATAATAATAAAATTTTATCTACATACCAAATATCCAAAGTTGGATCACAAGTGATTGACATAATCATAAGAAAAAGTTTAGAAACATTGTCAATGAATCAGAAGAAGCCAACCAGCAAGGCTCACAAATCTTGCCTTTATAAGTATCCACACTGGGATCTCTTTGAGATAACTTCGCAAGCCACAAGTTGTTGCCTTCGACTAATGCTAGCCAATTGAGGAGATAAATCTGAGAGAGAGGAAAAAGATGGTGCACCAAAAACCCTTTTGTCTTTCTTTCATCAAGAGATGCATTTATTAGGGATAGGTGATTGTGATAAGGGGGGGGGGGTGAAAAGTGATTCGTCGATTTCTACTCTTTAATCCTGCTATGCTTATCTATAATCATTAGTGTGCAGCAGAAATAAAGTAAAGTATGAACGAAATACACAAACACACAACACAAGGATATAATGTGGTTCAGAACTGATGTGAGCAAAACATATAGGGTTCTAGGAGTAGTTTTCGCTCACATCTCATTGCATTTTTATATTTGATTCTTGCATGTTTCACTTTATTTTGCATGCATTTCTTATTTTTTGGTTCGGAGATCCATTCTTTGTACTTTTGTGTGCAAGACAACATTCTACGGGGAAAATGGCACACTTTTGGAGCAAAAGGAATGCATTTGGCAGCTAGAACCGAAGGACACACGACTTGACCCTGTGAATCCACATGGCCAGCCCCGAAGCACACACCAGCGCCACACATAGCCTAGCCATGTGAATCCACACGACCGTGTGGCGTTGGCGTGATTTCAACACAGTTCAGTTTTTTCCAGGGTTCGAAAAGATCCAGCCTCATGTCTATATAAAGGAAGCTATGCCCAAACCCTAGGGAGGAGGCACGACGGATGGGATGGCACACCAACACCCTAAAAAGCTTCGAGAACTAGCAATGGGGAGGAAGGAAGCCGCTCGAGGACCAAATTATGCACTTTAACGCCGGGGAGAAGAACCAAAGTACATTGTAATTCGCTTTCCTTACATAATTTGCATTATATCTATGAATTCAATCATGCTTTGTGTTTCTCTTCTCGTATTTATGGAGTAGATTCTCCAATTCTAGGATTAGGGAGTAGTTTGTGTCCATAGAACATGCTATTTCAAATATATGTCTGTTCTTGATTTCATATTCGCAATCGGTGATTGTCTAGATCGATAGCTATTTGTTTTGGTCTTCTATTTACTGTGCGTAGCCGATGAGAGGGGTGTCAACCCTCGTATCAAAGATTTAGGAGAATTAAGGAGGAACCTAGGGGTTGGCCTCATCTTCGGTAATCGTGGATAGAAGGGTGTGATAGAGTCGGAAACGGGACACGTTCTGACTCGTCAAAGGGATTGATCCAGCATCCTCATACCACATATCCCGTACTAAAGCCAAGGGTCGACCTGGTATGGAAGAGGTAGTACCCGATAGATGCGAAGGCTTATCGGGGAAGTGTATGATGTCCCTTCTACAAGACCATAGTTAGACATCTAGATAATACCCAATTGATAGCGTGTTCTGCGACACAAGCAAAATTGAAATTCTAGAATTCCCTCAAAAGACTCATAGCAACCCTTCTCATCCTCTGTGTGACACCGTACTAGAGTTAGGACCGCCAACAGACCTCATAAGCACAACCCTTAACATTAAACTCCGAACAATAATGTCTACTGAACAATCGATACTCGAATCTCAGTCCCTGTGGGATCGATAATCTTTTTATTACTTGATGACATTTGTGTACTTACGGGTGTTGAGCACGAGTGTGCACTTCGAGTCCTCGACGGTTCCCATTGTGAGATTTGGGGTCGCATTCACGTGCATCAAGTTTTTGGCGCCGTTGTCGAAAACTGATTGATTCGATATCGAATTAAGAGGTGGATAGTTAGATTGGACCTAGGTTAGATTCATTTACTTGTTTTATGTTTTTTATTATTTTTATTTTATTTACTTCAGTTTTATTTTTTTTACATATACTTAGATTTAGTTTAATTGGCTTCTTGCATTTTCTTTTTCTTTTAGTTTATTCTTCATATGACCGCATCTTTAAAATCTTTTTAAATCATGTTCTTAAGTAATAAGATATACTCCTAATATTTGTGGCTTGGTTCTTCGTATGTGTAGATGTTTAGGATCAGAAGACCTGATTCTGATAGATCTAGAAATCGAACGAACCTACCATCGCAGGAGAGCTGAACAGAAGAGGATGGAGGATCAAGACGCGTCCGTAGTGAACATAGGTAGCCGACCTTTATGGGATTATGCAATCCCTAGTGCCCAAGGATTTAGGTTGAGTATAGTTGGACCGTCCATTATAGCTAACAATTTTGAATTGAAACCTACTCTTATACAGATGGTCCAACAAAGCCAATTCGAAGGAACTGCGACTGAAGACCCAAACCGGCACCTGGAGACATTTTTGGAAATTTGCTCCACGATGAAGATCAATGGAGTACCTGCCGACGTGATTCGCTTGAGCCTATTCCCTTTCTCATTGTGGGATAAGGCTAAGGCATGGCTTCACTCCTTGTCATTGGGAAGCATTACTACATGGGAGCAGTGTGAGCAACAATTCTTGAACAAATTTTTCCCACCAAGCAAGACTGCTCACATGCCCCATTTAATTACTAACTTTCGTCAAAAGGAAGGGGAGTCTTTATTCGAAGCCTGGGATCGCTACAAGGGGCTACTCTACCAATGGCCCCATCATGGAATGGAAAGGTGGATGGTGATCTACATATTCTAATATGGGATCACGTATGCCACTAAGGTGTCCCTCGATTCAGCTACAGGAGGGGCTCTAATGAACAAGACTATCGAGAAAGCAGAGGAGCTGATCGAAGAGGTGGCCCAGAACCACCATCAATGGGCTTTCGAGTATAGTCACCTAGCTCCTGCAGCAGGTAGATACACTGTCAACTCAATTGATCACCTAGCAGCAAGGATGGATGCACTTAGCAGACAGTTCGACTCTCTTAATCCTATTTCTGCATATGCGGCCAATACCTTTGAAGAGGGGGCAACAACATATAAAGAGGACTATTATGGAGGGCAGGGCAGCTTAGAAGAGTAGATCAAGCATATCGATGAGGTTGGGGACCACAATAAAAGGCCTAACAACCCATACTCCATCACTTACAATCTTGGATGGAGGACCCATTAATGGCCAAAACCCAATAATTTAGTTACCAAACCCTCTCTATGCCAAAATAACACAGGGAACAACCCGGATCATCTCCCATGGAAGGTAACGGTGTAAGTCAATGCTAGAGTTAAGGTTTTTCTTAATAAGATAGGGGTTTGGCTTTGAAGATTACACAACTACACTAATAATAGGAATTAAGGAGATAAACCATAACAATGAAGATAAATTCTGCATTCAACAATTGAAAACTAAAAGTAAATAGAACAAACTATTCTAAGCAGCAATTCATCTAACAATAGAAATGCAAGTTAACCAAACAACCACATAACTAACAATTCATTCAAAATCAAGTAGAAGAAATCGACAACAATCAACTTAATGCATGAAACAGTAATTAAGCGATTCTCCCAACGATGAACGTGTTGGGAGATCGATTGGCCGACTAGAGGGGGGTGAATAGCCCTCTTATGATGGATATCGTATTTTGCTCGTCTACAAAAGATTAGCGCAAGCAGAATATGCAAATAAAGACAAGCAAATAGAAATTACAAGAAAGCAAATGCTAACAAGAAGATGTAACGTGGTTCACGGCTACGCCGCTAATCCACGGTCCGATTCGTCCACAGTGAATCACTCCGCAATCTATCCACTAGATCTCTCCTTTGCACAAAGCTAGGTGGAGGTAACCTCTTTACACAAAAACACTCCTCTTACAAATATAATGGAAATAAGCTTGAGTAAGAGGATGGAAAGCTTTAGGGAACTTTGGGAGAGTATTAGAGCATAAGCATTAGCCTCCCAAAGCCCCATCCCCTTCCTTTTTATAGAGGAAGAGGGTTTCTTCCCGTTGACACAGGAGCAGTCGACTGATGCCCTCGATCAGTCGACTGGTCCTGTAGTCGTTGCCCAATAACGGCTGCTTTCCACGTTGGATTCCATCCAATCCAGATTGGCATCACCGACCGATGGCACCCATCACCGATCCGATGTCAATCACCGAGTGCTCCACGAGATCGACTCCATTCTCGCGCCCGTGCACGTTGTTATCAATCGACCGCCGTCCTTGGTAGTCGATCGATGTTGATCAATGACCGTCGCCATGGAATGGCAATGACTTCGGGCCAAATGCCCATGAGTCGACACCGAACCTAATCGATTAGAGCCGATCGCCATTCCATGGCAATGATCGGCCGGTGTCGAAATCCCATCCGACACTTAGCCAAATGGCCAAGTTTCACTTACGAGCTACTACCCCTTCCCGGGTTACATTCACTCACTCTCATCCCTCGGAGTCCCTCACCTTCGAAGTTCTCTTCGTTCGCGGCCACGTCCCTCGGCATCATCAGGCGCACGGCTCTGCAATGCTCCTTCACATCTCTTGCCTCGAAGTCTACTTCCTCCGGCTTCACTCCAAGCTCCTCGTCCGGCGGTCCCTCGGATGCTCCAAGCGCACGGCTTCCGCAAAGCTATCCTTCACCGACTCAAGGACCGAGTCATGAGATGTGAAACTCGCCACGACTCCATGTGCGAATTACTAAGTCCTGCACGACTTCAACGCACATATTAAATCAACATAACAAACTAACTTAAACCCTTTGTCACACACATCAAAACCTAATCATGGCAAGAGATTGCCCTAACAATCTCCCCCTTTTTGATGTGTGGCAATCCGTTTAAGTTAGGTAAAAATATTTGATAAAAATTTCTAAGGTAAGAAAGCATGTAAACATAAACATGATATAGCAACATGCAACTCCCCCTTAATCCATGAAACTCCCCATACATATTTCTCCCCTATCACATTTTAACAATTTCTCCCCCTATCACAATTTACTTAAACATAATTAATTCTCCCCCTTTGACACCATCAAAAAGATTAACACTAAGTTATAAACTCATGGCATCAAGTATAATAGAAGGAAAATACCAAAAATTAGTCTAAAACCTGAATTCGGCTTTTACTATTCTGATTAGCCATCATGATCGTTCGATTACTACCGATCGCACGCGAATTTCAGAACTTTCTGATTTTTGGACTGAATTTCAGAAATGCATTAAAAATTCCAGAAAATTCGAAAAATCATGAAATTTAGGAAGCATATTTCTTGTAAGATTATTTATCAGTGAAAAATAGGTCTTTATGAAAAATCATCATATTTTCATGTATTTGCCAAAAATCTAAAAGATTTAAAAACTACTAGGTTTTTGATCATGATAGTATCAAGTTTAACACCTAGTTTTGCATCCAATTGTTTCAAAACATGAATACATGTATTTTAAGGTAAGAAATTATTTTGAAAACATATGAAATATCCAACCATGATCTTTGGGCAATATGTCTATGAATTAAACATAAGCCTTCCCCATGATTGGTCTATTATTGCTATTTTGATACTTTAAATGACCATCTAAATGCTATAGGCATTAGTGGACATTTGTATCATCCTAACATCTCACCCATGCTAAGTTTTCAATCAAAGTAGCCTATGGTGAGTGTGAGATGCATCCTAGAGGGTATTTGTATATACTTAACCATTATATTCATACAATTCTATCAAGGTTAAGTATCATCCTAACACTCAACATGATCATAAAGATATATATGAATTGATTACACATTATGATCATGAAATACATGTTTTTATCAAATTACAATCATGCATTAGGTATTATATGATGATAATAAGCAAAATATCATCTAAGGCATGATTTAACCCTATTTCTCATGATGATGTGCCAAATCATAAAAATCATAAATCATGATTGCAAACATACATAGCAATTACATTAATCATCATGATTTAAGCATTATTAACTATTTATAGGCACGTTATCATCACCTAACACTATTTAAAAATGTTGTCCCGCCATCCTAAGTCAACCAAAATATGATATAGGTCAATTGCATATGGTTGACTACCTTAGGGTTTTCCTAACCCTTAAGAATGGATTTTGGAACCCAAAATAAGTTCTTGCCTATGGGGTTCACTAGATACTCCTTGGGGATCCATTTCCTAGCAATTACCTTCTTCTTATCTTGTCCCCTAGCAATTAGGCATTTGTAGGCCTTTTCATTTTTCTTTTCTTTATAACCTAGGCCCTTTTTGTTGAAGCTAGCTCTTTGGCTCCCTATGATCATGTTCAAGGTGTTGGAGCCTATAGTGAATTTTTCTAAGGCTTTTGTCAAGTAATCTACCTTTTCCCTTAGAGCCCTATTTTCATCCATGCATGCATCACTAACATTAAATGGCATATAGTTATCATGTGAGCATGCATCATTTAAGCTAGAAGAAATATTATCATTTAAGCATGCTTTTTCTAACTTCTCTTCTAAGTCCTTAATTTGATCTAGCATGCTTTTGTTCTTCTTCTTAGCTCTAAATAAATCCCTAGTTAAGCTAGAGACCATGGAAACTATTTTCTTGGGAGTTAGATTTGTTACCATAGTTTCCATGTCCTCTTCTTCTTCTTCGGATGAGGAGGTAGAGGAGGCTCCCCCTTCACTTGAGCTCTCTCCACTTGAGCTTGATTCTTCATTTTCGGTGGAGGAGCAATCCAAGTCATCAAAGGCCTTCAAGGCCAAATTGGTGACAAAGGCATTCTCCTCATCCGATGATGATGAGGAGGATGAGGATGGGTCATCCCAAGTCCTTGCCTTTAGAGCTTTGGTCTTCCCCTTTTCTTTTGTCTTCTTCTCCTCTTCCTTCTTTTTCTTGCTTCCCTTTTTCTTCTTCTTTTCTTCTTTCTTTTTCTTTTCTTCTTTGCTCTTGTTTAGGAGGGGACAATTGTCCCTTATGTGTCCCTCTCCTTGGCAATTGTAGCAAATGATTTTCTCCCTTGGTCTTCTATTCCTATCATTTGATTTGTTAAAATGAAAACCTTTTAAAGCATGCCTTACCCTCCTTACCATATAGGCTTCTTTGGTGCTATCCATGGAGGAGGAGGAAGAGGCTTCATCATCGGAGGAAGAGGGGATCTCTATCTTCTTCTTCCCCTTGTTTGCCAACAATGCTACTCCTATTGAAGGTTGGATTCTAGGCTCTTCTTGTATACCTTCAAGCCTAGATTCATGCAATTCCATAGTGGAGAAGAATTCATCTAGAGTACTTACCTCTAGATTCTTTGAAATATAAAATGAGTCCACCATTGAACTCCACTTGGATGATCAGGGAAAGGCATCTATGGCTTTCATTATCATATCTCGATTGGATAGCTTCTCTCCTACACTTGTTATCCCAATTAATATTTCTTTAAACCTAGAATGTAATGAGGTTACCTTTTCTCCCTTTTCCAATTTGATATTTGATAGTTGGGAGCAGAGGAGGTCTCTCCTTGCAAGTTTGGCTTCCGAAGTGACTTCATGAAGTTCAACCAATCTCTCCCACATCTCCTTGGCACTTGAGCATTCCCCAATTCGGTTGATCTCTTGTTGGGGGAGCACATTGAAGAGATGGTGCTTGGCTTTTGAATTTGCAAGGTGCTCTTCCCTTTGCTTTTTGGTCCACCTAGATTTCTCTATTGGCTTCCCTTCTTCATCCCTAGGCAAAACAAAACCGGATTCCATTGTAATCATAATATCAAAATACGTTTCGAAAAATACCTCCATTCTCTTTTTTCACCAAGAGAATTCACCGTCGAACTTCGGTGGGTGGATGTTTGAGCCGGCCATTTTGAATGTTGCTTGTTGTGGCAGTTAGTCCTCGACAAGCTTTCCTTGGCTCTGATACCACTTGTTGGGAGATCGATTGGCCGGCTAGAGGGGGGTGAATAGCCCTCTTACGATGGATATCGTATTTTGCTCGTCTACAAAAGATTAGCACAAGCGGAATATGCAAATAAAGACAAGCAAATAGAAATTACAAGAAAGCAAACGCTAACAAGAAGATGTAACGTGGTTCACGGCTACGCCGCTAATCCACGGTCCGATTCGTCCACGGTGAATCACTCCGCAATCTATCCACTAGATCTCTCCTTTGCACAAAGCTAGGTGGAGGTAACCTCTTTACACAAAAACACTCCTCTTACAAATATAATGGAAATAAGCTTGAGTAAGAGGATGGAAAGCTTTAGGGAACTTTGGGAGAGTATTAGAGCATAAGCATTAGCCTCCCAAAGCCCCATCCCCTTCCTTTTTATAGAGGAAGAGGGTTTCTTCCCGTTGACATGAGCGGTCGGTGATGCCCTCGATCGATCGCTCTATCCATGCTCAATACGGCTTTCCATGTTGGATTCCATCCAACGGTATTGGCATCAGTCGACTGATGACACCCATCAGTCGACTGATGTCAATCAATCGAGTGCTCCACGTCGATCATTGCCGTCCTTGACGATCGGCCCGATGTCATTGGCTATTGGGCCAAATGCCCATGAGTCAGACACCAGTCGAACCCAATCGACTTAGAGCAATCGACTGCCATTCCATGGCAGTCGACTAGTGTCGGGAAATCCCATCCGACACTTAGCCAAATGGCCAAGTTTCACTTACGAGCTACTACCCCTTCCCGGGTTACATTCGCTCACTCTCATCCCTCGGAGTCCCTCGCCTTCGAAGTTCTCTTCGTTCGCAGCCACGTCCCTCGGCAGCATCAGGCGCACGGCTCTGCAATGCTCCTTCGCGTCTCTTGCCTCGAAGTCTACTTCCTCCAGCTTCACTCCAAGCTCCTCGTCCGGCGGTCCCTCGGATGCTCCAAGCGCACGGCTTCCGCAAAGCTATCCTTCACTGACTCAAGGACCGAGTCATGAGATGTGAAACTCGCCACGGCTCCATGTGCGAATTACTAAGTCCTGCACGACTTCAACGCACATATCAAATCAATATAACAAACTAACTTAAACCCTTTACCACACACATCCAAACCTAATCATGGCAAGAGATTGCCCTAACAGAACGCATGAGTAATGATCAGAAAACTCCAACGAATTCAATGGAGCTCAATCGAGTCTCCGGAACGAACGAATGGTGCGGATAGCGTAAATACCCAATCTGGAAATCTCATGTGTCTCCTTGCTCACTCAAATCCAATGCAGCTAGGAGGCTGTCGTCAAAGTGAATCTCCTCTGTGAATCCACAAAAGGAGGTAACAACTGGCTGTGGTGTGGAAAACTCGTCGAAGCTTTCAGATGGAATGGCCTCTTTGTTGGATCCGAGGAAGAAGATGGCGGTGGACAGCGTTGATGGCGTGCGTGTGGACTCTCAATGGGAGATGACCATCGATGACTAACTCCGACGAGCAGCAGCTGTGATCCCAGCTCCTACTTCCTTCGCTCGTGCATAGATGAAGGTCGGCGATGTCGCGATGGAAGGAGCCTCTATGAGTCACGCGATAGTTGGAGATGGGAAAATGTTGATTTACTCAAGTGAATTTCCCTAGTCGTTCGATCCAATGCCTTCCCATCTTAGCCACTCATTTAGACCTAGGGTTTAATAAGTCCAATTAATCTCTCCCTAAGTAGGTTGATCAAGCAAATCCGATGGCTACGATTGATTTGATCCGGATCGACGACTGTGATCGCTTCAATTAGGCCCTCTTTCCATGTTTCCTACAAAATCACATACAATTCGTGAAAAATACTAACATTATAGGAATTAACACAATTAATCACAAATAGACTCAATATGCAAAAACATACTAAATAGTAATAATTACTCCATCAGTAAAAATAGACTCAAAGGGCTTAAAATGTTGAATCCATAAGTAAAAATAGTGTAATAAAAATGAAGCTATCAAATTCCCCCACACTTATTCTTGCACGTCTCGAGCAAATATCAAAAATGACGACTAATCAAATCCATTTTCCCCAAGCAATTCCTCCTGATATCATGAGAATTGAAAAAGGTAGTTACTTAGGGTTGCCAAACCACAAAAAATCACGACATTCATGCACTGAGTTCTTGCATTAGTTAACAAATATGGTGGCTTCAACAAATCCTAAATAGACCAAGAATGATAAACCTTACTGAATCAATAAAGGTGGTTCTCATTCTCATAAGCATTGAAAAGGTAGAGCTCACTCAAAGCTACTCAAGATGTTGCACTACTATATGCTTGCTTATTTCCTACTCCCCACCACTTCAACCACATGAATGCATGATTCAGAAGGACTTTCAAGAATTGCAATGAAGAGCAAGCACAAGATATAAGAATGGACTTTCACAAATAGGAATACAATAAAGTCAAGAGGCAATTGAAATTCTATCATGTTGCATTCAATGAAACAATGTCCATGCACGTCTCTTTCCATTCTCAAAACTAACAGCTTTTATCGTTCTCCACATCCATGTTTGTCCACAAGAAACACACATTTGTCCATCTCATGCAAGAAAGAAAGAAATAAATAAAGCTCATCAACAAGAAGTATTCTCCATTCAAGAAAATAGCATGTCATCTAAAAATATCCACTTTTTTTTTCTAGTCATTTTTTTTCTCTTTTCTTTTTTTTTTATTATTATGAGTGCCCTATCATCAAGAATTATTTTTTTTTCTATTTGAATCAGTTTTTTTTTCATTCACTTTTTTTTTTTTACAATGACGTGCTCTTTTCTTAATGACCTTTCAATGCAAATACACACTCATAGGCAAATAAGACATAGCCCAACCATGGTGATCAAGCATGGTTCACTCATAGGCAAATAAGACATGACCCAACCACGGTGATCAAGCATGGTTCACTCATTCACCATTTAAATCTAGCCTTTCTACAATAAATCCTCAACTATGACTCTCCCAATCATTTCCTCCCCCCACACTTAAATTTGACCATCTCGGGCAATAGATTCAACATGATATAATTCAAATGTCTCAACAACGAAAAGAATAACAAGACATGTCATAGAAGAAGGAGAAATGAAAAAGGACAAGCAATGTCTATCTACATGGAAGAGTATATTCATTAAGAGCACATGTATCAACAAGAGTATCAATAAGGACTAACAAAATGGCCTTCATCATAATCATGCGACATATGGTAATGTGATCTCAATAAGGAGCAAAGCAAGTTCTAAAGTGTTAACAAGCATGAGTGCTACCCACATACAAGGAGAATAATAATCATGAAGGCTCAAATCTTCATTGGGTATATGAAATAATCAAGCTTAGTCTATCACAATTAAATTCAACACCACACAAGTAACCAAATGAAATCACTACAATCAGTCATGTCCAATCGATCTCCAAGTCCGACAACCAAACTTAACTAGCTTTTACGACATCAAAGTCTCGGTGAAGAATGCTTACGAAATTGAACTCGATATCCAATAAAACCCAAGAATCGATTATTCACAACTCACGAAAGAAATAAAATTGCGGAATAGACTATGAAAGGGAAGTGTGTATGTACAAAAAAAAAGTGAAAAGGAACAAACTCCCCTCAAGTCGGGTAAATGGCATCGGTAAACGTCGTCGCCTCCTCCATTATTCCTTGTAGGCTTTCATGAAATTGTTTGAGTCTGTGCCCGTTGACTTTGAATGTTTTTTCCGAAGTAGGATCCTGTATCTCAATGACACCATACGGGGAAACATCAATAATAATGAACGGACCTTCCCATTTAGACTTCAACTTACTTGCAGACCATTTGAATTTGGAGTTGTACAATAACACCTTCTCTCTAGCATGAAAGTTCTTGAATAGAATATGTTTGTCATGGAAAGCCTTGGTCTTTTCTTTGTAGGTGTGAGAGTTCTCGTACGCTTCCAATCTCAATTCCTCCAATTCTTGCAATTGCAGTTTTCTTTTGCAACCAACTTCTTCCAAACTCATATTGCATGCTTTCACGACCCAATATGCTTTGTGTTCCACCTCCACTGGTAAATGACAAGCCTTTCCAAATACAATCTGATAAGGAGACATTCCAATTGAAGCCTTGTAAGCGGTCCGGTAGGCCCATAGTGCATCGATCAATCTTTTGCTCCAATCCTTCCTATCCAGTCGAACTGCCTTCTCCAGAATTAATTTAATCTCGCTATTTGAAATTTCAACCTAACTATTTGTTTGAGGGTGGTATGGGTTGGACACCTTATGTACTATGTCGTAGCTGCTCAAGAGTGCCTTCAAGTGTCAGTTGCAAAAGTGGGACCCTTGATCGCTGATGATCGACCTGGGTACCCCAAACCTGCAAAATATCTATGACCTGACAAAATCTACAATAACTACAGCATCATCAGTCTTGGTGGGGATAGCCTCCACCCATTTAGAAACATAATCAACAACTAGCAGGATGTAAATAAAGCCAAATGAACTAGGAAAAAGACCCATAAAATCAATACCCCACACATAAAAAATTTCACAAAACGAAATTGGTTGTTGGGGATTTTCATTCCTTTGGCCTAAAGTCCCTACCCATTGACAACGGTCACAAGTTTTGAAAAATAAAGATGCATCCCGAAATAAAGTAGACCAATATAAGCCTACATCTAACACTTTCCTAGCTATACGTCGGGGACTGAAATGACCCCCACATGCAAGTGAATGACAAAAGGAAAGTATAGAGTGAAACTCATCATCAGGAATGCATCTCCCAAATACTTGGTCACTACAAAATTTCCACAGATAAGGATCATCCCACACATAATATTTTGCATCAATTTTCAGTTTTGCACATTGGGCCTTAGAGAACTGTGTAGGAAAAACATGAGCAACCAAATAGTTAACAAGATTAGAGTACCATGGCATCTTACCCTGTAGCTATAAAAGATGCTCCTCAGGAAATGAATCTCTGATCGGTATAGGGTCCGCCTCTCTCTCAATCTTGCTCATGTGATCGGCTACCAGGTTCTCCCTACCGCTCCTATCGCGTATCTCAGCATCCATCGTATCAATCTTGGCTTTGCATCTTGTTTCTTTAGTAGGTACCTAAGAGCTGCATGATCAGAAAAAATGATCGCATGAGAACATAAAAGATAAGATCAAAATTTATCTAAAGCAAAAAACAATAGCCAAAAATTATTTTTCTGTTGTCGTGTAGTTGGCTTGTGTGGAATCCAGAATCTTTGATGCATAGCATATGACATGCATTGCTCCACCCACTCTCTGAGCTAGAACCACTCCTACTGCTTGATTCGAGGCATCACACATCACCTCGAATGGCAAAGTCCAATCCGGTGGCTGGATAATCGGAGTTGAGGTAAGAGCACTCTTCAACTGGTCAAATACATCCTTACATTGCTGATCAAAATGGAATTCCACATCTTTTTGTAGCAATCTAGACAATGGAAGGGCAATCTTACTGAAATTTATGATGAACCGCCTATAGAAACCTACATGTCCAAGAAAAGAACGCACTGCTCGCACACATGTGGGGTAAGATAGCAAAGAAATAATATCAATTTTTGCAAGATCTACTTCAATACCCTTCCTAGAGACTATATGACCTAAGACTATGCCATGTGTAACCATGAAATGACATTTTTCAAAATTTAATACCAGGTCAGTCTCTATACACCTATGCAAGACTCGTGACAAACTGTCTAAACAAGTATCAAATGAGATGTCATATACATTGAAATCATCCATAAAAACTTCCATGCAATGCTCCAATAGATCAGAAAAAATGCTTACCATACATCACTGGAAGGTACTTGGAGTGTTGCAAATCCCAAATGGCATAAATCGATATGCGAAAGTCCTGAATGGGCACGTGAAGGTAGTTTTTTCCTGATCCTCTAGTGCTATGGGAATCTGAATGTAGCCTATGTAGCCATCCAAGAAACAATAATAGGACTTCCCTGCCAGCCTCCAACATCTGATCAATAAATGGCAGGGGGTAGTGATCTTTCCTAGTGGTCTGGTTCAGCTTGCGATAATCAATGCAGACTCTCCATGCATTTTGTGGTCGTGTGGGGATCATCTCATCGTGATAGTTTGCTACCATGGTGATACTGAACTTCTTTGGCACCACATGCATAGGATTGACCCACTTACTGTCGGAAATGGGGTATATGATACCAGCCTGAAGAAGCTTGGTTATCTCTGTCTTGACAACCTCTGATATAAGTGGGTTCAGTCTATGCTATGGTTGTCTCACTAGTTTCATTATGTCCTCTAGGAAAATCCGATGCATACACAAAGTAGGACTAATACCAGGTATATCATCAATCATCCACCCAATAACTTTTTGATGTTGCCTGAGAAGATCTAATAGGCACTGCTCCTGTTCTGGCTTAAGATCTCTAGCAATAATTACCGGTCTCTACTCATCTTCACCTAAGTAGGCATACTTAAGGTGCTCAGGCAATGCCTTCAATTCCATTCTTGATGGCTGAACAATCCTTGGAAGCAATTTTTCAGAATCTACTTCCTTTGTAGATACCTCTATTTCCTTGGCAAAAATAGCCTCATAGAGTAAATCTAAGCCACCAACATCATCCTCTGCATCACCTGCATCGCAACTAATGTCTCCCAATGAAAGATCTACACTATCAAACTTGCTCACCCAATTTGTGTCAAAAAGCTTAGCCTCCTCGCAATCTAACTCATCCAGCACGTCAATGCTCAAAAGTGAATGATCCTCAGTGGGATATCTCATCACATCTGGAATACTGAACTGAACAACTGTGTCGCCAAACTCCATGGTAAGCGTTCCTGTGTGTACATCAATTTTTGTCCTTGCTGTCTTCAGGAACGATCGTCCAAGAATCAATGGAGGTTGGCCTGAAGCTGCATCTCCCTCCATATCCAAAATATAGAAATCTGCAAGAAAAATTAACTCCTTTACCCTGACTAATACATCTTCTATCACTCCTACTGGATGTGTGAAACTACGGTTAGCCAACTGTATAAAAACTCCAGTGGACTGAAGTGGGCCAATACTGAGTGCCTGAAAAATAGACTTAGGCATAACATTAATAGAAGCTCTTAGGTCTAGCATAACATCACCAAAAGTGCTATCTCCAATCACACATGGCATGGTAAATACACCAGGATCTTTGCACTTATGAGGCATCGACTAAATCATACTTGATACATTCTTTCCCATGCTGACCAACTCATTCTCCTTGAGCTTCCTCTTATTAATGCACAGATCCTTCAGAAACTTGGCATATTTTGGGATGTGCTTGATGACTCTCAATAATGGAATGTTCACTTCCACTTTGCTAAATGTATCCACAAGCTCTTGAAGTTCCTCTGCCTTTTCTGCTTCAATGTTTCTTCTTGAAGGTATTGGCCTCTGAGGAAAGGGTAAAGACACTGGGGCATCCAATATGGTCTGTGAAGAATCTCTCTACTCCTCACATATCGGATCTGGAACTGGCACTGGTGCAGATGCTGCTAAGTCAGAAGTAGTCTTACCACTCTGCAATGTGATGGCACTGACATTCCCTCTGGGGTTTAGAATGGTTTGCAAAGGTAACTAACTGGACCCCTGTGACTGAGACTGCGTAATGTTGGACGCTATCTGACTGGTACAGATTCTATTGCTGCTGCACAAGCTTCTCCAACTTTTGCATTGAAGACTCTGGTCTGGTAGGTTGAGACTGTTGTGCCTTAACTGGAGTTGCATTCTGTTGAATAGCCAACGATCTCTAAAAAGCTGGAGGTGGCTGGTATGACTACTGTTGCTGCTGATGCACATTCCCATACCTCAAATTTAGGTGATCTCTCCATCCTGGGTTGTAAGTGGGAGCCATGGGATCATACTGCCTATACCCAGGTTGCGACTGATAAAATTGAGACCTCGGTTGAAAAATATTTGTTGCAGCTGCCTGATCTGTAAAGTTAGAACTCCCCTCTTGTTGTAGCATGGGGAAAACATCAGTCAAATGAATGGAACTAGAACAAATCCCACATGTGCTCACCGGCTGAATAGACTACATCAATGGTTGTTTAGCCTGCTTCAGAGCTATCTGTCTAACCATATAAGTTAGCTCCTGCAATTCAGTCTTAAGCTCCTGGTTATCTGTTATAGACACTAGAATCTCATTCACCCCTCTGGTAAGCAATTGTCTGCTCCCAAACTGATTTGCATTGGCTGCCATAATTGAGATGAGCTCCCTTGCTTCTGTAAGTGTCTTGTTTACCAGTGCCCCCTCACTAGCTGCATCAATCATACATCAATCCATAGGAAGTAGTCCCTCATAGAATGACTGGATGAGTATCTGCTCACTGAGCTGGTGATGAGGACAACTGGTACATAACTTTTTAAAACGCTCCCAATACTCATACAATGCTCTCCTATCAATTGTCGAATAGCACAGATACTTCTTCTGATAGCCGCAGACCGTGAAGCTGGAAAAAATTTCTCCAGGAATGATCTCTTCATCTCAGCCCAACATGTGAAAGATCCGGGTGGTAAAGCATAAAGCCAATCCTTTGCTCCTCCCGCTAATGAAAATGGAAAAGCTCTCAATCTAATATCCTCCTCACTGATGCCATGCAGTTTCATGGTGGAACAAACCACATGGAACTCCTATAAGTGTCGGGTAGGGTCTTCTCCAACTGATCCATTGAATTTGGGCAAAAGATAAATGATCCTAGATTGCAACTCAAAATCTACATCAAGGTCTGGATACTGAATGCACAATGAATGATAGGAAACATTTGGTGTTGCAAGCTCCCTAAGTGTTCAATGGTTTTCCATATCCAAATCAAGTCCCACAAGACTAGCACTCTCACTTGTAGTTGAAATCCGGTGTGCTCGTTGCAGTGCGTGAAGAGTCTGATCAATTTCTGGATCAAGCTCAAGTAAATCTTCGCTGGATGATCTTGTCATGCACTGCACACAAGTAAAAGATTAGAAAGCTCAAACAAGCAAGAATATCTAAAAGAAATTATTGCAACTCTAACAACTAACTAACACCGCTAACAACTTCCCCGGCAACGATGCCAAAAATTAGTTGGCAAAACCCAATAATTTAGTTACCAAACCCTCTCTATGCCAAAATAACATAGGGAATGACCCAGATCGTCTCCCACGGAAGGTAACTGTGTAAGTCAATGCTAGAGATAAGGTTTTTCTTAATAAGATAGGGGTTTGGCTTTGAAGATTACACAACTACACTAATAACAGGAATTAAGGAGATAAACCATAACAATGAAGATAAATTCTGCATTCAACAATTGAAAACTGAAAGTAAATAGAACAAACTATTCTAAGCAGCAATTCATCGAATAATAGAAATGCAAGTTAACCAAACAACCACATAACTAACAATTCATTCAAAATCAAGTAGAAGAAATCGACAACTATCGACTTAATGCGTGAAACAGTAATTAAGCGATTCTCCCAATGATGAATGCCCGAGTAATGATCAGAAAACTCCAACGAATTCAACGTAGCTCAATTGAGTCTCGGAAACGAATGAATGGAGCGGATGGCATAAATTCCGAATCTAGAAATCTCGTGTGTCTCCTTGCTCACTCGAATCCAATGTGGCTAGGAGGCTATCGTCAAAGTGAATCTCCTCCGTGAATCCACAAAAGGAGAGAACAACCGACTGTGGTGTGGAAAACTCTTCGAAGCTTTCAGATGGAATGACCTCTTCGTCGAATCCGAGGAAGAAGATGGCGGTGGACAATGTTGATGGCGTGCGCGTGGACTCTCGATGGGAGATGATCGGTGACAACTAACTCCGGTGAGCAGCAACTACATGTTAGTAAAATATGAGAGATGTCCTAAGGCAATCGCCTTATGTTTGAACCATTTATATGATAAATGAAGATTCCTTATTTGAGTATACATGTTTCATGTATTTGATTAGATCTTAAACTCATTTACTGAATGTCCACGATACGATTCACAGCATGAGAGAATTTATGATTGGATCACAACTAGTGAGTATCTCTACATGTGTAATTGTAATGTATCAGAATTATCCCTAATCAATGAATTGATGGATTTGGACACCATCGATTCTGTCGAGACTAGCATGAGGTATACTCCTTGGTGTATCCAAGCAACTGATTCTCACTGGCTGGAGACATTGTGATGTCCAGAGTTAATCGTGGATGCTAGTTATGGTAACTAGTTCATTGGAGTGACCAGCCGTAAGACTTCATATGGTTCTCTAGATATATAGATATGTCAATGAAGTTCTTACTGTAGCTTAAGTGCGATGTTCCTTTAACTTTCGGTATTCAAGTCATCTTGATCATAAAGACTTATGCTTTGACATCTTAAGCAAGCATCTCTGAGGAGATGTGGACTCGGGATGATTGGGTATAAGTCGAAGTGATCGAAGGTGTTTGAATAGCCTATAAAGGATTCACCACTCCTTGCGAGGAGATGTATACCCATGGCCTCTCGTCGAATTGTTACTAAAGTCTTTGGCCAAAGCATTACATGTTTAGAGTAAGGTACTCTTGGATACATGTGCAGTAACTAGAGTCCGTAGGACGAGGAAATGATACTTAGTCTAGGTGTGACATAGTCAACCTAGTGGGGACTGACACAATAGACCATGTCCTGAACCAAGTGGGTATAAGATGAGTGAAGGGAATGAGGCACGATTCATTGTAGCTGCTGAACGGTTTCAGAAATAGTTCTGGATCAACCGTTGATCTTTTCGGTTAATTGGGGATCATGATGTACTACTAGGTGCCACTCATGATCGTTCTACAATTAATGGTTAATTATAGATGGCCAACATAAACTGAGAACCTATTTGGTCACACGCACAACGAGCGTAATCTGAAGGATTTAAAACGAGCTTGAGAATGAGATTCTCAGACCGAGAGAAACTAGGTTTGGTTGGACCAAACAAGGAGTGAGCATGAAATCGGTTCAGTCGCAATGGAAGCGTGGATGGGTTGTGCCTTATGAAGACATGATGGATGAACCAAATTGGTTTGGTTCTAATCCAATGGAGGAGAATAAACCAAAGGCGTTTGGTTTGTTTTAAACGAATGAACCAAAGTTGGTTCGGTTCATTTTAACTTAAAATAGACCAACATGGTTTGGTTTATTTTAACTTAAATTAATGGAGCGGGTTAACAGGCTTTTGGTTATGATCCGATAACCATTAAGAGAATGTGTTCTCTATAAAATAGGGCTTAAGGGTTTTGTTAAGCCCTAATCCAAGCAATCCTAATATTGCCGCCCACCTCCCTCTCTTCTCCTAGTCTTGTCGGCGCCCAACTCCTTGCCGCCGCCCAAGCTTCTCCAACCGGCGTCCAGCAGCTACCGTCCTCCCCACTTGCCGGCATCTAGCTGTTGCTGAAGGAGCTCCGGTGATCATCCTTGGCTCCGGCGACAAGGTGAGCATATAGCTTTCCTTATTTGGCCGGCGCAAGGTCTCCACCAAAGCTGTCCAGTTTTCTGGACAGCTTGTTTCCTTCTTGTCGGAGCATCATTTAGACGACGTTTGGAGCTCTGACAGCGGCTTCATTGTCGGGGATTCGATCTCCGGTAATCCTCATAGGTGGAGGATGAAGGATTCGTCAAACGGTTGATGAATACCTCTCCGGAGAAGCGAGTTTTTGAGGACTCGTTTTGAATCCGAATTTTGATTCGGATTGTGATCTTCTCTCGATCACATTGTCTTCGACACGAGGCTAGTAACTCATACGAAGATGAGGCTCGTGACATTGTGAAGTCATCCTGAAGATACTCGCCGTGGATACGGATAGAGACGATTCTAGCGAGGATCGTTCCGGTTGATGTCTTTCCCGCTACACGTGATACGTAAGATATACATAGTATAAATTTCCTTTTATTGCAAAATTTGAATTTATGGTTATGTCTACACATATTGTACTTTGTATGTGTGTGGTGTGTGTGTTGTAATAAATTAGATTTATTATTTTATTTCTTCCGTTGTGCACATGTTTACGAAACATGTTCGAACACACACTCGTCGCGGTGCCGGTTATCCAACAGTGGTATCAGAGCCCAGGTTGTGTTTCAACATAATCGTAAAATTATTTTGTGATAGTCATAATGGTATTTATGGAAATTTTATACTTTTGGAAAGTTAGAAGTATTTTTAGAAATTTTTAATTTTGGAAAGTCTAGAAGTATTTATGGAAATCTTCTACTTTTGGAAAGTTAGAAGTATTTATGGAAATTGATATTTTCCATAAATAAAATATTTGATTAGATTTAGAAATTTGTTTCCTAATTTAATCATGATTGGATTTGGGAAATCAAATCTTAAAATATTTTATTTCCATAAGTAGTTTTGATGATTTAGGAAATTTGTTTCCTAAATTGACTTTCCTTAATCATCACTTTTCACAAATAAAATATGTGATTAGATTTGGAAATTTGTTTCCTAATTTAATCATTATTTGATTTGAAGAATCAAATCTTAAACATATTTTATTTTCATAAATAGTTATGACATATAAGGAAATTTTGTACATGTCATAATTGTATGTCATGTAATTGCATTAGATGCATATCATTATGTCATGCGTGTCGTGACATGTAGATGTATGTCATGTATGTCATGCCATGTAGATAATAGTTATTTGCATGCAAAGAGAATGTGACATAAAAACCTTTACTCAATATTAAAGCCTACACCTTCCATTAATATGGTTAGAACCAGAGTTCCGTTTATTGTTTGGGTTGTTGGACTCTCTCCAAGCCCGGCTCAAACCCGAACATGTTCAAACCATGGAATAGTTTAATACTAATATGGTAAGAGTCAGAGGTCAATTGTTAGCTTTGGTTGTTGGACTCTCTCCAAGCCGGGCTAATTGGTTGAATGCGCTCTAACCATATTAAAACTATTTCTCGATTAATGGGTTGGCTTTAACCTGGAGCATCGGCTTGTTGGACTCTCTCCAAGGTCGATGTGAAGGGAGGTGAAGTTGGGTGTTATGCATATGATGCATACTTGTTAATGTGTTAACAACCCGATGTATATGTGAACATTCAATTAGTTGATAGCACATTGTAATAGTTGCATATATGTGATATGCAATCGGTATATTTGATACCTACCATCGTAGTTATGAATGACTTGTTGGACTCTCTCCAAGGTTGTTCATATCTATGTTGGATATCAACCCATTCGGAGAGGGACCTACGATCTCCCAAAGTGATTTTGGGGTTTTTGAAATTCGAAAAATGAATGGGATTTATGAATGTATATTGATGCATTTTAAATCATCTTTCTCATATATGCTTGAGCTGTATTTCTAGGATAATTGATTGATCATGATGTCTTTGAATTTGCACTCTATCTTGGATTCAAATAAATTGACTATGTCGAACTTCTTGGACTGGCTTAGAAACTTGAGAATTGTTCTCAAGGTGAAAAGCTTCCGTATGTCCTCGAAGCGCCTCTTCCCGCCCATCCTAGTGACGATGCAACTCCGGACCAATTGTTGGTCTATCAAAAACATATGACTAATTCTAAACTGACAAGTTGCATTATGCTAGCCGGGATGGTACCTGAGCTGCGGAAGCAGCATGAGCATATGGATGCTCATACCATAGTCTTTCATCTTTATGAATTGTTTGATGAGCAAGTGAGATTCGAAAGGTTCGAAGTCTCTAAGCTCCTCTTCACCTCTGAGATGCAAGAAGGTTCATCTGTGTTACTGCTCAACATGCTGAAGACTGTGGAGCCTTCTGAGAAGCATGAGCAAGGGACGATGCTGTAAGTTGATTCCTCGAAGAAAGGTTCTAAGAGGAAGTCAAAGGAATAGAAGAAGGGGAAGAAAAGGGCTAAAAAGGCAGAACCAGCTCAAAAGGGCACTTGTCATCATTATGGCATGGAGGGCCATTGGCGAAGAAATTGCAAGATTTATCTTGAGTCCGTGAAGAAGGATAAGGCGTCGGATGCCCCATCTTCTTCAGATATCTTCGTTATTGATTGTCATTCTATTTCCTCAAACACTTGGGTATTGGATACTGGGTGTGGCTCACATATATGTAATGACATACATGGGCTAAGGAATAGAAGAAGACTCGTCAAGGGAGAGTCAAATTTATGTGTTGGGAATGGAGCAAAGGTTGCTTCACTCGCCATCAAAACATATTTGTTGAAACTCCCTATAGGACTTGTCTTAGAACTGGACAATTGCTTTTATGTTCCTTCATTGATAAAGAACATCATTTCTATTTCTTGTTTAAATAGAAATGGTTTCCATTTGACGTTTTGTAAAAAATGTTGTTATATAACTTTGAATGACATTCTTTATGGGACTAGAACTTTAAGCAATGATTTTTATACGTTGGACGTATCCAGTGACAATATCGAATCGAGCAATAAGGGTGCTCGAAAAGATAATCAATTAGACTCCTATATGTGGCATTGTCGTCTTGGACATGTAAGCAAGAAACACATGTCCGAATTACACCGATGTGGAATTCTGGAATCGTTTGAATTGGATTCATACGATACATGCGAATCATGCTTAAAAGGTAAGATGACTAAGTTACCTTTTACATGAAAAGGTGAACAAGTGGGAGAGTTGCTAGGTCTAATACATACTAATGTATGTGGACCTATGTCAACTCAAGCTTTAGGAGGCTATAGCTACTTCATTACCTTCACCGATGATCACTCACGGTTTGGATATGTGTTCTTGATGAAACATAAGTCTGAAACCTTTGAAAGGTTCAAAGAATTCAGAAATGAAGTAGAGAAAACAACATGACAAGAGTATTAAAATACTTCGATTGGATCGAGGTGGTGAATACTTAAGTCAAGAGTTTCTTGATTATCTAAGAGACAATGGTATATTGTCTCAATGGACTCTGCCATATACACCACAGTATAATGGTGTATCTGAGAGGCGTAACCGGACCTTGTTGGACATGGTTAGGTCAATGATGAATCATGCGAATCTTCCCAAGTCCTTTTAGGGCTATGCACTTCAGACAGCTGTTTACTTGTTAAACATAATGCCAACAAAGGTAGTCTCCACTACTCCATATAAGATATGGAATAGCAAGAAACCTCATGTATCTTACTTGAAGATATAGGGTTGTCCTGCTTATGTGAAGCGGACTGTATCAGACAAATTGGATGCTAAGTCTGATAAATGTCTATTTATTGGATACCCTAAGGAAACAAGGGGTTACCAATTCTATTATCCTGTGGAACAAAAGGTGTTTGTTTCAAGGCATGTTGTGTTTCTAGAGAAAGAGTTTCTCTTGCAAGAAAATAGTGGGAGTGTCGTTGAGCTTGAGGAGGCTCGAGAGACTCAAATAGACATTGATGAGATACCTGGTGAAGCACAACAGTTGATAACTCATAGTGATGAGCAATCGGCTGGACCTATTGAAACACCACATCTTCGTAGATCCAGTAGAACACGCAACATTCCTTAGAGATATGGATTTCTCGTAAGTGAATTGAACGATGTGTTACTCATTGATGATGAGGAGCCTACCAGTTATGAAGAAGTTATGACAAGTTCAAAAAGGGATAAGTGGCTTGAAGCCATGAAGTCAGAAATGTATTCTATGTATGAAAACCAAGTTTGGAACTTGGTTAACCCACCTGAAGGCACAAAGCCTATAGGGTGAAAGTGGGTTTTCAAGAAGTAAACCAACATGGATGGTAATGTGATTACCTATAAGGCTAGATTGGTGGTGAAAGGATATCGTCAAAAATAAGGTGTTGATTATGACGAAACCTATTTGCTTGTTGCTATGCTTAAATCCATTCGGATGCTCCTGGCCATAGCGGCTCATTATGATTATGAGATATGACAAATGGATGTGAAAATAGCTTTCCTT
Source organism: Wurfbainia villosa (assembly GCA_025175895.1). NCBI lineage: Eukaryota > Viridiplantae > Streptophyta > Magnoliopsida > Zingiberales > Zingiberaceae > Wurfbainia > Wurfbainia villosa. The sequence continues at coordinate 37,015,335 of CM045996.1, forward strand.
AATGGAAACCTGCTCGAAGACGTGTATATGATACAGCCTGAGGGTTTCACATCAGTTGATAAAACCAAGGTATGCAAATTGCCACAGTCCATATATGGATTGAAGCAAGCATCCAGGAGCTGGAATATTCGTTTTGATGAGACAATCAAAAGGTTTGATTTGTCACAAAATCCAGATGAACCTTGTGTGTACAAGAAGGTTAGTGGGAGTGCAGTCGTGTTCCTAGTATTGTATGTCGATGACATATTACTTATAGAAAATGATGTTTCAGTCTTACAGTCAGTTAAGATTTGGTTGTCCAAGACATTCTCCATGAATGACCTGGGAGAAGCAACCTACATCCTCGGGATTAAGATCTATAGAGATAGATCGAAATGGTTGCTTGGTCTTTCGCAGTCTACATATATAGACCGAGTGCTAAAGAGGTTTAGCATGTCGGAATCCAAGAAAGGTTTCCTACCCATCAGGCATGAGATACACCTTTCGAAGTCTATGTGTCCGCGCACAGAAGACGAGAGGATTTACATGAGTAAGATTTCCTATGCATCTGCAATAGGATCTTGTTGGTGCAATCGGCCCAGGTCACGATTGACCAGGACTCGAGTTTGACTCGAGTGATGTTTTGATGTTTGACAAAGTATGTTTGACAAAGTATGTTAGACATAGGATTGACATTGATGTTTGACATTAATGTCGGTTAATATGTTGGGGAGATTGTTTATACAATCGACCCAGGTTATAATTGACTTGATGGTTGACCAGGGTTGACCATGTGCTTATGGGAAAGTCCAAGCATGGGTCTTGGTAAGGGAAAGTCCAAGTCATGGGTACTTGGCATGGAAAGTCCAAGTGGGACACTTGGCAATTGGGAAAGTCCAAGTCTTGAGCACTTGGCATGAGAAGTCCAAGCATGGGTCTTGGCAAATGAGAAGTCCAAGCATGGGTCTTGGCAAATGAGAAGTCCAAGCATGGGTCTTGGCAAATGGAAAGTCCAAGCATGGGTCTTGGCATGGAAAGTCCAACATGGGTTGGCAAGGAAAAGTCCAAGCTTGAGTCTTGGCATTTGAGAAGTCCAAGGGGATTGATATTGGCGGCGTAAAGTCCAAGCGGAGTCTTGGCGGCGTAAGTCCAATGTGCCTTGGCGGTGTAGACACCATTAGCATGACATAGCCGATGGAAGCACCTGAAGGCTAGCGCGATGGATGAACAAGTCATGGATGACTTGGAGGGATCTGAGAGGCGTGAGGCTGATGGAGGTGGCTAGAAGGCTTAGGTCTAGGCTAAGGGTGGTCTAGCAAGTATGGGGGCACCATACTTGGGTTAAAACCTCATTCTTGAGGTTGGCAGTCGACTGGCATTATGGCCGGTTCGACTGCCGGGAGTCGACTCGAGTTCGACTGCCGGTTGAGAGCTTTAAGGGCTGCGGTCAGATCGCTCATGGGAGCGATCGGTGGTGTCGATAGCGATCGGCGCAAGGATGCCAAGATCATTGTCGGTCGAGTTGCGAGACGCGAGCGCTCCGTGAGCCGTGGCGATCGACTACGGGCGTTGGCAGTCGACTACCAATGTTGGCAGTCGACTGGTGAGAGTTCCGTTGGAACTTGTCCAACGTGAATTGAGCCGTTGTCTCACACGGTGTTAGCGGTCAATGGTGATTTATGGCGAATGCGGTGAAATCACCGACGCGAGATAAAAGGAAGTCTCGTGGAGATTGCGGCATCGGTTCTTGGGAGCTTTCTTGAGGCGATTTGAAGGCGATTTGCAGGTGCATTTCAGGGCCCTTCAACCTCATCCAAGCAACCAACAAGCAAAGCGCTCAAACCCTAGTTTTGTAAAGTGTTCTTTACATTTCCTTTGTATTTGCTTGTATTTCCTTAGATTATTATTGTAATCTTATGTACGAGGTTTCTCCGCCTCCAACTTGTTGTCGAGAAGGAGTTTATTGATTAGTGATTGCATTGGCGTCGCTAGAGCTCGTTAGAGCTCGATTCGTGGAGTAGGAACCGTTACGGTTCCGAACCACGTTATATGATCGTGTTGTGATTGTGTGTCTTGTTATATTTATTTGTTATTACTATTCCGTTGTGCTAACAAGATTGTAGACGATCGAACGCGAAAGAATTCCATCTACATACGGGTCACACGCTATTCACCCCCCCTCTAGCGGGCGTCAAATCTCCAACAAGTGGTATCAGAGCCTGGTGGCTCTTCAACGGATTAACAACCGGGAGCAAGACGCTAGAGGGTAAAGATGGAATTCCAAGACAAGCTTGGATGGGACATCAACACACCGGTCCCGTACTCATTATATGGACAAGAAGGTGATTCTTGGAAGAGAAGAATTGAAGATTTTCTGATGATGAGGGACTTCGAGGAATGGTCTCTATTAATGGAAGGATTTGAGTATCCTAGAGGACCAAAAGGTGGTTTCCTCAAGAAGAAGAGATGGAGTGAAGATCAACTCCAAAGATTCGAGAAAAACAAGAAGGTAATCAAATTCATTTTTGATCTAATTCCAAATGAATTCTTGTGTAGCCTAGGTGAATGCATGGATGCTAAGGAGCTATGGAGCGATTTGGCAAAGCTCCATGAAAGCCCATCAATGGTCCAAGAAGAAGAAGAAGAAGAGTGCTCACCCTCTCAAGCTCAAGAAAGTTCACCATCAATTCAAGAAGATAAGGAGGGTGAAGAAGAGAGATCATCCTCACAAGGAAGTGAGGATTCGGAGGTTGATAGGGAATCAACATCCGGATCGGAAGATGTGAAGGAAGTGGAAGAAGCATCCACTTCAAGGATTGAGGGGGAGGAGAGAACTTCCATACCGGAACATCAAGAAGAAGCTTCGACATCCGGTCAAGATGAAGAAGCCCAAAGTCCAATTCCGGTCTCCATTAACCTAGGTAACTCAAACATATGTGTTAATAATAAAATGCATATAATATGTTTTGAGTGTAGGGAAACCAGGCACTATAAGAGCAAGTGCCCAAAGAAGATTAGGAAAGCTTCACCGGCTCCAAAAGTCAAGGATGACGGTTCCCCAAATATCAAGAGCAAGGAGCATATCATATGCTTCAAGTGCAACTCAAGGGGATATTATAGGAATCAATGTCCTAGGGGAAGCAAAAAGACCAAAGAGGAGCTACATATGTAGGGGAGCCTCTAGGCAAACCCTAAGGTATATTTCAATAATGCACCTCCTTTAGTTAATAGGCAAAGGCATGCTAGGAATTTAAATTCTCTTGCAATTTATGAAAAGCATGCTAATAGGAATAAATATTTTTGCTTAGGAGCTAAAAGTGTCCATTTTAGTAATAAGGAGAAATTTGGGACTAATGTCCCTATAAAAATCATACCTAGTGAATCTATTAAGAAAATACAAGAACATCTAGGTTTTAATCCAAAATGGACTAGGCATATGCCAAGAAAGTCAAATGCCCAAGATTTAAATCAAGATTCTAAAATTGGGAAATTAGAATTAGAGAACCAAGCCTTAAGGTCAAGGCTTGAAAAACTTGAAAAGACCCTTAGGAATATACAAAATCAATTTAAAGGGTCTAGTGGTCAAAATCAAGGGTCAAATAAGTCACAAGTCAACACTTAGGACCTAAGAGTCAAAAGTCAACCAAGGGCAAGAAAGGTTTGGGTCACAAACCTAAGCCTAAGGTGGCTTACCATAGTGTTCCATTTGATTATGGAACACAAACTAGGTCTAGGAAGACCAAGGTCAATAGGGAAGTCATCCCTAGAGTTGACCAAAGGGTGTGCCTAGTGGCTAGGGTTTCTAGGAAACCTAGGGTGGCCACTAAGAAGGTTGCAAGGGGAGTCACCCCTAGAGTCAACCTAGGTAAGACCCAAATGACCAAGGCTAACAAGCCTAGGAGGGTCATTAGGAAGGTATCTAGGGAAGTTATCCCTAGGAATACCTAATCAACCCTAGGAGCTCAAATAGATTTTGGGTTCCTAAGAGCGTGATTGATTCACGCTAAGTGGGTTTAGGGTGTGTCAACCTTGATTGGATGAGTAGTTAACTCAACCATGGTAAGGTGGCACTTTAGGATATTTTCAAGGTTATGGTTACCTTGGAAATAGATTTGAATTAATCCTAAAAGGATTTTAGGATGTGCCAATATTAATTATGAAGTTTGATAAAATGACCATCTTGGCACAATTTAAGTTTAGTGGTTATTTTGCCATTTTGGTTTTTTGGCACACTAGGGAGAAAAGTAGAAAAATGGCAAAATGTGATAAATTATAACAAATGGAAAGAAATATTAAAATTTAGGTATTATATACCTTTATATCTTATTTGCCATGCTTTGATTTGCCATATGCCATGACATGACATCATGTTCATTCTCATCATCTATATGTCATGTACATGGTTAGGATTAAGGATTAAATGTCATGTGTTTTTAGATTTCATATTATGCCATGACATCATGATTATGAGCATGTGTTTATCTATATCATCTCTAATGCCATAATCATTCATGCATTTAAGATATTTTGATTGAAATTGATTTAAGGATAATGGCATGACTAAGTCCCATTTATAAGGGAATCAAGTAGGGTTGCCTTAGAAAAATGCATGAAACCCTAGATTAAATGAACCAAAACCCACATCTCACATCCAATTGACATGTATGTGTATTTATACACCCTAGATACATGTGAGATGCTAGGATATGAGTTGAGTTCAAGGTGCATAGTTTTTGCATCTAGATGAACTAAAACTCATCTAATTTTATTGGTGGATCATTGGGAAAGCTCGTGTACAAGTCATGTACATAGAGCCCAAGGAATATGATCCAAAATAAGGTTTTGAAAACATGGTTTAAAATCATTTTGACAAACCTTGGTGAAGTCTATCTTTTGATAGCAATCACCATTGATGAGATTGATACAAAGTGAGCCAAAACTTTAAAGTTTTAGGTTTTGGATTTTGTATCAATTTCACTATTTTATGGGTAAAATATTTTCAAACATTTTTCACCCATTGTTTTGTCATAAGTATTATACGTATCAAATTTCGTGATTTTTCGATGTACGTATAATTATTTATGAATTTTGAATTTCATTCGATAAAGTAAAATTGAATTTTCACTACGATTATTGCCACTTGGTGGCAATGATCGATAATGAAATGCGATCGACATAATCGAGTCGACTTCAGTCTGATTTCGGGTTAACAAGGTTTGTTTAGCCCGTGTTCAGCTATGGTAAAGGTTCCTAACCACTCCTAACCCTAGGATATGCTTTTGGAAGCATTATGAAGGGTGAAAACCCATTGGATATGGATTAGGAGTTGTGTTAGGTCAAAGTATCAAATTTAGGGTGAGTAAAAGTTCTATGTTGAACTTAGAACCTTAATTTTGATGGTTTAGAGTTCCTATTGGCTTAGGGGCTTTCCAAGGACATTGTTGGTGCAATGGTCAAGGGGGAGCAAGCCTTTAGGGGGAGGTATCCATCTTGGGATGATGGATGTTTTTTTTTATGGGGAGAATGTTATCAATTGAAAAATGATGGATGTTTTTTTTTATGGGGAGAATGTTATCAATTGAAAATTGATGGGTGTTTGATACCCAATTTGGAAATTGGGAGAGTGAGATAGGAGTGCCTCTCTTGAGTGATATGGGACTTATCACTAGGAAGATGGTAGGCATCCTAGGTATTTTTGATCAAGGGGGAGATTGTAAGATCTCATTGGGACATGAGACATTGACCTCCTTGGAGAGATAACCTTTTTGATGTTAGTCAAAAAGGGGAAGAATGTTTGGGTGAGAACATTTGGTTTAGATTTTCACTTGAATGTTTGGGGGAGAACATTTGGTGAGTGTTTACCAATTTGGGATAATTGGTAAGGGATTTGAGTTAGTGTTCTAACTCATGATTTGATTGGTTTTTGTCAAACATCAAAAAGGGGGAGATTGTTGGTGCAATCGGCCCAGGTCACGATTGACCAGGACTCGAGTTTGACTCGAGTGATGTTTTGATGTTTGACAAAGTATGTTTGACAAAGTATGTTAGACATAGGATTGACATTGATGTTTGACATTAATGTCGGTTAATATGTTGGGGAGATTGTTTATACAATCGACCCAGGTTATAATTGACTTGATGGTTGACCAGGGTTGACCATGTGCTTATGGGAAAGTCCAAGCATGGGTCTTGGTAAGGGAAGGTCCAAGTCATGGGTACTTGGCATGGAAAGTCCAAGTGGGACACTTGGCAATTGGGAAAGTCCAAGTCTTGAGCACTTGGCATGAGAAGTCCAAGCATGGGTCTTGGCAAGTGAGAAGTCCAAGCATGGGTCTTGGCAAATGAGAAGTCCAAGCATGGGTCTTGGCAAATGGAAAGTCCAAGCATGGGTCTTGGCATGGAAAGTCCAACATGGGTTGGCAAGGAAAAGTCCAAGCTTGAGTCTTGGCATAAGTCCAAGGATTGATATGGCAGAAAGTCCAAGCGGAGTCTTGGCGGCGTAAGTCCAATGTGCCTTGGCGGTGTAGACACCTTAGCATGACATAGCCGATGGAAGCACCCGAAGGCTAGCGCGATGGGATGAACAAGTCATGGATGACTTGAGGGACTGAGAGGCGTGGAGGCCGATGGAGCACATGTAACTGAA